>JAJOZX010001226.1:222500-822500 GCA_023014485.1 Bathynomus jamesi | reverse complement strand
GTGAGGGGTCTTTATCGGGCTTCGGGATGGGGACGACGATGCTCACGCCATCGGTCCGGAAATGAACCCTCCAACCAAATCCGGTTATAGAGGTCCAGTAGAAAGCTGAGAGCAGAGGGGTGGAGGTGCCGTAACAAGTCATAGGGGATATTATCGGGGCCGGGGGCGGAGGAGCGTCGGGGGCGGAGGGCCTCCCGAAGCTCTGTCATGTGGAAGAGGTGATTATAGGGGTCATCCCTATGAGGTGGAAATTCCGGTGGGTCGCGGCGGGAGTGGGGGGAATCGGAACTGGAGATGGCTGCGAAGTGCGCCGCGAGTGCGTTCGCGACGGCCTCCGGATCGGACACGAACTCGTCGTCCCCGACCCGAAGCACCGGGGGTCGAGGGGGGACACGGGTCCCCTCAAAGCTACGCACCTTGCGCCAAACAGTCGAGGGGGCGGTCGAGGAGGAGATCCCGGACACGTAACTCCGCCAGGAGGTACGCCGGGCTAGTTTCAAGACCCGACGGGCCACTGCCTTCAGGCGCTGAAACGCCATCTTATGCTCCGGCTGGCGGGTCCGGTAGAAGCGACGGCCAGCACGGCGCCGCTCCTGAACGGCACGGGAGCACTCTGGGGTCCACCATGGGACGCTGCGCGGCCTGGGGGAGCCTGAGGTACGGGGGATGCAACTGGTGGCAGCCGAGAAGATCTTGCTTTCGAGAAAGGCGAGGGCCTCACTAACGGAGGGAAAGGCAGGAATGGACGGCGAGATCGCCGTGCACCTCGTGTATGAGGCCCATTTCGCTCGGGCGAACAGCTCGGTTTAGGACTAGTGTGTGTGGGAATTACTTTACGTATAAGATCTGTGACACATGGAACAGGTTACCTTCGGAAGTTGTGAACAGTTCCTCTGTGGATCAGTTCAAGAAAAGGGTAGACGAAATCTTGCACACTATTTGAGTGTGCAAAGACATTTAGGACCTCAGTCTGCGGAAATTTCTTTTCCTATAAAATAGTTAATATCTGGAACCAACTTCCCTCAGAGGTTGTTTCCAGTCAAAGTGTAAATGTGTTTAAAAATAGGCTAGACAATGTACTGAATACTCTCATAGTTTAAGACTAAAACATAAGAAAACTCTGCAGGAGATCGCTTGCACGGTGTCTCTGTGAGCAAGCTAAATATAGAGCTATTTATATATTCTCCACTTTCCTGTAAAATTTCCTTGGCTACTTTTCCAGGGTCAAGGTATTTTCTTCAACCTTTTTCCGTACCTGCCTCTGGCAGAGAGGGAGCGGAGGGTGGGGAGAGAGCCTTCTACTTTTCTATCCAGTTTTCTACTACTGCTAGGATAGTTGAAAGAAAAATAAACTTTTAATAACAGGAACAGTTCCTTGGTGGATCAGTTCAAGAAAAGGTTAGACCAAATCTTGCACACTATTTGAGTGTGTAGAAAATTTTCCCTGGCACCCGTTGCCATTGGTACCTCCTCGGTATGGGCCGCAAGGCCTTTTGAGGTACTTCTTTTCCTTGTAACTCCTTGTAAACCGTTTCAAATCCAACTTCCAACCATTGTTACGAGTTGGGTTATCATTTAACCCTTTATGGTACCAAGTTGCTTCTATTTAACATTTCAAATACACGCATTTAGACTTAACCCTACAAAAAAGTTGTGCGATAGAGGGTTAAACTAAACATGCTTCTAAAATCGACATCTTTGAACCCGCGTCACGTAAGTGTCGATTGAAGCCCATATGCCTAACGGAAGGGATTAACTTTGTGGCATTCTTCAGCCGGTTTTCAATCAATCTACCTACTTCCCCACCATACCCAGCGCGCGCACTTTGGCCATTAGCCGGTGGTGAGGTACCTTATCAAAGGCTCTCTCATCAATTGCCCTACTCTTATCATACTCGCTCAACATGCTCAACTCGAGCAAGTTAGTGAGACATGACCTATGCCGTCTAAACCCATGTTGGAGTCCCCAAGTAGCTTGTAGGAATCCAAATGGTCAACAATCCTACCCGCTATTATCCCCTCTAATTATTTACCTACAACTGAAGTGAAATGGTGGTGTTTATAGAGGTTCCAAAGCCTCTCTTCCCACGCATGAGGTAGCATTGGGTCCTAATAGTAAGAGTGGGGGGGGGGGGATTTAGTATTTAGTCAGAGGAGAGCATCCTTAACCTAAGCTAAAAGGACGGAGTAGGGATGGGAAGGGGTCCTAGTAACCCACGGGGACAGGTTTGTACAACAGACTTCACCCGCCCTCCCGGAAGAGAGAGAACCTAAAGGAATTGGCAGCCAATTTCTCTAGAATCCCACGATTCGGGACCGGAGGGCTGTCACACCCCAAGTATAAAGTTTACAACACCCAGAAGGAACGTGCATAACCTTTATACCCCCTGCGGAGAGAGAGAGAGAGAGAGAGAGAGTTACAAGGAGTTACAAGGAGTTACAAGGAAAAGAAGTACCTCAAAAGGCCTTGCGGCCCATACCTAGGAGGTACCAATGGCAACGGGTGCCAGGGAAAATTTTGTAAAAGTTTATTTTTCTTTCAACTATCCTAGCAGTAGTAGAAAACTGGATAGAAAAGTAGAAGGCTCTCTCCCCACCCTCCGCTCCCTCCCTGCCAGAGGCAGGTACGAAAAAGGTTGAAGAAAATACATTGACCCTAGAAAAGTAGCCAAGGAAATTTTACAGGAAAGTGGAGAATATATAAAAAGCTCTATATTTAGCTTGCTCACAGAGACACCGAGCAAGCGAACTCCTGCAGAGTTTTCTGAGGTTTTAATCTTAAACTATGAGTGTGTTCAGTACTTTGTCTAGCCTATTTTTAAACAGATTTACACTTTGACTGGAAACAACCTCTGAGGGAAGTTGGTTCCAGATATTAACTATTTTATAGGAAAAGAAATTTCCGCAGACTGAGGTCCTAAATGTCTTTACACACTCAAATAGTGTGCAAGATTTCGTCTAACCTTTTCTTGAACTGATCCACAGAGGAAATGTTCACAACTTCCGAAGGTAACCTGTTCCATGTGTCACAGATCTTATACGTAAAGTAATTCCCACACACTAATTGCACCCACGTGGAAGGCCCCAGCCTTCGAAGATTCAGATAACCCTCCAACAACCCTTGAAGCCTAAATTCCATCTTCAAGTTTCCCTTCACTCGGCCTTAGCGTCCTTGGCGTCTTTGTCACCTTCCCCTTTGTTTAGTACATGTATACGTATTTGTTTATTATTAATGTACGATATCGTACGACATCATGCATTAATTATTGTTCTCTTTCAGGTTTAGAATTAATTTATATTGTCGTTATGTTATTTGATTGCATAAACACTCGATAGGATAGGTATATCTATTGATTTTATGGGGTTATTATAGTTTGAACATTTTTGTGGAACTTACCCCCCACCCCCCCACCCCCAATTAACATTGTCTCCATGGGAAAATATATCTCACTATACGCGAATTCACATTATGCGGTAGTTTCCAGGAACACAACTACTACGTATAGCTGGGTATACCTAAATATCTACCTACCTAATAATAATAATAACAATAATAATAACAATAACAACAACAACAACAACTCACTGTGAATCTTCATCATCTTTTTTCTTAGGTAGGTACGTTTTGACAAGTCTCCTGAAAAGGAAAAAAAAAAATTAAATTTTGAATTTTAGATGCTGCAATTGATTAACTGATCAAATATAGAGTTTATGTAGAGCGAGCCTAGCCTCGGGTGATATGAATGTGCTTGAAACAGATACATCTGTGTTGACTTGGGGAGGAAGCACATTATACAGAGCTGGGCAGTATTTAAATACATTTGTGTATTTAGAACTGTATTTATAAATACATTGTTTTTCATGTATTTAAATACTTTAATGAGTATTTAAATACAATGTATTTAAATACTCAAAATATAAAAATGTAAATACTTTTACTGGTTTAATACACGTTCTGTACTAGCACAGTACGACGCGTCGACAGTGTAGTACAGCATGGTTCATGTTTCAACGTGTCAGTTCAATCAGTTGTGTGCCACTCTTAGTCGAAAGCGGTTGATTTCTTTATCGTGTTCGTGTCATGGCTTCAACAAGCAAATCCGGTGAATCAAACAGTGATATATCTGCAGATAACAATTTAGTGCACCCTCTGTTTGATGGAAAATACTTTAAAATTAAATCTAAAGACGGTAATAAGGTAAAGTGCACCTGCTTGCTGTGTAAACACGAAGTCTACAGCTGCTGCAAGCAATGCTACAACGAATCTGTACACTCATCTGAAGGTAAGTGTTTTTTTAGACATCAAAAAATATCTTGAAATTGACCGAATAATCGTACAAAACGGCTCTGCCTTAAGTGGGCCTGTGTAACTAACTCGTTGCAATCAATCCAATTTGCGATGGAAAATTAATTGATGAAAAAGCTTTTAAAATCGTCTGATCTATCGAGTGGTGTATTTATTTCGAAATTCACCGTGTCCCCTAAAGTAGAAATTTATCAAAACATGAATTAGTGAATGCATATGTTAAAATTTGTATGTATTTAAAATGTATTTAAATACAATTGATGTATTTTCTATTTAGTATCTAAATACATTCGTAAAATGTATTTAGTGTTTAGTATTTAAATACATTTCTCCCATGTATTTAGTATTTAAATACATTCAATGTATTTATTGCCCAGCTCTGAGCACATACTAGTGTGGAAAATGTTTTCCACAGGAAATAAATTTCTGTTGAAATTTAAAGATATTATTCTGTTTATATAAATTAAAGTATTAATCCTTTAAATTTTGAATACTGTATAAAGTTCTTGCCTTGATGCCGCAGTAGATTGTCTGGCATCCTTTTTTGATAAGCTTAACGACTAGGGCCCTGCGAAGCTTCGAGATTCGATTCAATTCGGAAAAGGATTCGATTTGATTCGTTAGCTTGGGCTCCGATTCGATATTTTCGAATCTCCATTAAGTCCGGTAAACAACAGCAGTGATGTTTTGAAGAGCACTTTCGTAATAAACACTTCTCTTTTTACTTAGATTATAACTAGTGATGCACCGATTAATCGGCATCGGCATCGGCTATATTGGCCAACTTTTTGCCATCGGCACCGGCACCGGCTTCGGCCAAATTTGGCCGATTATATTTGTTTGATTTTTAAAAATAAATAATTTAATGTGGGAGGATTGGATGGCTATAAGGGGTGATGAGGAGGCCATTATAAAAAAAAATAAAGTTAAAAATATTGTATAATAAACACGCTTGTAAGATTTGTATATATATTCATGACCTTTGTTGAAAGATAGCTAGGGGGTACCTACTGTATTATTGCACCATACATAAAATTCTTATTTTCACCTTTCTCTATGAAAAGGTGAAAAACGAGAAAACAAAACAAAGATGTCATAAATTAGTCGAAATGAAGGTTTTATGTAAAAACGATTTTCTTTGAGTAAAATGGGCAAATAACTGAATTAATCAGAACTTCAGTAGGCCTATTAGGTGTTCCCTGTTCCTCTATTCTTTATTCAAAGTTTTGAAACAAAATTCCAGTTAAAACGAAAAATTCAGACTCAAAATCAGGTTTCAGCTATTATGATGTTATTACCCCATTATAATAACTAATTTATTAATCTACTGTACACTAGGTACTGCAGATGGTAAGCTGGCGAGAGAGGAATATATAAAAGATTAATAATTTGATACCAACATAACAAGAAATCTTCAAAAATTTTAAGTTTTTGTTTATTAAATAATCGGCATCGGCTTCGGCTAATATTTGCCATCGGTGCATCACAAATTATAACTCTATATACTGAGACCAATCTCTTGCGCAATAACACTTTCATCATACTTTAATGCCATTGTTCCTCCTGATGATCAAATACTTAATACATTTCTTTAAAAGGATTTACTTTGTCCTTTGTTCAAGAAAATTTAATTAATTTTATGCTTATTACTAATTGTGTGTAGAAACAGTAATATATATGTGTGTGTGTGTGTACAGTTAATTCTATTCGAGATTCGATTTGAAAAATAAATTGTGATTAGCAGGGCCCCATTAACGACACTCTTCAAAGTTGTCAAAATCTATAATCTTAAACGACAGACTCCCCTAAATTCTAAGCATTCTTTTCGGCTGATATAAATCACAAACGAGTTAAGTATAAAACCAAAATTATATAAATTCTTTTGCTAGTATCATTATTAGACGAGGACTTTGCAACTTTAATAATCTTTTATAAACGTGGCACCATGGGAGTCTCTCCGGGTCATAGGAGAGGAAGGGCAGTTCGTGCCCCGCCTTTTGGGTAGCCGGTCGGTCTGTAGCTTTCGTTAATAACTCTCTGAGCGAGTTAGTGATAAGACTTTGATTTCTATTGTTACTTCGCTCTGAAAGAAATCTAATCTCTTAAGAAGTGAACTATCCTGTGAAATAAAACTGTGAAAAGGGTAACGCGTCATTTTTATCCTTTTCCTCGTCGAACTATATAAACGCTCCATTCTCTCAACGGATCGAGGGGAAGGACGCCATTGTCGGTGCAACGAAGCAACATACTGAGTTACCTAACAACGGGAAGAGTGTATCAGGGTCATTCTCTGTCAGATCAACCAAAAAAAATTGAAATTAACACCCTCATCTCTCATATTTTGCTGAAATTTGGTTTATAGGGAGTTTGTGAGCCCTGAATCCATTTCTGAAATTATAAGGTCAATCCGACCAACGGTTCAAGAGATATGACCTCGGGCAATTTGAGGTCACTCGCGAGGTTACTAACATTTGGCGAGCCATAACTTGGGTAATAATTGTCATAATTATATAAAAGTATATATATTTAGAATCAGAAAACGACAAGGAATCCAAATATGCAAGTTTTAGAACTCTAGGTTGAAAAATAAAAAAGTTACACTGTAACCAAAATTTGAGGTCACGATTTGACCTCTGGGGTATCAAATGAGAATTATTTTTTTAAATGTAAAAAATGAAGGCATAGGCATTGGCTATTAGAATCAGCAAAAAAAGTTTGTTTATGTTAGTATTTTTCATGTAACTAACATATAAGTGAACACCATATTCATAAGTTGTGCGTCAATTCTACCTATTTTTTCACACTTAAGCTCATAATTTGACCTATAGAAATTAAAATTACATTTTTTATAGATATAAAAAACAAAGTCAGAGTTCTTGACTAATAAGAAACAATCATAAAAAGTTTGTTTATGTTGGTACTTTTCATGTAACTAACTTATAAGTGAACATATTTATAAATTGCTTGTCATTTCAAGGAATTTTTATATCTTAGCTATCAATTTGACCTCAAGCTCCAAGAACTTAATAAAAATTGTATTTCACTGCTAATCTACACTGGCAATAATAGTTATAATAGTGAAAGGGGAAGACTAAGCTCACATGTAGCCTAAACAAACCTGTTGAAACATGTTGCTACTTGTCTAAGTGCAGAATCAACACAGATAGTTGCAAAATTCCTTGTCTACAGGTTAGTACAGTTCCAGCCAGCACTGTGGGTGGCTGGTGGGTATGATGTTTTAATGAGCCTCAGAGACTATCAAGGCCTAAAATATTAAGTGTGTATAGCTATATATTTTCTAAAAAATATATATTACCTAATTGTAAATCCTATATCTTTACAGATCAAAATACAATGGTTCGGCACTTGAAATACTGCCAGGACCCTATTCAAAAACACAAGAAACGCATAACAATCAATCTTAGAAAAGTGACTGATGTACTTGTTGAAAAATGTGCTGGAAGAGTGAAAAAAGACTCATTGTTGTGTGTGAACTGCTGGACACTGATAATGAAAAACCCCACTATACTTAGTACCACTGAAAACAACGAGTCTGAGCAGGATTCAAATGAATCATCTACTATCAGTGGCTTGAGTAACATCTCTTCAATTCAAGATCTGGACAATGACAGTGATTGCTTGATAAAGGAAAATCCTTCAACTTCAGTTGAACCAGTTCTAGCATTTCTGGACCAAACACCAGTTAAAAAAAGTAAGTAATAAATTAATATAATAACTTATACTTTACTACAAGGTCTGTTTGATCTACTATATAGCCAATTATATAGCATTTAAGGTACTATAATTAATATTTAATTACTAATATTCAGGTGTGTGAAACCTTTTTTTCTGTTCTTTTCAGAAGGGCTGTCATTAAGCCAGAAAAAGCGCAAGGCTCGTGGTAAGCTATCATCTGCTCAGAAACACCTGAAGGAGAGGCTAGAACTCAGTTATGGTGTTCAAATTACCGAGGAGGTAAGTGATACTTCAAAACCTGAAACTAAATCTGAAAAACATCTAGACAAATTAATGAATGAATTGAAACAGTCATTCCTGGAGAGCAAATGTCACCATCACAAACTACAAATATTGACACACTCACCATACTACACAATTGAAAAAACAGCTAGTTTCTTTCAAACTACAACATACATGGTGAAAAGAAGCCGTTCACTTAAATCAGAACATGGAATCCTTCCGAAGATTCCACTAATGAGCAAAGGAAAAGTGATATCTGAAGAACACAAAGATATAGTTAGAAGATTCTATGAGTCAGAAGAGGTTAGTCGTATGTGTCCTGGCCAAAAGGATTGCGTGAAAGTTATCAGTGCTGAAGGTGCAATGAAGGTGCAAAAACGATTGGTCCTCGGGAATTTAAGAGAGATGTTTGAACTATATAAAAATGATGAAAAGAATCCCAAAATAGGATTTTCCACATTTGCAAAATTACGGCCATCATATTGTGTGCTTGCTGGTAGTGGTGGGACTCATTCTGTCTGTGTCTGCACATACCATCAAAATCCAAAATTGCAGCTGGCTGCAATGGGAGAAAGAGGTCTTTCATACAAGGATCTTATAGATTACAGTGTCTGCAGTACAGAAAGAGAGACTTGCATGATGCAACTTTGCAATGATTGCCCAAGAGAAGAGGGTGTCCTGGATTTTCTTGAGTTACTTGACAGTGTGAAATCAGCTCCAAATGAAATATCTTACAAGCAATGGGTGACTGTTGACCGTTGTACAATGGTTGATAAGGTGGAGCCACTTCATGAATACTTATCATCCCTAAGCATGAAAATATCCTGCATGGTTCGTCATCACTTTGTTGCTCAGCAACAATCACAGTACTTCAAGCAGTTGAAAGAAACACTACCACCTCAGAGCGAGGTAGTTATAGTAGGTGATTTCTCTGAGAATTATTCTTTCATTGTCCAGGATGCTGCCCAAGGGTTTCACTGGGACAATTCACAGTGTACAGTTCACCCTTTTGTCATCTATTATAGATCATCTGCAGACCAGGAACTTAGCCATTTTAGTGTCTGTTTCTTATCTGCATCACTAAAACACAACACTATAATGGTTTACTCATTCATATTGAAGCTTATGACATATGTTAAATTCAGATGCACACAATTGAAGAAGGTGCACTATTTCTCAGATGGATGTGCTGGCCAATATAAGAACAGATACAACTTCACAAATCTCTGTTACCATGAAGAGGATTTTGGTCTGTCTTGTGAATGGCACTTCTTTGCTACATCCCATGGCAAAAATGCATGTGATGGGATTGGAGGAACAGTGAAAAGAGCTACTGCTCGTGCCAGTTTGCAGAGAACTACAGAGAGGCAAATTCTTACACCAGAACACATGTTTCAGTTTTGTGAAGAAAACTTGAGCAAGAAGATAAATTTTTTCTTTGTAACTACAGCTGATTTGAAAGATGCAGAAGAACGGTTGGAACATCGATTCAAGGATAGTAGGGCTATTCCTGGAACTCAGAAATATCATAGATTTGTTCCCCTAAACAAGGAAGAACTGATGGTGTATCCCATTTCAAGTGGCATTGGAGAAAAGAAAAGAATAAGGAAAAGTCATTTTACTAATGAACCTGCAATGCTTGGTAACCTAAAATGTGTCAAACCAGGAGAGTATGTTGGCTGCATTTATGACATGCAAGTTTGGTATGGAATTGTGGAGGAATATTGTGAAGAGTTTGATGATTTCACTGTGAACTTTCTACATCCCTCTGGGTCATCAGGATCAAGTGCATATTATTATTATCCATCAAACAAGGATTCATGTGCAGTGCCAGGACATCATATATTAACTGTAATGAGTTGTCCTACCCTAAGAGGAGGCAGCAGAATTCAATACATTTTTCCACAAAAAGAAATTGATGAGAGCATCGAGCATGCAAAAATTGTATTAGGCTAGCACATGAATCCTCTAAGTAGGTCTTCCCCTTTCACTATTATAACTATTATTGCCAGTGTAGATTAGCAATGAAATACAATTTTACACATTTTTTGCCTGTTTTTATATCTATAAAAAAATGTAATTTTAATTTCTATAGGTCAAATTATGAGCTTAAGTGTGAAAAAATAGGTAGAATTGACGCACAACTTATGAATATGGTGTTCACTTATATGTTAGTTACATGAAAAATACTAACAAACAAACTTTTTTTTGCTGATTCTAATAGCCAATGCCTATGCCTTCATTTTTTACATTTAAAAAAAAAAATTCTCATTTGATACCCCAGAGGTCAAATCGTGACCTCAAATTTTGGTTACAGTGTAACTTTTTTATTTTTCAACCTAGAGTTCTAAAACTTGCATATTTGGATTCCTTGTCGTTTTCTGATTCTAAATATATATACTTTTATATAATTGTGACCATTATTACCCAAGTTATGGGTCGCCAAATGTTAGTGACCTCGCAAGTGACCTCAAATTTCCCGAGGTCATATCTCTTGAACCGTTGGTCGGATTGACCTTATAATTTCAGAAATGGATTCAGGGCCCACAAACTCCCTATAAACCAAATTTCAGCAAAATCTGAGAGATGAGGGTGTTAGGCACTGGTTGATCTGACAGAGAATGACCCATCATCATTATATACACACACACACACACACACATATATATATATATATATATATATATATATGTAGCGGATCGACAAGAAATAGACCAACAAATCGACAGACATACTTTCTTTCCACGCTACCATAAAACAGTTTGGAACACACGTGGGCTAACAAACAATGGAAAGTCTGTTCCTTCCCAAGGCGCGAAAGTAAGTTTTTATCAACCCAAGGACGCGTTTACAAGGCGTCTTAAATAATTGGCGTGAAGTTCTACGTCACAGGAATTGCGTATAAAAGAAAGCACCCACGCTCACTCACTCTCACTCCGGCGCTTCCATTCCGTTCGACTACTCTGTACGTTGTCATCCCTCATCAGTTGTAACCGGCTCAAGACCAAGGCTCACTTCAACACCACATTCAAGAAACGAAGCATCATTGGAAGTGACCCACCAACACTGCCGCAGGAAACCCCAACGGCATCAGGAATTCCCCTTGGTCTCTTCATTACCGCATAAACCGGTTATCAAGCATCTTCGAGAGCACCGGCAAGGTCTGCAACACTACGAGAAGCATCCGCAAGGGACACATTGCGTGACTCGACGGCGAAAGCTACAAGCCCAAATCACTCCACATCTGGTCAGCTTTTACCGCTTTACGAAGAACGATCGTCTACGAGACTCCATTAGGCCCATCATACCTCGACCTACGGAACGAACTTCCAAGAGACAACCACAACCGGGCCTACATCTCCAACGCAAAAAGGCCTAATCCACGACCCGACCAACGCGCGAGCGACCAGTTTCCAGAGGACGATCGACGACACTCACGGTTTCCTTTTCAACAATCCTTCCACGACGTCAAATCGTCCGGGTAAGCTAACTACATCATATTCTAAGTGCTCTTGAAGCCTACATTAGCCTACCGCCGAACAGCAGGCTACTCTCCCAAAGTGAGTAATTAAACATTCCCATTGACTCCCGTTAATAACGCAGTAGACCATTTTTCTCTACTGCAGGCCTAATTCATATACCGTGTATATTCCCTCAACTATCATTAGGCCGAACGGTAGGCCTGTCATCCAAGTCAAGTGTCATTTTTATACCGTTATTTCCGCGTATCATCCGTTATTCTGTTCAATTCACATATTTATGTGTTAACTAAATATTCTCTTAACGTAATCACTTAACATCACATAATGTTCTTGTATATAAATGATATTTGTGCAAGCATTTCAATCCATTATTATTAGGCCGCATCAATTATTCCTTGTGCATCCATACAATCATTTAGCCTACTTAATCAGTGTCATGTTTTCCATTCAATGTACCAAACGCACGTGCATTCTTTATAGCAATTATTAGGCCCATTCAATGTTCTATGTTGCATGCCATTACATACCATCGATGAGTACTGTACATTACGTATTACCTCAATTAAGCTATTAACATTTCATTTTATTACCTAGGTCTATGCCATAAGCATAACATAAACTACCAATTAATTACTGTCATGAATAGGCCTCTTTCACAGATCATTTATGCATAATCTGTAGTTTCCCTAATCGGTGTATTACATAACCTATTTGTTATATTATTACGTGCATGCATTATTTCTGTATTCACCATCTCATATTTCAGGTTGTGTCCCATTTTGTATAACATTAAGCCTCACATAAACGAGCGCATATTTCAAAGGTCATTATCGAACTGTTAAGCTTTCTAGTCAGTCTGACCATTGTATTTTCACTGTGAAAATTAATATAAATATTTTCTTAATTAAACTACACAAAACATAAGGTGTCTTTTATAACCTTAACATTAATTTGCTTGAGCGTAAATCAAGCTGGTGACCCTCGCTGCCATTTCGGTCACTTCCAATAGTACGTATGGTGGATCTACTCAAATAGCCTTTCATTAATAAGTAATCTGTCAGTCATTGCCTTAATTAATCATTGCATACAATTAAATCATTATCACCTTAAACGGCTAAAACTAGGTCCCTATATATATATATATATATATATATATATATCTTATATATATATATATATATAGCAGAGAAACCAGCCATCCCGACACTAGTGATGCATCTTGCTCCTGAGAATCATGCACCCGGGCGTATAGAGAGAGGTTAGTGTCTGCAATACAAACTAACGACATAGGATTGAAAATGGATATGAATCAGGCAGTTCATTGAATTATAACGTGGAGTATTGTTACTTCTAACGGTGATAAGCCACTTACGAGAGCCTCGTTAGTATGTTGACCTTCTGTACATTTGGCAATGATAATGCGAGCTGCTTATATTTTGAAAGGGTGTATGGGCGAAGCTGAGTTTTAAAACAGTAAAGTTTTTCCTGGCAACTTTACTGAAGCTATTGACATTCGTGTCTAAAGCAATATATATAATTATATATACACACACACACACTAATATATATATATATATATATATATATATATATATTACTGTGAAGTATGAAAGTAATAAAACTTTAAAAATATACGAAACCAAACA
Source organism: Bathynomus jamesi (assembly GCA_023014485.1). NCBI lineage: Eukaryota > Metazoa > Arthropoda > Malacostraca > Isopoda > Cirolanidae > Bathynomus > Bathynomus jamesi. Next base: position 809,089 of record JAJOZX010001226.1, on the reverse strand, counting down.
TAGTAAAATACACTAGTTAAAGTTTATAAGCGTAATAGCCTTTAAAACGTGGAGCAACTTAAAAAAAGGAACAAATAGCATGAAAAAAAAAAAAAAAAAAAAAAAAAAAAAAAACTGGGGTGGTGGTTAGCATCGCTGATTACGAATCCAACGGCCCCGAGTTTGATTCCCGGCGACGGCAGGCGGCGAGCAGCTCACTCAGCTGTTTATCCTCCCATACAATAAAAAATTGGTTGGTAGATAAATGGGTACCCTGGGTAGTTAGTGGTTAAGACGCTGGGCTGCTGCTGCTGCTGCTGATCGGGATGTGTGATTGATCGAGTCCGGGCGAGGACTTCGTAATTTCTGGCCACCCGTGGTGGGTCGTGGTTCGGATTCCACTTTAAGCCGTAGGTCTAAGGCGGAGCAACAAGCTCGAACTTCGTCAGAATGAACAATTCCATCGAAAGCAAAACCAGGGTTTAAATTTTTAAGACGCATTTTAGTTTTACCAAACTGCAAAACAATTGAAAATAGCGCAGCAAAATGTCAAAGTACCTCACAATGTAACTTATTTACTTTATTGAGTTTGTGACATTAAAAAGATAATTGTAATCTACAAAGCACGCATATAATTTAAGGATTTTTACCACTAAATACAAGGACTACGGCAAAATATACTGCTAGAACATTTTGGATTGCAGCCTCGAAGTTTTCAGTATCCTTTGATAAATGCGTGGCTAATTTTTAATTTCTATTTTACATAAACATTAAACAGTTGCTCAAACGATACTCCTCTTTAATATTATATAAAGAGGAGTTGTACTTTTAAAGCTCATTTAACGAGAATATTTTTGCCATCTTAAAGTTTAGAACAGTTACCCTCGAATTTATCCTAAGCCAAGCCAAGCCAAGCCAAGCCAAGCCAAGCCAAGCCAAGCCAAGCCAGCAGCCCCAACCAAGTCTAAAGTGATGTTTAGCCTAATTAAAAGAATTACAGAAGCCGGGGCTAATTACACTAAGCAGTTCTTATAAGTGCTTAAAAACAATGTATAGTAACGATTAAACCCTACCTAGACCTACATTCGTTTTGGTGCGCGAGCTCTCTCTCTCTCTCTCTCTCTCTCTCTCTCTCTCTCTCTCTCTCTCTCTCTCTCTCTCTCTCTCTGTGTGTGTGTGTGTGTGTTACTTCCGCGTTGTGCTTGCAATTTTTTAATGACTTTCTTGAAACTTTAAAACAAAAGTGTTCATAAGCGATTTCTGCATTTGCGATTAGTAAGCAAGTATCGTTGAGACCGGAACTTCATCGCAACGCAGTAATTGCAATAAATTTTAGTTTTAAATACATTTAAAATACCTTGACTCAAACGACAAAATAAAAAATAAAGTGACACGTTATTTTTTTTTTCTCCTAAAGCAAAACAAGCTAATTTTATTTTTAGAACAACAGTATGTAGAACAGAAAATGAAGGAAACTGCTATATATGCTCATAAAAACTGGGAAGAGGCTTTACTCGTCTCGTCATTAATTATAGATGACCCATAACAAATTATCAAAATTGGCACGACAACTGTAAGTATAACCTAAATAGCGCAAGAAAGTCAAATACCCTGTACAATTAGGCCCAAACCTTATCAGCGATTCAAAATACCCTATACTAGACTAGCCTAACATTCTCAACAGGGTCTATAAAGCCTACCTTAATACCTTTTTATTAAAAAGACATCGCTCTCTCAAGTAGGCCTTGGAAGAAAGGACAAACTCTAATTTAGGAAAGGGGTGAAAAAAATACCTTTTGAGCAGATGCCCGGAAGCGGATGATCGTATGACACGTGACGAAGGAGATACATCTTACCCGGCATTCCCACCTCCATCCCTCACCCTAACAAAGAAAGGCTCTAACAGGGTTGGCCCGATTGGACTAAACCCAGTTGTCCCCAGTGGGTTTTTTCTATAAAAAAAAAAACGAAAAAACCCACAAAACCCACGCAACTAGGTTTTTCGTTTTTTTCAAAATAAATGAACGCGTCATTAACAAAATAATATGATAGATTAATTCTTGCACAGTACTCATTAATGAAATATGGATCAATAAAAGATTCCACATTCACCCAATTTGACTGATGTTACATTAATTAATTGTGAGCATTTTATTTTCAAGCAAAACATACGTAACTGCACAATGAAAATACAACTCGTGGTAAATAGTTATTTTGTAAGCAGCTCTATTATACTATTTTGGTTAATGAAAATATGAAAAAGCCCGGAAAAACCCCAGGTAGGTTGGTTTTTTACAACCCGGGTTTTTGCCAACTCGGGCTCTAACGTCACCATTTACCCATCCCTTACAGTTAAAACCTTCTGATAAATATGATTATTCACACCGCCTTGAAATAAAATTACTTTGAAAAATTATATTGTAGTTCCAATGCCGAACTATTTCAAAACTTGGCACTCATGGCACTGAGGAAGGAGGGGAAGGGGGCAATAAAAATACAATAACTAAAATTACAATGAACTTTTCGTATCAAATCGAACTCAACAAGAACTATGTCGGAACAATATTAATATTCATTCCTCTGTTTGTGGACTTGACTTTTGGTTAAAAAATCCAAGTCTTGCTAAGGAGACATCATCATCATCTTGTGATGATCCATGTGTATATAAGTTTCATCAATTTTTAGTTTAAAAATTATGGCGTGTACCTCCATTTTACCTTTGACCTCCACTTGCAACCATGACCTTTTGTGCAGGGACCTCAGTCTTACTAAAAAAAAACAGTCTTATGATCATCTGTGCATGAAGTTTCATCAATTAATGTCGAGTGGTTCAAAACTTAAGGCATGTACCTCTATTTGTGACCTTGATCTTTGATACAAGGACCTAAATCGAGTGATAATTCGTGCGTGTGAAGTTTCATCAATTTATGTTCAAAAGTTCTGGCATGGACCGCCACTTGACCCTTGACGTTGGATGCAGGGACCAGTTTTGCTGAAAGACACCAATCTTGTAATGATACATACACGTGTGAAGTTTTTATCAGCTGCGTAGAGCGATTCAGTTTTGGCATGGAGGACTTCCATTTGACCTTTAACTTCGGTGTAACTACCTAATTCTTGCTCGCGGTGCATCGTCTTGCGATGATCCATGTGCGCGCGAAGTTTCATCATTTTATGTTGAGTGGTTCAAAAGTTATAGCATGGACCTTCATTTCACCTTTGACCTCTATTTGTGAACTTTACCTTCGATGCATGAACCCGATTGTTGCTCACGACACATCGTCTATTCATATTTTGTGAAATTTCATCAATCTTTGGTTGAATGGTTAAAAAATTACAGCCCGGACAAGAAAAAGCTCTATTTGACCTTTACCCCTGGTGCAGGAACCTGAATTTTGCTCATGACACACCATCTTGTCATGATCCATATGTGTGCGCGCGCGCGTGCGTGTGTGTAGTTTCAATTTATGTTGTGCAGTTCAAAAATTATGGCCCAGACACCAGTGTGACGGACACGCGCAATCAATATAGTTCCTTAAAAAAAAAAAGTAGGTGGGTGGGGGAGGGAGGGAGGCAGATTCTTGCTGGAAAATTACACTACAGGTCTTGAAAGTAGGGTATCAGGGTACTGTTATAAACAGGAAAACAGGTGCAAAAAAAAAAGTTTAAATGCTTTAATAAACAAACTTTGGGTTATTTGATTCCGCTTCACAAACAAAGTTAACGTAAATAATTTAACATTTTTATTACTAACAAACTGATTTTCAGTTTGTTTTATGGTATACAAATATCATACGTGTACACACACACACACACACACATATATATATATACCGTATATATATATATATATATATATGAATAAAACCACGAAGGAAAGGAAAAACAATGGTGCTCAAGCGCTTTCGTCTAATGACATCCTCAGGAACACTGAAGTACATAAAGAGTTACAGCCTATATATAGGTTACAAAAAAAAAAAAATATACATACAATAAACGGAGAAATAAAAAAAAAATTAAAGGATTGTGGGAGGAACATACAAATTTGTAAGGAAAAACTATCGATTTTAGCACTTTGCCGGAATCCAACACAAGATCAAATGAATTGTTTCCAACCAATGTTATAGTTAATTAAAAAAAATAAATTGAAAAATAAAAATAAAACTTCTAAGAGAAGCATACGAATTTATACTGGAAATCTGCCCAGGTTTTAGCACTCTGCCCTTCTTGTCTAAGTCCGATATATATATATATATATATATATATATATATATATATATTATATATATATGAAAAATAAAAGTTATTAGAGAAGCATACAAGTTTACCAAAGGTTTAGCACTCTACCCTTCTTGTCTAAATCCGTTCTGAACGCAAAACAACGGGATCGAGTTGAAAAAAACTTTGCTTATGTTGAAGCTATTTGTAAGTTGGATAATGGCAGACTCAAGAATATTTTTTTTAACAATGTTGCTAGAGTGAAACAAAACCAGGGTTGGCACTAGTGGGCCCAGCCCGAAAAAACCCACCCGGGTTTTTTCAAAAAAGCCCACTTGAAAAAAACCCACTAATTTACCCACTTGTGGGTTTTTTCATGAAACTTAAGAAGTGCATATGCAATTATTTTTAAAAATTGTCATATAGGCGCCTATAATGATTTTACATGCAAAGCAAGCAAACATGAGTCAACAAATAGACCTACAGGTATAACTCTTTGGGTGAGGTAGCAGGTTATAGAGCAGGGGTCGGCAACCTTTAGAAATGAAAGAGCCATACTATGTAAAATTTAGAGCAAGAAATCAGCAAAGAGCCAATATATATATATATATATATATATATATATATATATATATATATATATATATAGTGCAAACAATTTTCGTACTTACTATATGTTTTTCTTTTTAATGGGACTTCTGTTGCTGCATTTTTTCACTCATTTCTTTGAAATTTAGATCGCAATTAGTCAAATTCACCTTCGTACACGCATTCAGGCTCTCTTCTGTTAATCTCGATCGCAAATTGTTTTTAATGCGACTTAAGTGGGAGAAGGCCTGTTCGCACATATAGGTTGATCCAAACTCTGATATTAAAGCCAGACTAAGATTTTGCATCGTTTTATATGTAGCACGAATTTCCTTCCAAGTTTGCAGAATGAGATTATCCTCGCGCTCTAATCTCTTCATGTCAACCCACTTATGTTGTTTTGCCATTTTTGCGCGCTGTCGAGCAAGGCTTTCGAATTCAGAATTCAGTTTAACGAATTTCTCAATCCACAGATCCGATTCCTTAAAATCTATAATTTCCATTTCTAAATCGCTGATTGAGATGCCGGGAATCACTGTCAAATTTAGTTCTTCAGCTGACACTTGATGTGGCCGAATCATAAATTTAAACATGGCACCGTGCTTGCGAAAGTAGACAAAACGAGACTTGAGTGCCATCAGTAGCTCTGATACAAAGCCAGCAAACTGCGGCAAATCCAGGGTATCATTCGGATTCTCTCGTTGACACGAATCACGAAACATTCTTAATCTTTCGAAATGTAACAACCTGCCCATCTCGATATCTTTGATGAAGACGGTCAATTTTGCTTCAAATGCAAACACTGCCTGCTGCAGAATTAGAACCGTATTTCCTTGCCCTTGTGGCTTCATGTTCAACTCATTTAAATGACCAGTACTGTCGACGAGATAGTAAAATTTAAGTAACCAATCAGAGTTCGAGAGCTCAGGGTGTTTGACTCCTTTTGAATTCAGAAATTCTTTAATCTCGTTAATACAAGCGACAAAACGCGATAAACTTTGCCACGAGAAAGCCAGCGAACATTGCTTTGCATTACTAGATCGGGGTACTCAGAATTTACCTCTTCCAGCAAAGACTTAAACTGGCGGTGATGTAGGGCCCGTGCAACAATAAAATTCACGATACGAACGACCAGTTCCATAACACCACCTAGTTCGGTTCCACAAGATTGTGTGCAAAGTGCTTCCTGATGCGCAATGCAATGGAAAGTCAAAAGGGAGCGGGTTAGCTTTTCTGCAAAAAGAGTAAGGAACCCCTTGTATTTGCCGACCATTGAAGATGCACTGTCCGAACACCGACACAAGATCGTCAATCCGTATTTTCTTCTCATTCACAAAATTCATCACAGTTTCAAAGATGTCTTCTCCCCTTGTTCAGTTTTCCATTGTTAATATCACCAGCATTTCTTCGAGCACCGAGTTTCCACAAATATATCGTCCTATAATGCACAACTGATTAACATCACATATGTCAGTTGTCTCGTCGAGGGCAAACGAAAAATATGCAGCTGTACTCAAATGTAGCATCTGTTCCTTTTCGATATGATGAGCCATTTCCAATGCTCTGTTGTGAACGGTTTTTTCCGATAATGGCAGATCTTTTATTTTTTTGTAATATTTTGGTCTTGTTGGGAAACTCGTCAAACAGCTCTTCACCAATTTGTAACATGCAGTTGGCGTGAGCCATTATGCATATTTCAGTTTTTAATAGATTTTTAAAATAAAAAAGTTGTTTATTTTTAGGGTAGAGTGCAGAAGACCAAAGAGCCATATTTGATACCTTACTGAGCCATATTTGGCTCGCGAGCCATAGGTTGCCGGCCCCTGTTATAGAGTGTAGACATCAGCCAATCAGGGTGGTATGGTACTCCAGGATTGTGGTGGGTGGAAGTCAGTCAGCGACCCATGGTTCAGAACCCATGTTAAGCTGTCGGTCCCCTCCTCTGTCATGTAACTCTATATATAGCATGTTGCGAAGGAGGTTAAACAATCCTAATAAGTTTTAAGTGTCCAAGCATCTCAGCATCCCCAACTTTTGCTTTTCATAGGGAGGGGAGTTTCATGGGCATCAGACTTTTCTTCTCCCTCCCATGTAATGTAAAAGTCAAAGTTCAAAAGTTTACTAGATAAATCCATACAAAAATAAATAAATGTTTTCCAAAATTTCCAGCATGAAATACATACTGGTATATACATAGAAAAATATTGACTTATTATATGTGGTTATATTGAACATTGTAATTGTGTACAGTAAGTTGAACAAATGAAACTATATATTGTTTGAAATTTGAATATACATCTACTGAATGACTAACTATTCTTCATCACTTTTCCAATCAGATGGGTCAGTCATCCTCAATTGCCTGTTAATTTTTACAAGGTTTACAGTTTTTTCAATGCCTAATCTATTGTGTAATTTGGTCCAGACAAGGCCAAATGTGGAGAACACTCTTTCAATCGAGGCTGAACTTGGTGGGCAGCTTAGTAATTTGTGGATAAATCAACTTCTTCATGGATTGTATTTAAAAGTGGACCAGACAAATTTCGACGGGAAGGTGGAGTGTAGCCTGGTCTTAGAGTCTCTATCATTTCAATAAAATACTTAGACTGCACATAGAAATGGAATATTATTTGCATAAAAGAATTTGGCTATTTTGTTATCAATGACATTTTTCTGCAAAGTTGTTGTTGTCATGCCAAAATCGCTTACTTTCTTTTGAATTTTTCTTTTTTCATCTGTAATTGTGTCAGTGGTGGTGAGGATGAGTCTGGATCATCTGAGAGGTCTATGTCATGGCAGTATGAAGATGATGTACTGACAGTATTGTCAGTCTTGTTTCTTGATTCCATGTGTTTCAAACATTTCATTAAATGCATTTTTATTCGCTCTATTTTATTACTTATTTCATTACTGCAATGTTTGCATCTAACTTTACTAGTCCCATCAATAATATTGACTTCACTCCATTCATGCCCTGATTTTCTTCCTGATCCAAAGGTCTTTGGCATTATTTAATGCAGTTATAACTTCAAACAGACTAATTCTGTAGGCTAGCAGTAAAGATAAATATGCTGTTGCCAGTTTGTTTTATTTAACTGTGAAATAAGAGAAAAAATATTCAGTAATATGAATTAAATAGATATAACTAGCTGAATTAAGTTCCCTTTGGGAGCTGTAATTCATCTACTTCCAGCAGAAGACACAGGGGCCTGTCTTCCATAGGAAGTATAGCCTAACAAATAGGATAATTATCCACACAAACCAAATTTAGTTCAAATTGGTCCATGTTTTCCAAATTTTGTTGTGAAGCTCAATCTGAGAAAATAATAACTTTTTATGCTTAATTGCCTGGAAGGCAACCTTTTTGCTAAAAACAAGACAAATGTTATATTAATAGTGTACGGTACAGTACAGTATTATTATAAAAATAAGAATAGGTAGGTCTAATATGAACTACCATATATGATATTAAAGCCAGCAGATGACAAAAAATGGACATATGAAAAAACCCAATTTTCCCCGGGGGTTTTCGGGTTTTAGGTAAAAAACCCGAAAAAACCCACCTGGGGTGGGCTTTTTCAAAAAAAGTGGGTTTTCTGCCAACCCTGAACAAAACTGAAGCATTATTCCAATCAATACAGTGGGATAACTCTGACAAATAGACAAAAAGGGCACTGGACGACTGTCCCGTTCTAACGGAATATTGATGCTGTTTTACACGTGTGTGAAAATCCTTTCCCGCCTGACCTACGGAAAAGGAATCACATTGTTTACAACCAATTTTATAGACAATGCCCGAATTATTGGTAGGGCTATTTTTTACAATATTGTTATATGAAACTACTACATTAATATCCAAAAGTTTAAGAACATTAGCAATGCCTAAAAAGCCCGGGAAAAATGAAAGTACTGAACTAAAATATTCTTTGACAAAGTACGTGTGTTATTATTCACACGATAGAAGGTTCGTTTTGCCTTGTTGAGACAAGATTCCATAAACGCAGGTGGGTGACACAGATCACTTCCAATACCGTTGATTTTTTCCAATTCGGCATCGATGTATTCCGGACTGGCAATCCTAAGGGCGCGGAGAAACTGAAGAAAAAATGGCCTTCTTTATGAGGGTGTCATGTCCCGAGTAAAAGTGTACGTAGGACAAATTGTTTTTTTTTTCCGATAGATACCAAACTTAAAACCTGGGCTTTCCCTATGTACACGCACATCCAAAAACGGGATTGAGTTATCTTCTTCCACTTCTAAAGTAAACTTAATGGAGGGGACTTGATCATTTAACTGAAGGAGGAAGTCATCCAGGTCACGATTCATGGGCCAGATACACAAAATATCGTCGACGTACCGCAACCATGGGATGCCACCCCCGGGGATTCTCGGAATGTAAGTAATTTCGAAAAACTCCATATAAATATTGGAGAGGAGGGGCGACAAGGGGTTGCCCATGGCCATCCCAAAAAATTGTTGATAATACTCGTTATTGAAAGCGAATTTAGTCTTTGATGCAAAGCTTAATAAGTTCCAAAACAATGTGTGCAGGTAGTGGCAGGTCATACTTATGTAATTCTCGGGAGAGAAAGTCAAGCATATCGTCAATCGGCACTTTTGTAAACAATGAACAGGCATCATCTATAAAATTGGTTGTAAACAATGTGATTCCTTTTACATAGGTCAGACGGGAAAGGATTTTCACACACGTGTAAACCAGCATCAATATTCCGTTAGAACGGGACAGTCGTTCAGTGTCCTTTTTGTCTATTTGTCAGAGTTATCCCACTGTATTGATTGGAATAATGCTTCAGTTTTGTTTCACTCTAGCAACATTGTTAATAGAAATATTCTCGAGTCTGCCATTATCCAACTTACAAATAACTTCAACATAAGCAAAGGTCTTCAACTCGATCCCGTTGTTTTGAATTCGTTCAGAACGGATTTAGACAAGAAGGGTAGAGTGCTAAACCTTTGGTAAACTTGTATGCTTCTCTAATAACTTTTATTTTTCAATTTATTTTTATATATATCGGACTTAGACAAGAAGGGCAGAGTGCTAAACCTTTGGTAAACTTGTATGCTTCTCTAATAACTTTTATTTTTCAATTTATTTTTATATATATCGGACTTAGACAAGAAGGGCAGAGTGCTAAAACCTGGGCAGATTTCCAGTATAAATTTGTATGCTCCTCTTACAAGTTTTATTTTTAAATTTATTATTTTTTTTTAATTAACTATAACATTGGTTGGAAACAATTCATTTGATCTTGTGTTGGATTCGGGCAAAGTGCTAAAATCGGTAGTTTTTCCTTACAAATTTGTATGCTCCTCCCACAATTCTTAATTTTTTTTAAATTTCTCCGTTTACTGTATATATATACACTATGATCAAAAGTATTCGGACACCGCATGGTTTTGGGAAAAATGGTTTTATTATGGCATTTAGTAACCAGTAGGTCCACCCTTTGCTTTTATTACAGCGTCAACACGTCGAGGCATACTTTCCACCAGTTTTCGGTAAGTCTGTGCAGGAATGGCTCGCCATTCCTCTTGCAGAGCTGATGCAAGAGATGCAAGTGAAGCCAGGCGTGGTGTGCGGTTTCGTATCCGTCGCTCCAGTTCGTCCCACATGTGCTCGATTGGGTTGAGATCGGGGCTCTGAGCAGGCCAGTCTAATAAATCCACCTTATTTTCACGAAACCAGTCCTGCACACGCCTTGCAGTATGGCAGGGAGCTCGATCCTGTTGAAACAAACAATGGCCATCTCCGTAGTATTGCCACAGTGTAGGAAGGGCTGAATTGTCCAGAACGTCGAGATAAACGTCAGCGTTCATGGTAGTGGGTATAACAACCAACGGGCCGAGCCCTAGCCAGGAAAAACAACGCCATACCATGATGGACCCTCCACCGAACTTCACCGTTGGACGTACACAGTCAGGAAGAAGCCGTTCTCCGGGCTGTCGCCACACCCAAACACGCCCATCAGACTGGAAGAGTGAATACCGCGACTCGTCGCTCCAAAGAACAGTTTTCCAGTCCTCCACGGTCCAGGAACGACGGGAGACACACCAGGCCAAACGACGCGTGGCATTAACTTTTGTAATCAGTGGCTTGTGTACAGCTGCTCTACCATAATAACCAAGTCTGTGCATCTCTCTGCGGATAGTTACAGTACTAACGGAGGTACCGGATGCTCTTCCTACCTCCTCAGCGATGGAAGCGGCAGAGGACGTGCGGGACTTCTTGACATGTCGTACCAGACTTCTTCTATCACGTTCCGTCAGTTTGCGTGGTCGTCCGGAACGTTTTTTCGCGTTAGTTGCACCGTCGTGCTTCCATCTCATGATAACATCCGCTACAGTCGACTTTGGTATATCCTGTTTGGCTGCAATGTTTCGTATAGAAACGTTACTTAAATAACATCCGATGACGAGTCCATGTCCGCGCGGTATGGCTTCACAACAGTTACTGATAACTTAACAGAACACCTCAGCATTATAGTTTCGCCACGCTTTTTCCCAGCATACCTTTCGGCGAAGGTGATATTTGCAGAAATGCGGATTTTCTGGGGTGTCCGAATACTTTTGATCATATAGTGCAGGGGTGCTCAGACTTCGGAGACCTTAGGGCAAAATTTGCTAACTATTATCTTTGGCGGGCACAAACACCAAAATTTTCCCCTAATTTATGAACTAAAAATAAATACAAGTGATAGAAGATAATACTCACATTTAATTGCTAGTTGATGGCTTACACTGCTTTAATTCAGCAAGGGCTTTGAAATTTGGCGTGTAATTGGTAACTGTTAGTTTTAAACAGTCATCAAGGTGCTCATCTGTCAAAACAGTCCGGTACTTTGATTTAAGCATCTTCATCTTGGAAAATGCTGATTCACAAAGGTATGTGGAGGCAAAAATTGAGGTCAAGTACATAGCACATTTTCTCAGCAGAGGATATTTTTCTTCAGCAAATAAGCTCCAAAAATTGGTACTGAAGGCCCTTGTTTTAATTTCCAGATCATTTTGAAGGAATAAAACTTCTCGTTCTAGGTTAGCTATATCCAATTTAAATAATGCTGATATTTTTGTTGCGATTTCCTCAATATCAACTTTTTCTTCAAATGGAAACCACATAAATTCCACAATAGGTTTTAATTTTTCAAAGTCTATGAAACGTTGCTCAAATTGTTGAATGAGATTCCCTATCTCTTTTGCATAACGGTCTTTGTTAAAATTCTCAAAATTATTTTCTTGGTTAAGTAGCTCTGTCAACATATTAGGGAAGTGTTTCAGTTCCGAACGTTGCAGTTGTGACAAATAGAGTTTTAGAGAATGCTAGAAAGCATTTATAGCACTAATCATTTGAGCAATGTTTTTATCTTTGCCTTGGAGTTCAACATTGAGGTCTCTCAATTTAGCAGTAATATCAGTTAAGAAAGCTAAATCAAGTAACCAAACTTTATTTTCCAACTGATTATAATTATCACCTCTTACAGCCAGAAACTCTTTGATTTCAGTCAGTAAATCCCTAAATCGTTGTAAAAATAAGCCCCTGCTGAGCCATCTTACATTAGTGTGCAATAAAAGATCTGTATGTTCAGAATTGCTTTCTTCTAATTGATTCTTAAAGAGACGTCTTTGTAAACTTTTAGCACGGATAGAATTTACAATTTTATATGCAATATCCATAACGTCTTCCATGTTCAAGCTTTTACTACAGAGTGCCTCTTGGTGAATTATGCAATGAAAATTAAGGAAGTTTGGAAAATCTCTGTCATTCTTACAAAGACTAACGAACCCTAAATTGCAACCAATCATTGACGGAGCTCCATCCGTGGTAATGGCTACAAGTTTTTCAATGGGGATTTTATTCTCAATAGTAAACTCTTTAAATACTTTGAAGATGTCTTGTCCCCGAGTCTTCCCCTTCAATGGTATGATATTGAGCAACTCCTCCTTAGCAGTCATGTTTTTAAATACCATTCTTATGAAAATACATAATTGCGCAGTATCAGTAGCATCTGTTGATTCATCGAATTGAAGCGAAAAGGAAATACACTCATCTATGTCTCTCTTTAACTGCATTTTTAAATCTTTACCCATCTCTTCTGTTCGTCGTGTAACAGTGGGTCTGGAAAGTTGCATGTCTTTAATAGCGGAGATTATTTCAGATTTGTTTTTAAACTGATCAAACAACGAGTCTGCTGCATCCAAAAATGCTTCTTTTACAAATGCACCATCATCAAAAGGTTTCATGTGCTTCGTTAAACTGTGACACACTCGGAAAGATGCAATGGTAGCTGCCTTTGATTTCTCAATTTTCTTTGTAAAAACCAATTGTTGGCTGGTAAGTTGGGATTTCAATTCTCTTATTTTTGCCCTGCGTAGTTCACTATTAACTGGGTATCTTGTTTTATAATGATTATGATTAGCTTTAAAATGCCTTTCAACATTATATTTTTTGGCAACAGCTAGAGTAGATTGGCATATTAAGCATATACATTTAGAATTTATGTTTGAGAAAAAGTAAATATCTTCCCATTCACTTTGAAAATTATACGTCCTTATAGTCTTATCACTGGTTCGTGTCGCCATTATGAAGCCCTGTCAATAAAAATAAAATTAAATAATGTAATTTTTAAAAAAAATATTTTGCGATCTAGCCACTAATATCAGAGGCTGAACTTTTACCACTTGAAACTTCAAAATCGGACACGCTGCCGGTCGAAATAATGCTAAACTTTTAATACTAAATGTGAAAACGTCAAATTACGTAAAAAACGACTTAAAAATAGACAAATTTCAAATTCGCTCCCACACACAAGATGACACGAACGGGTGAACGGTCGACATGATGCTAAACTTTTAATACTAAATGTGAAAACGTCAAATTACGTAATAAACGACTAAAAAATAGACACATTTCATGTTCGCATCCACACACAAAATCACGCGGACAGGTCAAACGCGGAACTAAATATCGATCCGCCCACTCATCTTTATAAAATCAATAAAAATTCGAAAAGACACAGAAAGCCTAGCGAGTCGTTTCTAAAATGCCTTCTGATTGGTTGTATTTTCACGAAACACCCAATCAGCCAACTCGATTCATTATATCCGTTGAAATAGAATCGTCGCTTTAAGCGACACAGAAATTGGCGGAGCAAAGCAATGGTTTCAGACATGTTTTAAACATGTATGTGAGCGCTCTGCTCGCATGTAAAAATTCATTTCTAGTAATTTTTATATTGCCAGTTAAGATTTCATTTAGGCCGGCTATTCCAAAATAAACCAGCGGGCACATTCAAATCCATGGCGGGCACACGTGTGCCCGCGGGCACGGGTGTGAGCACCCCTGATATAGTGTATATATTTTTTTTTTGTAACCTATATATAGGCTGTAACTCTTTATGTACTTGTGTTCCTGAGGATGTCATTAGACGAAAGCGCTTGAGCACCATTCTGGGTTTCCTTTCCTTCGTGGTTTTATTCATCATAAATATTTTTCACATGTTACTTCCATGAAATAATATATATATAGCCTTGGCCTAAAGTATTAGCCACCCCCTGAAACCTCGCTTATGGTGATTATAGATAATATTCGACCAATGAAATAATTACTTTAGAGTTTTGTGATTATAATACGACTAATTTGCACCTTGATCGAGCACTTTTGTCGAGGTATTCTAATTTATTTAAATTTTTGTGTCACCTATTTTCTCAAATTGAAGTATTATATAAAACCTGCTTCCATGGCTAATTTTTTTAAAACTTTATCAAAATAATAATGATTTTTTATGAGATTCATAAGTTTCGAACAATGGGTAAGAAGAGAGAGTTAACCGAATCTGAAAGGGCTAAAATCGAGGTTTTTCATTCTCATGGATTTTCGCAAGCTTCAATTGCAAGAAAATTTAAATGTTGAAGGTGAGTAGTATAGCCGCAAAAGCGGAGTGCACGAATGTTGCAAGTGATTACTTAATGTTGCAAAGGGGGGTGGGGGTTGTTGCGAAGGGGGGCGTTGCAAAAAACATTCCCCCCAAAGAGGCCTTTGTTGCCAACCGGGGTTGCAAGGGGCATGCAACTTGGAGGCGGAGTTCTCCCCCAAGCTATTCCCCCCAAAGGGCCAGAAAGGAGGAGAGGTGTTCACCTGGCAGGAGCCAAGTGCATATTAAGACTTCAGCCGAGTAGGCGTTGTTTTATAGGTTCCTAATCAGCCAGTTGGCTGAGCCAAGGGGGGAGGGGTACACCTGAAGGAGAGAGTAGTTGCCTTTGATTGCAAGGCATGCAACTTGGAGGCGGAGTTCTCCCCCAAGCTATTTTCGTTTACCTAACCTAAGAGGCCTCTAAGGGGCTTTCCCAAAGGGCCAGAAAGAGATAGGACCAGAGGTCCTTGCTCGGCTGGGAGCCGAGCTTGAATGATTCCGTCAGTCGTCTCTCGGTCTTTTATAAACCTCTAATCCGCCATGTTGCCAGATAGCGCCATGTATTCGGCTGAGTTGCCAGATAGCAATATTTATTAAATTAAACCATATATTATTCAAAATACCACAACATATGATGGTAGTTAATCGATGAATCCAATTAAATTCTGTTTATTAAATAAATAATTTAAACCTTTACACATTTAATTTTTATTATAAATATTTGTCACGAATAACGAAACGAAAAGAAAATTTACGAAACAATTCAAAACACGATCCTCCTCCCTCGTTCCCCCAAACCCCCCACCCATCTGTGTATATATATAATAAACTAATGAACCACTCGTGCACACACACGCGCGCACGCGCACACACGAGGAAAGGCAGAAACTAGGTCAATTCGAATCGTCTCCCAAGAGACCTTTTCTGACCGAGAGTCAACCTTTCTTCGTTTGCTTGAGCAAAAACCTCCGTTTACTTCTACAATGAAAATATTTTATATTTACGCGTAATTTGTATAGTCATTCTTAGATAATATCTCTGTTATTGAAAGAAATACACAGTTATATTAAATAATAATCAGCGAAATAAACAAGGTGCATGAGGTGTGCAACCGGATTTAAAATAACAGGATCATTTGATCCGAGGCAGTAGTATGACCGAAAAGCATGATTTTCTCTTTAATAATAATAACAACAACTAGCTCGAAGAGTGACAACGGTTAAGGTTTTCACTCCGCCTTAGACCCACAGTTTAACGTGGAAACCGAATGCTCTTAAAAATATAATTAGGATATATTTATAATTAAACCATATATTATTCAAAATACCACAATATATGATGGTAGTTAATCGATGAATCCAAATTATGTTTATTAAATAAATAATTTAAAACTTTAGACACTTAATTTTTATTATAAATATTTGTCACGAATAACGAAACGAAAAGAAAATTTACGAAACAATTCAAAACACACGATCCTCCTCCCTCGTTCCCCCAAACCCCCCACCCATCTGTGTATATATATATATAATAAACTAATGAACCACTCGTGTGCACACACGCACACACGAGGAAAGGCAGAAACTAGGTCAATTCGAATCGTCTCCCAAGAGACCTTTTCTGACCGAGTCAACCTTTCTTCGTTTGCTTGAGCAAAAACCTCCGTTTACTTCTACAATGAAAATATTTTATATTTACGCGTAATTTGTATGGTGCCATATTCTTCGATAACATCTCTGTTATTGAAAGAAATACACACAATTATATTAAATAAGAATCAGCGAAAGAAACAAGGTGCATGAGGTGTGCAACCGGATTTAAAATAACAGGTTCATTTGATCCGAGGCAGTAGTATGACCGAAAAGCATGTTAATGCATGATTTTCTCTTTAATAATAATAATAACAACTAGCTCGAAGTGACAACGGTTAAGGTTTTCACTCCGCCTTAGACCCACAGTTTAACGTGGAAACCGAATGCTCTTTTAAAAATATAATTAGGATATATTTATAATTTCTTTATTATAAAATGTGGAACATGCAGTCTTCAGTGAACAGCTGTTCTGTGGATCGAAATACATCTCGTCAGGGAGTCGTTGCTTACTCTTCCACATTTCAACATAACAGGATTATTGAACCGGATTTAAAATAACAGGATCATTTGATCCGGGCAGTAGTATGACCGAAAAGCATGTTAATGCATGATTTTCTCTAATAATAATAACAACTAGCTCGAATTGTAACAACGGTTAAGGTTTTCACTCCGCCTTAGACCCACAGTTTAACGCGGAAACCGAATGCTTTTTTAAAAATATAATTAGGATATATTTCTTTGAGAAATATAAAGATGTCATTAGTCGTCCGGCCCGTTATAGCGGATTGGTACACATCATAGCTCCACCCAGCTACACTGGCAGCCAATCACTACGAACATCTGGTCTTTTGGGGCGGAGCTTGGCGATTGTGCATATAAAAGGGATATTTTTCAGTTGGGAGTAACAGTAGCTATTTTCGCGTCAGTGAATAATCATTCCCTCCACCATGGACCTGTACGTCTCCCGGATTTGTATGAAGAAAGTGACACTGCAGCATTAACGCAATTAATCTTTTTAACGCGATTGACCGTGATGAATTATTTCCAACGCAAACCGTTGAAGATATTTGCAGTGACGCTCCTTACAATCCGACGCAAGGGACTACCATAGAAATGTAAGTGTCTATAATTCGATTTTATATATATATGGAGGGTTGTAGTATCTCGTCAAATACTTCATTTAGATACTCACCAAAAATCGAAATTTTTTTATGGCAATCAATGTTATTTGGTTTTACCTCTTATCCCATTATGCTAAAATCGAAATTTTTTATGGCAATCAATGTTATTCCTCTTAAATGAACCAAAGATATCTTCACATAATGGGGATCTGTCTGTATACTCTGTATATGTTTTAAAAGAATGAACATTATTCCTTTAAGGTCCGATGAGGATTTGACACGTGTTATACAATCTTTTGAAGAATCTCGTGTCATGAATACGGAGGATATACTGATCAGTCAGCAATGTCACACCGAAATAATGTAAGTGTTTTTCGATCTTTTTGGGTAAGAAGACAATATATTTTCATAAATTTATTAAATGAAAGAAATCAGTACAATAACCAACTACAGAATATACCGTTACAAATATACGAACAAAAACATTATACTATACAACAAGTTTTTATCATACCATTTCATCGTTTCGGCGAGTGTGACACGGGTCAAATAAATTTAAAAATTTATAAATTCTTTATCACATGACATATGCATGAGAAATGAGACGCAGTACATTCCGCAAACATTACTAAAATATCCTTGTATACGAAACGGGTTCCATACAACTTCGGGAATATGTAACTGAGCGAGAAATTTTACAATAATAGGGTCACTCCAGGGTTGAGTACCGAGTGAATCAAAATAGTACAGGCGCTGTCTATTTTTAAAATAGACAGCGATCCAATGAATCCCTTCATTACCGATGACATCTGTGTTCACAATAAGACTACCGCATTCTCGCGTACTTGGCAAACTCAATGTTTCATTCTTCGCAAACACGCCGATAAATTTGGAACGTGTGACTCGTTCCATTACTTTCTGAAGTGTATTAGCATCCATTTTAAAAGTCAGTGATAACGCTCCTAAATCTATCTACTTCTATTAGGGCTTGCGATTCGAGATATACTAGTACACTAATAGGAGCGTCTATAGGCTTGGCGAATTCCAGCCGCACTGAGATGTTTCCGCTCTGCTGTGGGGTTAAATGGGTATTTACGCTAGCAGATAAGTCAGGTGTAATGTCAAACGGATAAAGGTTAAATTGATCAATGAATTCTTCCTGCGTTACCCCATTACCAAGCTCATCACAATCACCTGCAATATGGGTCAGATTACTATAGGCTCTGGCACAAAGAGGTAACACAGCGTCTGATGAATAGTCCGTACCCATTGTTCCACCCAAAGCAGTGCCATTAACGTATAGAGTTATATTTTTAAGTCCGAAATTCTCGAATTTAAAGGCACTCTTTTTATATTTTCCATTCACCGAAGCATGGTCCTGCATACCGATTAATATCCTTTTAGGAAGATTTCCCAGGGCAATGTTTTCTATCTGCTTCGATGCCAACCCTGCAGGAACCGTATATAGTTTGATTTGTACTCTGTTAATAGGATATTTCACTGTAGCGTTTAGTAAATTTTTCTCAATTTCTAGTTGTTTTGGTGAACTTAATTTCACTCGCCGTACGCGGAGGTATGTGTCCATAATGTGAACCACAACGGGCTTTGCACCCTCTTCTTGATCAGCATCCAGATTTAAGCAGATCTCAGGACTCGTGCGGGTGAGCTTTATTTTCATATCCACCCCGTTGACAAGCAACTTCTCCTGGAAAGTGAAATCTGTGTGCAACCGTCCAAAACACTCGTATATTTTCTTTTTAGAATTTTTAAATTTGTCCTTTATACTACTTTCATCTTTAGTTTGATAATATCCCTCGGCACTTAAAAAGGTAGCCTTCGCTTCTTTGGAAAAGTTGAGGACATTTTCCAGATAGGCTCGTAGATGATAGTACCCCGTGCCTGCCGATATGTTGGTCTGATTTAAATATACGTCACACTGGTTGAATATGGAGTGCAGAAAGTTTGTTTCAGGGTATACAGCATATTTGTCATCGCAGACCGTTCCATCAGAATGGGCTATACGTAGCTTAGCGTACATGTGCACACAGCTTGGATCAAAAAAGTAAGGGCCTGAGCTGGGTATCACGAATTCTATAGGTGCACTCGGGGAACTAATTGTGTTTAAAGGGTTAATTGTAATAAAGTCACTGTGCTCAATAGAAACTTGGGTTGGAGGCAAGCTCCGATTTACAGCATTGTGAACTACATGGGTGGATGAAGCGTGCCATGGCGAAATAGTGACTCCTCTCTCGACAAGTGGTAAACAAACTATGATTCATGAGATCAATGTCCTTAGCTTATATCAGTCAAAAAAGTGGTCAACCATAGGTTTCATTCGCTTACAGCACTTCTTTTTTGATAGCCTTTTACGTTTAATACCACGTGACCCCTTCTTCCGGGCAGCCCTCTTCTTCTTCCCGCCACCACGCATTTTTCTCTTTGCATCTTTGATGATTTCGTCCCGTGTACGCTTTAAATGTTTTTTTAGAGCTTCTTTAGGTTTAGCCCCGGCCAATATGTCTTCTGCAGTGTTAAACCTGATTGTAGCGCTTTCCTTCCGAGGTATCTGGCACCCCTCTTCAGCAAAGGAACAGCCGTACGTAGTATGGATGAAAAAATGGATCCAAGTCCACTACCGCGCTGGTATCTCACCCCTCGATAGACGGTGAAAGGCTTTCTATCCATTATAACTCAGTGCGTCGAAAGTGTAGCTTCACTGTTAAGCTCCCGTTACCGAATGGGAAGTTTTCACCCTCAATCGTTCTTATATATATTGAGATATTGGTTATTAAATTAGTTGCGACATTCACATAATGGGGTCTGTCATATGTAATACTCAAACTCCTTCCTCTATGGTTGGGGATGTGAGCAATGCGCAGCAGGCGTGCCTGGGTATCCCCAACAAACTGGTGCTCCACTATATTACTGTAAATATAGCACATGTCTGGGGACCTTTCAGCCAATTTCTCCATCTTCAATTGATACATTAATCTGGACAAGTCATGCTGTGTCTCGTGAAATGTGTCTCTTTGGAAGGCTGCGCTATATCGGCCATTGGTTAGAATTTTGAACTTTCTATGGTCTTTAATACGTCTGTTAGTCTTTGATTTTAGGATTAGTGTATGTGCAGGGTTGTTTACGATTTCGTATACTAAATCATTCGTAAGGTTTGAGTTTCTTAAACTTACGTTTAAGCCTCTCACAACATCCTCGACCGAACCATATTGACCCGGTCCTAGTCTTACTTCTGTACTGTAATACCGTGCAACCTTAGTCCGAGCGATACGCATAGTTTCATCCATAGCTACCCCAGCTTTTTCACACTCGTCAATGTCTCTAAGAATCGTAAAAACGGTTTCTTTATGTTCAATATTTAAAAAGATGGTGTCCAGCTGAATTTCGCATATCCCCACCTCATACGAATCACGACCCAATTCAATGTGCCCGTGGAGTTCTGTTACAAAGTTGGCTAGTGTGTTGTTAGGGTGTACAGACAGGGACGAGGAGGACGGGAGTGTGACGTAGAAATGGTTAGGAGCCATGTTGCATACTATTTAAGCTTCATTATTGCATCAGCTTTTATATAGGTGTTGAAGCTTTCTGGGTACCCTAGCCATTTCACCAGGTACATTTTTCTCTTTCCTGAACCTTTGCTTCCTAAAATTTTCTCAATTTTAAACACATTTTTTCCTAAATTAAACGCAACTTTCTGCAATTCCTCGCGGTAAAAGCCTCCTGAGATTTCTTCCCCATTCAAATCTTCAATGTAATACATCATTATCTCACCTTTAGGTCTCATAGCCCTAACTTTAAAAATCTCGCGTGTCCATCCTTGCTCAAAACCCTTTGCGAATTTATTCCCCGAACGCGACAGCCTTACATAATCATTGATTTTGAAGCGCGCCGAGTGTGGTGTGGTGTGATCCATCTCTTCTCGGGAGCGTACCTCTTTCTAAAACTTCGTTAGGTGTTGTCCCAATCGTGCGATGGTGTGAGCGGTTGTAGGATGATGCCAATGATTCCAGAATGTCTAGAAATCTGTATGTGTTTTGTGTAAAATAACGGTGCATGCGTTCCTTTATGGTGCGCTGAACTCTTTCAGCTAAAGAAGCCTTATGTATAGAATTGGTTGTGTAATAGCTGATATTAAACTCTGTCAACATGTTCTGAAAAGCACGGCCTATAAATTCCTTCCCCATATCCGTACAAAAATAGCCAGGAACCCTGTTTTCTTTTAACATTAGCGTTTTGGTGGCTTTAGCAACTGTTTCAGGTGATTTATTTTTCAGAGGAACTAGCCACAGATATCTAGAGAATACGTCTATTATGAATAGAATGTAGCGGTAACCATCGTTATACACAGAATATCTTTGCATGTCTGTTAAATCTGCTTGCCAAATAGAATCAATCGAGGAAGCCGTTGTCTTGGCTGTTTTAAACCTTTTTCTCACAGGCTTATGAAGCGTATAAGCGTCCTGCTCCCTCAAAAATCTTTCAACATCTTTTTTCCTACTCCGTAAACACTTCTGTACAGTCTATCTACGCCGCCGTAAGAGGATGGGTTAGAAATGTCATAATAGCGTTTAGTTAATACGTTAGCCATTTGCGTATTTTAGAGGCACGTGGGTAGGGTTGGTTTAACCTCTTCTTGCTCCTCTTCAAAGGTGTTACCGCCGGGGGTGACGGCGCCTTCAATTGTGTCACATGCGTTGCATGTTCCAAGTCTTTTAACCTGTTCAGATTTCCTATCAACGTTTTAGGGACATTTATTTGTTGTAGTCTTGCTTTAATATGCTTCCATCCTGATGGTGATGGCCTATCCCACTTTCTCACCAGATCATGGACAATGTCTACGATATTCGATCCCTGTACCTTTGATCCTTCCACAATGATCTCGCCTGTATCGGTCCATTGTATGGCTGGATCCTCATTCAATAGATTATAAAGACTTAAGCCTTTACTCATCAATGTATGTGGGAGGGTGCTTTTTAATACATGTTCGATATGTTGTGTGGCTAATCCCTTAATTTTTGGTTGGTCAGCTGTATCGTCGGGCTCAGATCCTATGTCGCCATGTCCATCGTCCCCCGTGCTGTGCCTAATAACCACAGGAATCTCTGTAGGGCTCTTATAATTTTCGTACTCGTGAAGAAATTTCTGCAGAGCTTCTTGGTATAAGATTCTTTTCTCATCAGGTGTTTTTTCACTGTTTAATAGGGCTAGCAATTCGCTTTCCATTCTTTTAAGTCTGCTTTTACGGGGATCTAGATCCGTGTCTGGATTCCTTTGCAGTGAAGCGTACACCTCGTGGGGAATCACTACCACTTTCTTCATTATATTAATCTAGTCAGTAAAGGACCCAAAACTGAAAATAAGATGGGGAGAAATGACCCTCCTGTTTGTACAATAATTCGTTTTTTCTTCGCTACAGTTTGACTTTTACGAGCGAGTGCACGTATTATGTTCTTGTAGCGGCGTAGGGCGAGCCTTCTGAGGGGTTTTCAACATTGATACATTGCAATTTATAACGTTAAGACAGATTTCACAGATGCATTTTAAAAAGTCGGCGTCGATATTTTTAATAAACATCTGCTGCATTGCCCGGGGCAGTCGATGATAGATTTTTATTAATTCACGGTATTTCTTTAGTCTCTGTCATTCTGGAATATACACCGTTTCAGGCTCGTTTGGAAATATATTCGTTCGTAGAAGCACTCTAAACGTGTTTCGCGGATGAAGGTCGCAAAGCAAATATCCGTAACGCGTGCTTGTAGCTTCTTTATAAACTTCCAAAAACTCCTTACGCTGATTCGGGAACATTTGATTGGCTAATACCCCAATTTGTGATACATCTCTACGTTGCGCGAATAAGACTAGATATTGCGTATTTAACGACACATCGCGCATGTATCTATTTTTGAAAAATAGATTCTGATTGATGAAGAACACGCTTATGTTAAGATGGTGGGAGAATACTGTAAATGTCTCGGCAAACGTTTTATCCATCTCCAACATGAGATCGTCAATTACAATGATTGTGTATGTTCATTTCCCTTTAACGAATTAACGTCATATACGCCTTTGTGGAACAAAATATCATCTTGGTACTCGTTGAACACTGATTGATACGTCGAATAGCACCATATAACTTTATGCACAAATTTCGAGAACATCTCTCCCTTTTCTTTAATGATTTTAAGCATAAACACAGTTTTACCACATCCTGTAGGTCCAGATATAATACATGTGGATGGGCTCGTGAATCTGAATTTTTCTACAGAGTCCATTTCTAACACGTCACACTCCTAAGTGGGTCATTTACAAAATATTACAAATTTTGAGTGCTGTTCCTTATATTTTGTTTCTTCTCCCACAGAACCGTGAATGACGATGAGGTACAGCCCCATCATTGACATTACGGATGACCTCGACGACAGTGTAGTTGTGATCTCCTCCTGCCAACGAACCCTCACCAGCGATACCGGTAGCACGTCCAAAGCGGAGGTATGAGAACCCCACGTCAGGTATAAAGCGACCGAAATACGCGCCTGTTGCACCAGTAATAGATCCCCAACCCTCAACCTCTTACGCAACAACCCCAGCACCTCCGCTAATATATCCCCTATTCATCCGCCACAGTTGCCCCCGTTCTGTTGAGGATGATAACGTTGAGTTGGTGCGCTCCGCAGCCCCCACCCCAGCCTTGACTAGAAATCGGTATAGAGTCAGGGTCGACCCTAGAGCCATGTATAGCAATGGAATTGAGCGCGGGCTACGCCGGGTTGTACAGCGTATTGTAGAGTTTGCTCTTCAGAACGCGACGAGCGTGAAGTCAGGACGAGTCTGTCCTTTGGATTCGGGTCAGATGACGGTGATGTAGATGATTATTGGGTGATAGTGCCATTTAGACGTTTGGCGGCTGAAGATGTAGAATATATATTAGGACGTATAATGCAAGCCGCCCAAAGTAGTATAGCCTTTAATATGGACAACTTCACGGTAAATATTGATCGTGTATTCCGTGTTGCGGGTCATAGTGCCATACCGTATACTCTTAACTTCAATTCTCCGACTATTTACCGAAAGCATATAAACGTCGATCGTGGTTGCGGCTTTATAGCAGTACTCTTAGCACGTATGTTTACTGTACAAAATACACGGACTCAAAAAATTTGGTTGCCTACGGTCGTGGAACGTGCCCGTAAACTAGCTGTAGACTGTGAACTTGAATTTGACTGTAATATGGGTCCTGAAGAGCTGAGAAGGTAGAACAGGAAATGAATGTCCGTATAGTTTGTATTTGGGTTGGATGATCGTCGTAGGACTGTGTATGTTTTTAAAAGCTGTGTGAGAGATCGTACAAGACCCCTACTTATTTTAGGATTGTCAGGGACAACGTATCTCCCCATCCGTAATATAAGGTGCCTTTACGCGAGTTATGACAAAAGTCGAAAATATGGGAGACATCATGATTTGTGTAAGGGGTGCCTCGAGTTTGCGGATGATATAGTGAGACATTGTAAAGAATGTCACATGGTATGTGAGCAGTGTAAAAGCACCAAATGTGAAAGCCGTGTAGTTGAAGCTGAGAATAGAGACTGTGATGTGTGTAGACGCACATTCTTCAATAATAACGGCTTTGATTTCCATAAATCAACTGGCACGTGCAGGAAAATGAGAATCTGTGAATGTGGTATGTTTCACACAATGGATAATTGGGGGAAATTTAAGCACAAGCGTGACGAAATTCACTGTCCTACATGCCAGAAGGAATATAAGGCGGATGGAGTAAAGCATGTATGTTATATGAAAGATGCTAAGCCTAAAAATAACCCTTGTATAACTGTATACTACGATATAGAAACATATACGAACGCTGAAACCAAAGAGGTAATTCCACATTTACTTGTGAGCCAGACCATTTGTGATGAGTGTATGGGTATCGAATGTGACGAGTGCCCCAAATGCGGTAAACGGACAAACGTTTTTAAAACGAATGTCCGCGATAGTCCTGTGAAACTATGTGTGTCCTATATTGTCAAGTTAGCCGACAAGTTCAAAAAAATGACTGTGTATATTCTCGCCCATAACGGGGCAAAGTTTGAAACGCAGTTCAAAATATAAGGAGATGCTTGAACACGAATCCTCTGAGATATTTACAGGTGATCCATTGAAAAGAGGCAACAAATTAATACAGATGCAGATAAGAGGCAATGTACAATTTAAAGATACTTTATTATTCACACCTTGTAAATTAGCAAAGCTACCCAAGGTGATGGGAGTAGCAGCTGAAGTTTCCAAAGGATACTTCCCTTACACTTTCCTCACCAGCGAGACTTTAAACTACGTAGGCCCACCACCACCCAAACATTATTTTAACTATGACTGTATGGATGAACGTGAAGACTTTGATCGATACTACGACAGTTTCAATGAAAGTAACCCTTATAATATAGCTGATGAATGTGAGCGTTATTGCGTGAATGATGTGCGCGTGCTTAGAGTATGTTTCCAGGCCTTTAGAAGGATGTACATAGCCCGTTTCAAATGCGATCACCTGCAAGTCGCAACCACCATCGCATCATTATGTTTTACGGTGTTCAAGAATAACTTCATGCCTAAAGACACCTTAGCCATTATTCACCGAAACAAACCCCGCAGTTACGGACACAAGGCTATTTACTGGCTCATACACCTACAGCAACAGACAGGTGTATACATAAAGCACGCCCAAAACACGGGTGAAGTACCCATTAAGATTAATGGACGTGTTTTTTGGGTGGATGGATTAAGTGAAAACCGTGTCACTGGTGTGAAGGCTGTGTACTCCTTTAACGGATGCTGGTGGCATGGATGCCCCCGTCCTGAGTGCGGAATCGCCGGAGATATCCACGGTAGATCTCCTGCCGACTGTCTTGCATGGACCCGCACCCGCGATCAACTTATAGGATCACAGTTCACTCAGTCTTGTGGGAGCATGAATATGATGCACGGATGGAGACAGACGAGGTGTACCGTGAGGAAATAAACACGATCAAGCGTTCAACGGTGTTGGATCCTCTCAAATGTGGTGATAGCTTGTTTGGAGGACGTACAAATCCATTCAGACTATACTTTCCACCTACGGAGGGCGTGAAGCTCCATTACTACGATTTCTGTTCTTTATACCCATACGTGATGAAGAACAATCCGTACCCCGTTGGCATCCTGAGAAACTGGTGGGACCTAACCTGCCCTCCATCAATGAATTTTCAAAAAATTTGAATGATCGTTACTTTGGGCTCTTTCGTAGACGTACTCCCCCCACGCAATTTATGGATGCCAATCTTACCTGTCGTTATCGACGACAAGCTCGTTTCCCCTGTGCGTGGTGCGCGGAAGAGGATAACGGCGATTGTAACCATATACCCCACCAGCGTAAGATCAGACGCGTATATACAAGTCCTGAGCTGGCCCTAGCCGTACGCCATGGTTATAGAATACTGAAGATACACGAGGTGTGGAGGTTTCAGAAGCTACCCAACCTTTTCACACCATATATAAACGCCTTTTTGAAGGATAAGGTTGAGGCATCAGGGTATGCGCGAGGAGTTGATACCGAAGATGAAAAGTCTGCCTATATCCAACGTTACAGCGACCGCGAAGGTATACAACTTGATCGTGTCCAAATTGTAAAGAATCCTGGCAAGCGCTTTAGTGCAAAGTTGTCTAAACAGTCTATGGGGAAAATTTGCGCAGAATACCGGCAAAGGGAACATTCATTTGGCACAAAGTTAGTGATGTCTGGGATTATGCCAATGCTCCCGATAGAGGTCATGGAGATCGTGAATGTAGGTAATACATAATAAAGTACAACACT
Organism: Bathynomus jamesi; assembly: GCA_023014485.1. Lineage (NCBI taxonomy): Eukaryota > Metazoa > Arthropoda > Malacostraca > Isopoda > Cirolanidae > Bathynomus > Bathynomus jamesi. Next base: position 781,803 of record JAJOZX010001226.1, on the reverse strand, counting down.
GAATTGGCCACAGATACCTCAAGGGTTACAAACATACCTGTGGCCAGCTTCACAACAGCCTACGCCCGTATAAAACTTTGGGGTCTATTGCATTCTCTTGGGCGGAGTATTGTATGCCGATACAGATAGCGTGATATTCACAGAGAGGGAGGGTGAATACATGCCCGCTATTGGGGAGTTCCTCGGCGAGCTCACTGATGAGATCAAGGATGAGTATGGGGACAACGCATACGCCCTCTTTTGTCTCAACAGGACCTAAAACTTATGGATTACGGGTCAGGGTGGGGGAGGATATGAAATATATCGTGAAGGCAAAGGGTATTACGCTCAACCATGCGAATCGGCGGGGTGTTAACTTTGAATCATTGAAGGATCTAGTGTGTTTGGACGATGATGAGGGCGAACGACCTCCCCAGCTAATTGTAGGCACCCACAATTTTCGGGCGCAGAAGCTGGAGGGCGTGAAGGAACTTAGGGGTACGAAGGTGTGCCGTAACACCTATAGGAAACTTACCAGTTACCTGGTGCCTATGATCAGGGTTGTGGAGTCGGTCCAAAATTTTCCGACTCCGACTCCACACATTGTAAAAAATCTAAAAATCCGACTCCGACTCCTCTAGTGTTTCACTATAATTATCATAATAATAAGACATTTCATCACCACCACATGAATCGTCAGGTTACTTTCTAGGATAAGGGAACATTCAAATATTAAGAAGGATATTGACTTGTAGATATATTAAGGGATTTTTATTTTTTCCAATTTATATATATATATATATATATTATATATATATATATATATATATACAGTGGAACCTCGCTTAACGAGCATAATTCGTTCCCGAATTGTGCTCGTTATGCAAAATGCTCGTTAAGCAAGGCAATTTTTTCCATAGGAATCAATGTAAAATATGATGATGCGTTCCATGCTTAAAAAATACTTAAAATAATATTTATAATGATATTTAAAGGCGTTTTTTAAATTATTATTGCATGAAATGAAAAGATTATTAATAAAAATTAACTCAAAAGAGAATGTAAATAATTAGTAAACGGTGAAATTTATAAATAACTTACGAAGAGAGAAGGTGCTCCTGACGCACGTAAAGGAAATGAAGAGACAGGGGAGGAGGAGAGGGTTATTGAGGGGAAGGAGGAGAATCGTCTTCGTTCAATGCAATAACATTCTCGACGAGCTCACAGTCACTAGCTTTAAATTTTTAGAGGCACTTTCACTTCTTTTGGATCCTTTTTCACGAGGAAACTGTCTAGAGACATTTGTTTTTGTCTACGCTTTAAATTTTGACGAAATATTTTGCTCGTTAAGCAAGTGTCGCTCGTTATGCAAGGTAATTTTCCCCCATTCTTTTGGCTCGTTATACGAATTTCTCGTTATACGAGGCACTCGTTAAGCGAGGTTCCACTGTAATATATATATATATAAATGAAAAAGATTCTCTTAAACATAATTAAGGTCTAACCAGTAGTAGTCCTACTTAAAATTGAATAACCCTTAACCTAGTGGCTATAACCAGGGTTGTGGAGTCGGTCCAAAATTTTCCGACTCCGACTCCACATATTGTAAAAATTCGACTCCGACTCCGCCCTGAAACGTGCGACTCCACGACTCCGACTCCACACCCCTGCCTATGATACCGTACCCTTTGGATACCATAACGTTTGATGCTTCTATTGTTAACTGACACGTATTTGTCTTGTATACAATCGTATCTATTGATTTATTACACGTATTTGTAAATATATATATATAACTTGAATATCTCGTTTATTAAATAAATCATGTTTCAATTAGCGTTTCACTTCCTCCTTTGTTTGTGTGTGTGTGTGTGTGTGTGTGTGCAGGTGAAAGTTCTAAGCTCCGCCCACTGTAAGACCGTGAGTCATGCTACTATCTGGGAGTCCCTGCGTGGTCAGTCGACTGCAGTAAGCCCTTGAGATCAGACGTGTATTCAGAAGAAAAGATCAGACGTGTATTCAGAAGAAAAGATCAGACGTGTATTCAAATGGCTACCTTTAATATTGCTTGCACAACGTTTATGAAATGGTATTCAGCAAAGTGCCAGGATGTGGTGGATACCGAAAAACTTCCTATTCATCCTATGCCTCTTTTAAAACCACATTGGATTGTGCGAAGTTGCAAGATGTACAAATACTCTACGGATGTGCTGAAGTATGCTGCAGAGCTAAACTTTATAGTCTCACATATACCGTGAAGTAAAAGAAACAACGCGTGCAGAAGAGAAGCAGCAGGTATGGATGATGAGTCTTGCGGATGGGTGGTGTGACAAGCGGTATTACGTCATGCTACACCATGTCGATTACTCATACCCTACGACTGAAAATGTGAATCTCGTGATCATGGACAATCTTAAGTATTTTTATCACTATATTAATGTATATCATGATGAGGTTCGTAGTGAGGTTGTGGCTAGTGCCCTGCGTGAGTTTTTAAGACTTTAGAGACGAGTATCGTTTGAAGGACAGAAAGGAAAAATATGAGCATATGTTCCTCTCAAATAGGTCGCCGAAGTGTGAAGATGTTTAGTAAAACATAAAATGTGCCTAGTTATCTTGAGGTAAACTGTCTGGTGCGTAGTCTGGTAGTGATGAAATTAATTCTTGTACCGGAAAAAACAAATATGTACAACAATTCGGTGCGACTCGCGGGTCATACGAGTTCGAACAACCCCATTCACGTATCATCGAGTCATCCGCCCGTCGAACCGTTCCTGCCTACCTGCGTGCCTCACACGGCTCATAGTTATCTCAGAGCTTGAACCGAGTGGACGTGCGCTCCTCGAATACGATGGAACTTCCTTTGAGCAGCATTCTCAACGCCTCGTACGATGTGTCCGTGACGAAATCGTTGCGCGTGTTCAGGCGTAAATCCGGTACCGTTAGCTATGTACTGGAAACGGAATGTAGACAAACAAACGGGTTTATTTAAATGTCGAGATGAATAGAATCTTCGTGATAGTTGAGAAGTGGAGTGAAGAGCGTTATAAAATACCTGCTAACGTAGGTACAAGAAGAGAGCAGATTAGTGACGCACCCTCATACGCCGTTGTATGTACTTTGTGTATAAATAACGATCGGCCGTGCATTGATATACGGCTGATGTGGAAGAATGCTTCTGATAATAACGCTCTTGTTCCTACGCGAAACCGTTTCATCCTCGACAGAATGTTTGAAATCGTCGGATTCCGCAAGCTGAAACCTATATTAGACGCGCGCGTTACGGATATGCTTTATTTTGATACAGTACTTGAATACGCATACACCGCTCTGCTCGATGGGTTTACCGAGTGTAGGGCTGAACAGGGTGAGAATGGTCTAGAGTTGGACGTTTATTTAAAAAGTTTAGACTCTCTGAAATACCATGAACTTTGGTACAAAGCAATTGATCGGTACAAAGCTGAGCTCACCTACACCGTTCACCCTGAAGAACTATTTCTTTATATAACGCGCAGTTGTCGTAACGATTTAGAAGATTATTTCAATTGCCGCTATGTTGAGAGTTCACGATTGAAAAGCTCGAGTCGGTAGAAATAAACCCTCGACTGGAAAAGCGTGTTTATAAACTTGTGTTTAATAATGTAGCTAACGATTAACTCTTTGTGCGTGCTTTTGATTGTATTCTAGACGTATTTAAAGATGACTTATCAACCGGTTGTAAAGTGGGAACAAAAATAGTACTGAACGATATGAAAGCCCTTCATATCGAATACAGGTTTCCCTATACTTTAAGCGGTGAAATATTATTAAACCGCATATACTGCGTAATGCAGAGCAATAATGATGTAATTGTAAACTCGATTAAGTGCGAGTTTAGTATTTTGAAAAAAAAAGTGAAATGTATTTATATATTTTGCGTGATATTTCCCCTGTACTGTTATGATTATATGCATATTTCTATTATTATTGGAATGTATATTTATTTCTATATATCTCCATAATTGTGTATATATTTTTTGATTATATGCATATTCCTCAATTATTATCGAAATGTATATTTATTTTCTATATACAGTGCCCGCGAAAAGTATCCGATCACTCAAGAAAATACAATATTTTCCCTTGATATTCAGAGACACGTAATTCACTTTCTATTTGTTCTAGCGACATCTGGTAACTTTGAGGTTGTTCGCTGATATGAGAGCTATCCAACGCATTCTCAAATTAGTGTTCTGGTAGCCTTCGTTGCGGGTGGCTGTGTCTCAAATTTGTCAGATTTCACTGTTTGTGTAAATTTCTTGATATTTTTTTTTTTTTACAGAAAGTGGTGTAAATAAAATTTATATATGTGTGCTAAAAAACAACTTAAGAGTGATTGTCGAGGTGCTATTGTTGCTTTGCATGCATGTGGGAAATCACAGAGACAGATAGCTAAGGAATTAAACATATCCCAAAGTACCGTTAATTTATGGGTTTCACGGGCTAAGAACAATGGTGGCCTAACCACGCCAGTCCCTAAAAAACGATCTGGCAGACCGAGAAAAACAAATTCGCGAACAGACAAACTTATGAAACGTTTAGTATTGAAAAACCCAACAATAACTGCGAAAGAAATAAAATTTAATATGAATAATTTGTTATCTGGTGTTTCTGAACGAACTATCCAGGAGCGGCTCCAAAAAGAACTCGGATTACCATCTCGCCATGCTGCTAAGAAACCGTTCATTAATGAAAAAATGCGTAAAAAAACGTGTCGCATTTTGTAAAAAATACATTCATTGGACTGTTGATGACTGGAAGAAGGTTTTATTTAGCGATGAGTCGACATTTTTGACATTCAGAAGTTGTCCAAAAAAGGTTCGCCGGCCTATTGGCTCAAATAGGATGGACCCTAAATACACCCTAAAGACAATGAAACACCCTCCAAGTGTGATGGTTTGGGGTTGTTTCGGTTACTATGGGCGTGGAAACTTATATTTTCTTCCGAAGAACACAACTATGAATGGTGCACGGTATTTAGCAATGCTACAGGATAAACTTGCAATGGCAATCCAAAGGACAAAAACATACATGCATGATGGTGCACCATGTCACAGGGCCAAAATAGTGACAAAATGGATTACTGACAATAAATTTGATATTTTGGATTGGCCTGGTAATAGTCCAGATCTCAATCCGATAGAAAATCTGTGGCTAATAATAAAAAATAAGGTTGAATGCCACGACACTGGCTCAGTCGAAAAATTACAAGAGGCCATCAAAAAGGTATGGTGCAAGGAAATATCAGTGGAAGTTTGTCAAAACTTGATTAAATCCATGCCAAAACGTCTAGAACAAGTCATCCAAACCAAAGGACAGATGACAAAATACTAATATAAGGTTAGTATACATTTAAACATTGTTTTTTATGTAAAAAATACAAATTTCAAGGGTGATCGGGATACTTTTCGCGGGCACTGTATCTCCATAATTGTGTGTGTGTGTATATATATTTCTTATTATTGAAATGTATATTTATTTTCTATATATTTATAATAAACAGAATGATGCAATGTTGTTTTACTTAATTCTAATTAGAACATGTTACGCCTTCTAAACCTACTAGCGGAATTCTAAACCAACTAAATAAATGGTACAATCGGGCAACTGTGTCCCTGAGCAATGGTATCTGATGGAACGAAATCTTTTAATTGCTTAGTGAGACAACTCACCATAATAATGCTAAAAAGTGGTATCTGGCAACTGAATACATGGCGCTATCTGGCAAATCAAGCCATTTACGCCTTCTAAGCCAACTGGCTGATTAGGAGCCTATAAAACAACGCCTGCTCGGCTGAAGTCTTAATATGCACTTGGCTCCTGCCAGGTGAACACCTCTCCTCCTTTCTCTTGGGGAATAACGCCGCCTCCAAGTTTTCCTTGTTGCACTTCAGCATCCCCCCTTTGGGGGAATTTTGTTTTTGCAGCCCCACCTTTTGCAACAACCACCACCACCCTTTACAACATTACGTAATAAATTGCAACATTCCTGCACTCTCCCCTTTTTCGGCTATACTACTAGGTGCGCTGTTCGAACAACTTTAAAACGGCTTCAGGACACCAAGAGCCACGCATCTAAGCCAAGGAGTGGGCGAAAGAGGGTAGTAATGCTATGGAGGATCGATTCTTGAAACGCTCATCTTTGCAAAATCGCCAAAATACATCTGAGCTAGCTGCAGAGTTATCCCAAGCAAAAGACAAAAGTGTGTCATCTAGAACAGTGAGAAGAAGGCTTGTAGAATCTGATCTCAAGGCACGAAAAGCCAGAAAGAAACCATGGCTGTTTAAGACAAAAAAAAGACTTCAATGGGCAAAAACCCACCAACATTGGGGAAAAGTGCTTTGGTCAGACGAAAGTAACTTCGAGGTTAGTAAAACCCTTCTTCTATTTCCTTGAACCATCAAAATTGATAAATACCCTGGCCTTTTGGAATTTACAGAGAATCATAAAAAGTTTGATTTCTCTTGGATTCTTTCAGATTCTCAGCTCTCCTGGTGCAACGTCTGTAAGGCGAAGAGTAGGCGAAGCATACAAGCCAGAATGTATTGTCCCTACAGTAAAATTTGGCGGTGGTAGCATAATGGTTTGGGGCTGCATGTCTTCTGGAGGAGTTGAAAAACTTTTTTTTTTTTTTTCCCCAGGGGAAGATGAATTCCTCGTTGTATGCTGCCATGTTAGAGCAAGTTCTGGACCCATGTATGGAAAAACTTTACCCCAGGAGTAAGCAAAGGTGACATTACATTCCAGCAAGAAAATGCACTTTGCCACACATCTCGAGCAACTCTAAATTGGCTTCAGGCGAAAGGAATCAAACCTTTGGATGCCTCCCCCCAAAAGCCCAGACCTTAATCCCATAGAACACCTGTGGGCAGTATTAGGCAAGGTTGTCAGGAGACATAAGTCTTCGTCTAAAGCTGAACTTCACGCTAAGCTTCTTGAGGAATGGGAAAAAATGCCTACTGAAACTTGCAAAAAATTAGTCGATTCAATGCCAAGACGCATTCAAGCTGTAATAAAGGCAAATGATGGGTGTACTAGGTATTAAAATATTTCAGAATAAACTTCCTTCTTGTTTTATATTTTTTTCTAACCTCAAAAGAGACAGGAATAACACTATTACCCATATAAGTAGGGTGGCTAATACTTTTGGCCAAGGCTATATATATATATATATATATACACATTTCAACTGCAAAGAACACGCAGTATAATTAACGTAAAGAACGACGCTTGTATAGGAGAACATTCCGCGCAAGATGAGGGAGAACCATGGTGTAGTGGTTATCATATCTGACCGGCAATCGGAAGATCCCGGGTTCGATTCAAGGGTGGTTACCTCATTTTTTTCATTTGTTCGTTCTCCCTCCTCATCTTGCGCGGAATGTTCTCCTATACAAGCGTGGTTCTTTACGTTTTTTATATATATATATATATATATATGAAAATTATTTCACGAAAGTAACACGTGAAAAATATTTATGATGAATAAAACCACGAAGGAAATGAAACACAAAATGGTGCTCAAGCGCTTTCGTCTAATGACATCCTCAGTGTTCCTGAGGATGTCATTAGACGAAAGCGCTTGAGCACCATTTTGTGTTTCATTTCCTTCGTGGTTTTATTCATCATATATATATATATATATATAGGGTGTCTCATAAGTATGGAACCATAGGTAAATGGTTAGTCTTTATATAAAGTTCGGTGAATGACACCAAGCCCGAGTGGGGCTTGCACGAATGATGTTTACATGGTGTTAGCTCGTTGGTCACTAAAGCTGGTGTTCGAAGGGAGAGAAGTCGAGGTGCGTCCAGAGGTCCTTGTAACGAAGTTGAAGCGTTGAGGCAAGGCATGAGGACAGGTCTCGAGTGAATCCTCGCGGTGTGACGTCATCTTAGTCGTGCTTGTGTGACGTCTTCTTGATCGTGTTTGAGTCGAGTTATATCGCTAATTGTGTTGATGGCATATTGCTAAGGTGTTTGCTAGAGTTGCACCGATGTAACGGTATCGGTATCGGCCACTTTTCACAAAGTATCGGTATCGGCCGATACTGTTCTGAAAACCGATACCGATACTTTGAATTACTGTTTTTTGAAGAAATTATCTTATTTTATATAAAATTAAATTTTTTTATTATTATACATTAATATCTTTAGTTGTTTCATATATATTTTATCAAAATTAGCAATGTTTACATTTACTAACAAAACAAAAAATCATAAAATGTAACTATAGGCCCCTATACAAGATTACAATTATTCAATACAGTAATACAGTATCATATAAATATACAATTTCAAATTACAGTAATAGTTTTCAGTAAAAATGAAAGTTTTGTAAAGTTGTTCATAGATGGCACCACGCGGCATGCATAATCATAATAAACCATTCAGTTGCTTGAATGCTTGAATCTCGTGTGTAAAGTTATTGATAATACACTACCATTATATGCATTCATTGGTTTAGCCCAAGTAAGCTAGACCAGCCTACAGTGACAGCAGTACTTTTACTATATATACCCCAATATATACCAGTGTATGATAAATTGATAATATAGTTTACAGTAATAAGTTATAAAATTATCATCATCTTTGTATTAATTTAATTTAAAATATCTTTATACAACATTAAATTTACATCTAACTTTATTAGTAATGGCTTTAGGGCCAAGGCCCTAAGTAAACTACACGAGCCCATTGTGATCTTAGTCTCATTACTGTAGGCTATATATGATAGCTAATAGTTTACAGCAATAAGATATATATTGTCTTTTTATTAATTGATTTCAAATATATGTCTTAAATGTAAAAGTAAATGGAAATAAAGTTGGGATTGGGAAAGGCATTTTAAGTTAATTGAGATACTATATCATTTACTTGAACTTTTATTAATAATCAATTTTAAAACTATTAATTAATTAAAAAGTATCTGTATCGGCACTTTTTTGTAGTATCGGTATAACTCTAGTGTTTGCAAACGTCTTTGCATCTTCCGTTGTTCACTATATATATTATGCGCGACGCTAATCGATTTGATTTCCGGTGTAGCATTGCTAGCCATGAATATATAAATACTTGGGCCGATCGGACTGACTTGCCATATCTACTAGGGATGTACCGATATTTCAAAAGAAAGATTTTTCCAAAATTATGAATAAAAGACTATTTAGAGGATGAAATTTCCAATATTTTATCGTTTTATCATTTCACCTAACTCGTTATTTTTTCACAAGGGTTAAGTTCTCGTGTAAAAATAGCAGCTGCTCCGTTTGTTCAGGAGAGCCGATTTCTAGCAGCACTGGCAATGTTTCCTCCAATACTGAACATGCGGTCGCTTGTAACTGTTGTTGATGGTGCTCCCAAATATCTCTGAGCTAAGTTCCACATAGTTGGCAAAGTTCTGCTGTGCAACTTCCACCAACTGAGAGTCCTCAAGTCTACCAAAAATTTTCATACTTGCATATATGGAATATGTATGGTAGGCTGCTAAAATTTTGAAAAAGTTTACAAATGTCCCTAAAATTTGTTTCAAACCTTGCCCAAGGAAATTTCCTTAAAATCATAACTCTCAGATTATATTACCTACTAAAACTATTAGCTATAAGTAAAAAGCTTATTTATTAAAACTGTACTCAGGAAGACTTGCCTGTCATTAATATAAGTTGCGATCTGAGAGTGCTGGATATCGGTAGAGACTTTTTAATAATTACCGGTATCGGTTATCGGCTAAAAAGTGATATCAGTACATCCCTAATATCTACAACAACAAACCACTTCGTCCTGTCCAAACAACGCCATTTCGTGAATGAAAGTGAGCTGGTGACGAGGACCCCCCCCCCCCCCCCTGCCCCATGGACCTCCGCGAAGGGCGATAATCCATGCGTACAAAAGGTCAGCCGCATACAAGAATTGAAGACGGAAACTTTCCACGCATTGTGGTGACACCTTTGTCATCACTGACATCCGCGATTGGGATGAGATGAACTCGAATATGATGGAAAACGTGCATAGTACCATGAACGTCTACGTACAAAACTAACGACACGGATTGGAACCCTTTTTGGATCATGATGACTCGGAGCATTGTTGTTCCCGTTGATGACCATCCACTTTCAAAAGTCTCATCAGTACATTGACCCTCGATATTATATTTATATTTATATATATATATAATATATATATTTTATATATATATATATATAATATATATATATTTATATATATATATATATATATATATATATATATTTATATATATATATATATATATAATATATATATTTATATATATATATATTATATATATAATATATATTTTATATATATATATATATATATATATATAATTATATATTTATATATATTTATATATATATATATATATATTTGACAATGATGATGCAAGCTACATGGGTTTATGGATGGAGTAGTGCTTTGTAATAATAGTGAAACCTTTACCTTCTATTTAGACAATCTATAAACATTTTGCTTAGGAATATACATATATACAGGGTGTCCCATAAGTCCGGTCTCATAAGAAAATTAATTTAAAATAAATTTTCCTCTGAAACCAGACTTCTGGGACACCCTGTATACAGTGTATATCTCTCTCAAGAAATGCCAGCTCTTAAAAATCTAAATAAATACTGACTTTTTGGAACCGTTGCATCACTTCAGTGACGCTTTTCCACATACTATACTTATAAATATTACAAAAGGGTAGGGGGGGGGGGGGGGGGGGGGGGTAGAATGGAATATATTTTGAGAGAGGGTCACGCGCAGAGCATCACAATAAACCCAAATAGAAATGGAAAGCTGTGTGTGTGTGTGTGTGTGTGTGTTAAAATCCTCCATGGAGAGGCCCCTATAACGCACTGTAATTACGACTGTTATGATGTCATAACTGAAGCCCTCATCAGATAAAAATCACTTCAACCAGTTTTTTTTTTTCTTTGCCTCTACAATGTTCTAACTATATTTCTTAGATTAAGCTCTTTCCTGAGCAATATTACTGTAGGGTAATAATAACGGTATTGGACCTATTACTCTGGGGCATTTTAAAACGTTCCTCTGATCCTGGTGTGTGTGTGTGTGTGTGTGTGTGTGTGTGTGTGTGTGTGTGTGTGTGTGTGTGTGTGTTTTTCAAAGGTAAAAATGTGCTAAATGAAATGTGAGGAGACCCTAGTTACTTACGATTTCCCGAAATATCTTTATTTTACATCATTTGGGTTAGCATAAAAGTTGAGAAAAAAGTTCATCAACGTGACTACAAAACAAATGGGTCCAGCCCAAATTGGTGCTGCAACGCAGATCCGTTTTCAATAAATCTTTCGAATTAAAATGGCTATTTTTATCACCACAAATGGGAATGGGACATCTTTTCCGATTGCTTTTATTGCCCCTTGCTTCGGAATTCACAAAGGGTCCGAATCCTCAATTAGGCCTATGTCCCATTCGGGGGCGCTTCCTTCGCATAGGCCTACGCGCCCAAATCGATTGAAAGGAAGGGAAATGACCCCACGTAGGACCCCGAGGCAACGAGTGACGAGAGTACTGCACGTGCCGAAGACGTGCCGAAGACACGCCGAAGATCAACCAAGCCAAACGCTCCCTCCATACGCGTAATTAAGATAATCTCCAAAGTTGATGAACTCTGGCGTTCAACATTCGCCTTTCAAGAGCCCACAATAAAATCATTCATACAAATTTAATACTTAATTATAAGGTATGTCTCAGTAACTTTACAAATATATATATACATCGAAATATTCATCGCACGACTTTTCTGAGCGGTACACTTTTTTTTTATGTTGTAGGGAGGGACCAAGGGCGATGCTACCCACCCCGATTTCCATAGAAGAGAGCCGAAATCAAGGTTCAGGTTCAGAGTTTTCGAGATGCTTAGACGATGCGTTTGAAAGACTGGAGGTCACAGAAAAGTGGGAAAGATGGATTGAGGAAGATTGTTCGAGTTGACTGGCTGAGTAAATGAAAGATTGAGAATACCGATTAACCCTTGCATTATATAGTTCGATAGATTTTTTTATTTTTTTTTTATTTTTTTTTTTTTTACATAAAAACTGCATAGGCTCATTGGTACATGAAATACCTACTTTTACATTTGACAAGAGCTTCGTGAAAATAAAACGGCAAAGGTCAAACGACGTAGAGGACCTACAGCTTTACTTGGAATCCGAACCATCTCTGGGTCACATCATCCGAACGCGGAGGACAACCATCCATCCAACTCCAGTAAACAAACTCAACGTCGATTAACCTCGCTGATCTAACGGGAAGCGGTTGCAACCCAGATACTTACGAGGAGAAAACGTCAACTGAAGCTTATTTTAACATGGGCATTTTAATAGTGTGGACCAAAATGGGGGGTAAATTATAAAGTTGAAGAAATCCTTGTTCCACATTAATGCCCTTGTTCCTTTGGACCAGATAGACATGTCAGCAAAATTTTGGTCAAATATGAGAATATTTAGGGGTCCCGAGATTTAATGACTTATAAAAAATTTCCAATGAATAGGCGCGCTTAGAACATCAATGATCAACTCAACTCTTGAGTTGCAACTTATGAAAAAATTTCTTATTTAAGAAATTTTTGGTGTTAATAGAGTACAAAAACAATCTTAGATCATTATTTCAGAGAAAATTATTAATAAGGAAAACAAAATTTTTGGATAAAATATATTATCCTTAATTGGTCAACTCTAAATTAAAGGCTTTGCCTAATTGGCTTGAACCTTTTAGTTATCCTTTTTATCTCCTAATTTAACTGGTTTATTTTACTATTTCAGAAATTTAATTTTTTAAACTAAAAATGGCTACTCGTTCTAAAACTAAAATTTGGCTCATTGGCCATTTATATAAAGATATACTTTGTTGCCGCTTACCTACAAAACTGCAAGTTTTGCAAAAATATTTCTTCCATCAAAAAGAGGAAAAATTGGGACGAAGAAGATCCATTAATCTTTGCTTAGATGAAGTGATGACCTACTGGGAGAAAGCCAGGATTCCACAATGCGTAGAGACAGTGCCATCCGAAAGATTGACTCTTTAATAAGCTGTTATGATAAATTGATGAAAAACAGAAAAAGGCCCGAGGAAAAATGCCGTATTGAAGAAGCTATGTTTAAAGATGAAATTAAGGCTGAAATTCTTGATATTGGTCACTCTAATGCCCTTTTGATGATGTCAAATGAAGAAGACATTATTGTGCTGTCATTTGACACAACAGCATCCAATACCGGAATCCATGCTGGAGCTTGCACTAAAATTGAACAAGAACTTGGAAAAGAGCTTTTATATTTAGCCTGCAGACACCATATTTATGAGATTGTCCTATCTCGTGTCTTCCGGACTTCTATGGGCCATTCCTCTGAACCTGAAATTCCAATCTTCAAAAGATTCAAAACTCAATGGGATTTTATGGATCATTCTCAAATCACAACTGCTGTTGATTCCCAAAGCTGCAGAATAATTGAGAGAGTTCAAGATTTAAAAAATCAAACAGTCTTAATCATGAAGGAGGCACTCAACTCTAAACAGCCAAGAGATGATTATAAAGAATTTTTTCAACTTGTTCTCTTGTTTTTGGAGAAGAAAGCATTTCTAATACTCCCTTGAAGAGACCTGGAGCGTACCATCATGCAAGATGGATGGCAAAAGGAATTTATGCATTTAAGCTTTTTCTTCTCCAAAATCAATTTAAGATGACTAAAAAAGAATTTGATGCAATAACAGAAATTTGTTTATTTGTTGCATTGGTATACGCAAAATCTTGGGCAAAAGCTTCTCAACCAGAGGAAGCCCCAAATGTTGATCTTAAATTTTTGTAAGATCTTGCAATAATGGAGGAAAATTCTTTGATATCAAGTGTTATCAAGCAAGCCCAAAATGCCATTAAACGACATCTGTGGTACCTCTCAGAAACACTTGTTGGATTAAGCTTCTTTGACAAAAGCATATCCCTTGAAGAAAAGGAGCAAATGCGAAATAATATCAAAATGCCTCCAAGAAATAAGGGACAAACGTTTAGAAGCATAGGTAACCCTAGCTTCTTTTAAAGAAAAAAGGATTTCTGATTTTGTTACTTCAAGGACTAAATCTCTTTTTGATGCTCTACATCTCAATTCTCTCTTCACTGAAAATTCTGCATCAACATGGGGAATAGATCCTGAGTACCAAAGAGGCTGTGCTAGAGTTCGTGCCCTTAGAATGACAAATGACACAGCTGAGCGGGGTGTTGCATCGATTGAAAAATTTAATCAAGCAGTGACAACTAAAGAAGAGGACAAACAATACCTGCTCAAAACATTTTTCAAGAATCGTAAAGAATTTCCAACAAAAAATAAAGCAGAACTTATGAAAATGAGGAAAAACTAATTTTTTCAGCATTAAAAGGAAAAGTGCAATTTTCTCGGGACCCCTAAAACTTGACGTAGAGGTTTCAAATTTTGTAATTTGATTAAGGTAAGCAAAAGGAACAACAATACTCATGTGGAACAAAGATTTTTAAACCTTCATTTTTTTGGTCCACACATTGGGCAAGATAATAAAAATAAATTTATTTTTTTTAATTTTGTAAGCAAACTCGGTATACGTTTCAGAATTTAATTTTAAATAGGCCTATACTTGGTCTTCTCCTTAAACTTAGGTCTATACTATACAGGGTGTTACATAGGAAAATTTATTTTAAGTTAATTTTACAAGTCAGAGCTGGGCAGTATTTAAATACATTTGTATTTAAATATGTATTTAAATACATTTGTGTATTTAGAACTGTATTTATAAATACATTGTTTTTCATGTATTTAAATATAGTATTTAAATACTTTAATGAGTATTTAAATACAATGTATTTAAATACTCAAAATATAAAAATGTAAACTTTTACTGGTTTAATACACGTTCTGTACTAGCACAGTACGACGCGTCGACAGTGTAGTACAGCATGGTTCATGTTCCAACAGTTTGGGAAAACATCCCCTCATAAAAAGACTGTTCCTCCGCTATAACACGACATTACCATCTTCGGCACCGGTAGAGCGAATATTCTCATTCGCGGGAATCACTGACTCCCAAAAGAAAAACTTTCAGACAAAACTTTTGAAAGATTGGTTTTGATCCGCAGCAACCGTGAAATAAAAGAGAATTCGTAAGATGCCTTATGTTTATGTCTTATGTTTACGTTTATGTCTCATCTACTCATTAATTGTTACTCATTTTGCAATGATATAATGAGTATAATATGTCACTGGTTGAACATCGTAAGTTCTAAGTTCTTTTATTTTTGTTTTGTTCTAAAAAGGGAAATATATAATCGGAAATTAGATTGTACTATTTCTTTATCCTTTATCAAGCATTTTATATTGTTGTTACTCATGAATTAGTGAATGCATATGTTAAAATTTGTATGTATTTAAAATGTATTTACAAATGTATTTAAATACAATTGATGTATTTTGTATTTAGTATCTAAATACATTCGTAAAATGTATAATGTATTTAGTATTTAAATACATTTCTCCCATGTATTTAGTATTTAAATACATTCAATGTATTTATTGCCCAGCTCTGACAACAGTAACAGATTAGAACTAAAACAAATGTTCATGTCGAGGTCTTTGGCACTTTTTTTTTTTTTTTTTTGTTGTTGAAGGTATAACGCAATGACCGCGACGCGATTCTGGGGCGATTCCCCAGAATCGCATCGGGGTCGCTGCAGTGTGCGGGCTCCCATTCTGTCAATGTAAACTCACAAGCGACTCGAATCGTCACGACCCAAGTCGTCAGTCGTAAGACGAATCTCCGTGCGGCCGGCCTAACACGAAACACCACTCAAACTTTTAACCCTTTTTGTCCCAAATTATTGTTTTGAGCTAAAAAAAAAAAAAAAAAAAAAAAAAAAAACCGCTTAAAAATGTTAAAAATAGGTATGGAAAAAAACTAAACCTTTAGAAATTTATTTAATTAATTACATTAGAAATTATATGATTCCATTGATGCTATCAAGTATTAAGAGAAACGAACATAACTTCGGTACTCTGAATGAAACAAATAAAAGCAATATATATTTTGTCCTTTGCTAAATAGAACAGTAGACCATACTATTTCGAATGGAATGCATTAAAACAGTTTTTGTCCTTCGTTAAACATAATGGCACATCACACTTTCTGCATTTTAGACGAGAGTAGCCCTTCATCAGAGCTGGGCAATAAATACATTGAATGTATTTAAATACTAAATACTAAATACATGGGAGAAATGTATTTAAATACTAAATACATTTTACGAATGTATTTAGATACTAAATACAAAATACATCAATTGTATTTAAATACATTTGTAAATACATTTTAAATACATACAAATTTTAACATATGCATTCACTAATTCACTAAGCCATAACTAGTGATGTAAGTCGTTTTTTATTGTGTCGTTTTTTTTGTTTAAAACGAAGATAGTCTGTTTTTTTTGTTTTAAACTTATTCCATATTTTTCTTCCTTTAATCTAATAAGTATATTAGTATTAGCTATAATTTACTATACTACCATGCTTATACGGTTATACCTAGTATATATAGTCATCATTTAGAAAAACTGAATCACACAAAAAGTATATAATAGAAATAAAAAGTGAGGGTTTGTTTTTCCTATGTATATATATATTTTTTAACTAGAATATGAAACATTCTTCCTCGTTTCAAACAATATACATAATTGTGATTGGCAAGAGTACCAGTATATATATTCCAGATAGAAAAAAAATATTCACCTTTTTGTTAACCTAATGTTGTTTAACCTTCATTTCCATGGAAGAATCATCACTAGATTGGTAGAGCATATATGCTAGTTTCAATATCACAGGTACTGGTATATATAATATACATAATAAAAAATACATACTGGTATAAAACAATATATATTGTGATTGGCAATATACCAGTGTATGTATATATATATATATATTCCAAATAGAAAAATAAAAAAATAAAAATATTCATCTCTTTCTTTAACCTTTGTGTTAACCTAATGCTGTTTAACTTTCATTATCTGATTCTATTTCCATTGAAGAATCATTATCACTAGATTGATTAGAACATATAGTTTCAATATCACAGGTACTGGTACTTATTGCAGAGTTGGATGTTGACGAAGCCAATGTAGCACCATGTTTTACTTCACTTTCTTGGAATTTTGCATTTTGGGATATAAATACTAGCTTTGCTGCTCTGTCTGTGCTTAATCGGTTTCTTTTGGCTGTATGGATATTACTGTATGTGCTAAATGATCTCGGAGGTAATGAAAGGTCGAAATAGAGGTGTATGAGTTTGTGTAGGTATATATGCGAGTATGCTTGCGTATGTATCTGGAATTCTGGATGTATGCGTGTGTATGGGGTATATAATAGATATAAATATGTGTATATAAGTATTTATGTATATATTGGTATATATGTATATGGGTGTATGTGTATGTATATATATGGATGGTCTCGGGGGGAAAATGTCATCGCGGGTCTAAAGGATAGTTAAGTGGGAGATTCAAAATCCGAGGCATGGATGGGAGAGTCCTGGAAAGGTTGGACAATGGGCAGTCAGCTCCCAGCTAGTGTTCTCGCAAGTTTAACGGATCTCAAGATAAGAGACTTTCAGTGCAAGAAGGAGGCCAGTTTTTTTCTGTAAATAGGCTGAAAAGGACATTCTATACTGGTACCATATGGCCTATTTTATTATTTATTTATTTATTTTTATAATATATATATCATTGCAAAAGTACACCTTATAATTAAATTGGCAATATCTATATTAATTATTAAAAAAAACAAAAAAACAAAAAAAACAATAAAAAACAAAAAAAACGACAAAAAAACAAAAAAAACAACATGGACATAAAAAAACCCGTTTTTTAACATCACTAGCCATGACACGCACACGATAAAGAAATCAACCGCTTTCGACTAAGAGTGGCACACAACTGATTGAACTGACACGTTGAAACATGAACCATGCTGTACTACACTGTCGACGCGTCGTACTGTGCTAGTACAGAACGTGTATTAAACCAGTAAAAGTATTTACATTTTTAGTATTTAAATACATGAAAAACAATGTATTTATAAATACACTTCTAAATACACAAATGTATTTAAATACGTATTTAAATACAAATGTATTTAAATACTGCCCAGCTCTGCCCTTCATACAGTTTCTGCATCTTTTTGGGGGTTCTAAATGCTGAGGCCAATGTCCAAAAAACTGCCAGATATTGCTATACAGTTAATTGTTATATTTAAATGCCATAAGGCATCATTGAAGCTAATCTCAGGAAATTGCGCACACTTTTTGTTGATGATGCCATATGGAATCGCTGGGACAGAAAGGGTTAAGCTGATGGTGCCAAGTCGTAGCCAATGTCTAACACCGCTTCCCGTTAGATCAGCGAAGTTAAGCGACTCCGGGTCTGAAAAATAATAATAATTGGATGAATAACCGTCCTCCGCGCGCAAATGATGTAGCGACCCGAGGTTTGGATTCCACGTAAGGCTGTAGGTTCTCCCCTCCGTCATAAGACCTTAGATGTTGCGAAGGTTAAACAATCCCGTCATTACTTATTTAAGCCGATCATTTTGGCCAAACACCTCTTAAATTGTCGCGGTACGTCGCGATACTTTTACGAAGAAATTACTCTCGAATGAAACGTCGCTTCCTTAACTTCTGACACCGACGATACACGGAACTTGAAAAGGGATGATAGTCTTTCAATCTTTCCCCTCCAATGTTAGTTTGGTAGCACACACGTTCGGAGAAAAACGAAGGGCGAAAAAGTCTCTTCCAACTTTCTCTTCGCCACCTTCGTGGATTCCTTTTTTCTTTCCATTCACGATCCGCTCACAACCTCATCCGGTCGAAGACACTCGGTTGTAATAATTGCGAGGCTGGAAAAGCGGCGGGGTTTACGGACAACCGGAAGAAGGCGCCAAAGTCACGAGCCCTTATACGTCGGTCGTCTCTCGTAATAAAGAATGGTAAAAATAATGCGGGTTTGTGACTAAATATTTTACGAATGATTGTGGAGCACCTAAATTAATTAGTAATCAAAACGAGTAGCGTATTACCGGTAAAAATGCCGTTATCCCGTAATTTCTGTGAACGAGGCGGATAAGGATACTAGGTTTCGCTTTAAATGAACGAAAATATCTGAAAATGATTGCGGCATCTTGGAGATGGGGAAAGGGATGATGACATCGGATGTTGATAAACGATAACAAATAAGATTTGCGGCATCTCACACAAAGACGCTATTGGCTCAGATGTTCGTTAAATAAAGGTTTGAATTTGAGACACCCCCCGTTTTTATAATATGTGGAAGAGGGACTGTTGCGGGATGTCTACAGATGCTTTCCCGGTGAAATTGACTGGAACGCATTTCGCAATTCAATTCATTCGGTCGAAAGTTGTCTCATTTATACCCTAACAGGTTTCACGAAGGAGCTATTAAAGGAGGGCTCATTTGCGAACCCAGGTGCGGATACGAATAGGAATGAGGAAATTAAAACCGATAATTATTAAATGCACCGAAGACCCATTCCAAAAAAATAAAAATGCGCCAACAGTGATGGTCCAACTGGGCTACGCCGCCTACCCAACAGTAGGCCAGTTACTTCTCACTCAATGTCATTGTCATTCCCATTCGTAGTAAAGGCACCGAATGGGAATGGCTAATATTTCCTAACCTAAACTAAAATAGGAATGACTGAGTGGGAGTAAACCAGCGGGACTATACCAAGATATAGTATTGAGTACTGGTTGTATATAGGCTAATAAACCAATAGGCCTAGGAACATCGTAACACAATACCTAGTGAAATGTTTAATTTTACTAGTAATTACAGAGGTCTGCCCTTAATGCACTTTTTAATTTTTCACAGCTGATAGGCTATGGCCTATTATTAGCCTACCATATACAGGGTGTCCACACTGAAAGGTAACAACTTTGAAGCATCATAATTACGCGTGTGAATGTTGAAACTTGCACAGATACCACATCGTATAACTAAGTTTCTGTCTCTTTGGGAAAGAAGTGAAGGAAGGAGGGAGGGAAGTGGAGTACCGTTGTGACAGTTCGTGCTACGAATGGTGCGCATGTCGTACGTGTACCCTAATGTACATATACCAGATGAAACTTGATCATATCAGCTAAGAGTTGTCATTAATCTGTTCACATTATTCAATAAAAATATATGGCGCCTCAAAGTTGTTACCTTTCAATGTGAACACCCTGTATTTAAGAAAAGTCAACTCTCGTTAGTTTTGACTTAAATTCATGAATACGTTTTGACATCACAAAGTTAAATAATAGTTTTCTTAAATATTTAATAAAAAATTTACATTTATTACAAAAAAGGGCTCTGGACAAATTTAAAAATAGGCCTTTTTACTCATCTGAGTGCGTTACAACACAAATTTATTGCCGTAAAAGGCTCGTATATGAAAACGTACTAATTATTTAGTAATAATTCCTTTAAGTACAAGAGCATAATTGGAGTCGTTTACGAATAAAGTTAATTTCGGAAGCATGTAGCCGAGGCGTGCCTAGGTCCAGAAAATTTTTCCCATCACGAAGGAAAGGCGTCCCTCCATACATTTCACCCGATTCTTCGTCATTCCCATTCCCATCCGTGTCCCCAAATCCCATTCCTACTCTATGCCATTTTCATTCCGATCTACGACTTTCCCACTTTGGTTCGGGTTAGGCTACGATTGGTTGTTGGTGTTGGTGGTGTGGTTGGTGTTGGTGTTGGTGTTGGTGGTGGTGGTGTTGTTGGTTGGTTCGGAACTTCGGATACGATAAGTTAGGTTAGGAAATATTAACCTTTCCTATTTGGCGCCGTTTCAGCGACGAAAACATTGTCCTCCAAATCGAGACACGCTTTTATCAAATATGGATTTTTCACTTTTGGTCATTTTCATTTGAGGACCGAAAATGGGAATGGCAGAGAAAGGGAAGTAGTCCTTCCGTACGTATATTGTTTCTATTGGTCAATGTTACTAATAACAAATGCGAAGTAGGAAAGGTAAATAGGATTAGGGTAGTGGCCAAAATATTATCCTATTACGGGAGCCTCACTCTCTTGGAAAAAGAGGGGGGGGGGGGGAACCAAGTTCAGTCAATGATAAAATATTGAACGCAGGTGTTCAAACGTGCATGAACTAAAATTTACATTTACAACAGTACTCGCCTCGTAGCAAAAAAACAGGTGTTTGAAAAGGGATTCGAAAGGCCCTACATTGCCCTCTCAGATGGCACCTCTTAAAAAGGAGTGCCCAATTAGAACCACCCGTTTCATCCTTATTCCTAGACACCAGCAGTATGCATAACAGCGAAGATACTTTATTTCTTTAGCTAAAGTACGATAGCAAGTACAGCTGAGCTATTGCTCGTAAACATAACTTGGGCTATACGGTACAGTGCCAAACTGCCAAACTGGCACTTTAGGCATGCAGCTGGTAAAACGGTTCTATCGGATTTGCTTCTTATAACTTATGGATTTTTCAACGTTAGAAGCAAGGAACGGTATCAATGGATGAGAGACTAAACTTATACGCTGACTGTACAGTGCTATACCCAACTTTATTAATTAATGAAATTCTGCAAAATCAAGATATATAGCAACGTTTTAAACTTCACATATTAATTCAATTAAACCGCATAAAATGACTTCGATAAGAAGGGTTTCGAGTAGCCCAATTAAATAAGAGTTAACAACTTACGATTAAATAGGTACCGTAAGTAACTACTACTAAAAGTTCTTGTTCTTTTAACGAAAATGGCGAAGACAACTGAACGAAGAACGAATCAAGAGAGAGGTTTAGGTTTCAAAATCCCTCATTCTTTCCATCTGAGACGGAAATAGAGTATCGCGTATGGCGCGCGAAACCCAAGTGCGAATGACCGACCGAATGCAGAAAGAGAGATAAGAACGCAGTTGGTGTTGGGTGTGTTGGAAGTATCTCTCTCTCCCTCTCTCTCAAATGAACGACAGAAAAAGGAAGGAAAACAAAAAGATAAAAGAGATGAGATGAAAAAGGAAAATATTGATAACGAAAGTACGACGGTAAGGGCCAAAGGGTTCGACACACGACTTCCAGTTATCGGTGACGAAAAAAAACTTTTTTTTTAATAAAACATGATAAACGTGTGCAAAATAAATATACAAATATACTCACCGCAATCAGAAACAAAGACAAGGCAAAGTATTCAAACCACTGTAGCTGAACCACCTTCGATTGTGTGTGTGTGTGTGTGTGTGTTTCTCCTCACCCCCGTCTCCCCACTATATATATATATATATATATATATATATATATATATATATATATATACATATGCTACGTCGTAGCCAGTATCATAATACAGCTTCCCGTTGATCAGCTAAATTAAGCGACACTGGATCTGGCTAGTATTAGATGGGAGATCGTCCTCCGCGTCCAGATTATGTAGCGACCCGTGGTTCGGATCCCACGTAAAGCTGTAGGTCCCCTCCGTCATATGACCTTAGATGTTGCGAAGGAGGTTAAACAACCCTATATATATATATATATATATATATATATATATATATATATATATATATGCCGTCAGCGCCATGAAAGAGCCTTTTAGTATTTCACGGATGTTGAGCCTCTCAACCTTAGAAGTGGGATTCGTCTGAGCTTACCTGAGACTGCGAGCGTATTCTGTCTCTACCTGACACCTGTCCTTGACAAAGTGGGAGTAGGTTTCTAGGAACGAGATGCCTTTCTGCGTGTGGACGCCGATATTGTCCCATTGGTCCTGAAATTAAAGAAGGTAAAATTCAGTTTTATCCACTTAATTCCATGTTTACGATAACGATAACGATAACTAATAATAACTTAACGGGTCCACGTTACACAATTAAATTGAATGAGCGAATCCAGTTTAGTTACCTATAATACCTACAAGATGATGATGATGATGATCCATTAGGAGAGATGATACAGTACCTCAGAAGCCGATTAGATACCCCCAAATCACGATGTAAAACGATCCAAGCAATATCATATTAAGAATCTGGGGCCCCTCATATATGAAGGCGCACTCAAAATGACAAAACATATCGTCCGTTTAAAAGGCTAAATAGAAGCCAACGTAACATGTACCATATTGTTAAGTAAATGGAAAAGAAAAATTTTATATTGGACTCGAATTAAATTTAATCATGCGACAATCAAGTTTAGGAAACATTAAAAATTTATACGGCAACCAACTATATTTGCGTTACGTAGCGCGTAGTCCTTCCTAAATTAGGCCTACTGGTAGATTCTCTGACGGAACTAGACACCTATGTAGCTACATAATACCGCAGCCATTATATAAGGAGGCCCTAATTATTAAAAAAAAATACAATAACGAGTCAAACTGACTATTTTGGGGGGGGGGGGGGGGGGGGGGGACTACATTGAGCATATAGAAAATTATCTTCATTCTTACGATTAAAACGACGAAAACTGCTCGACATTAGCTTTTTCGCGAAAGGTTAAATAATCAGAAATATTTCTAACACGAATAAGAAACGCGACAAAAAATGACTCGCAAACGTCAAAAAGAAGAGAGTCCGTTTGTTTATCTCGCCAAATATAGAATTTACTCTTAGCAAACGGGAATGATAGAGAAGGTATTAGCGCCGCAAAATCTCGACAATTAAACCTACGAGAACATTCCTCATTGGCGCGACTAAAAATAAAAAAAAACGGGTCCCTATCACGACGGCGGTAAATCTTATTTGAAAAAAAATTTAATCTTTAAAAAAAGTAAATCAAAAGTGGTCAGCATTTAGAAGTAAACGCGCGCGCGTCATATTTCCTATTGAAATGAAGGGCCTCTTCAACCGAAGAAGAACATGCCATGAAATCTGACGAGTTTGTTTTTGTTTTATTCCTACTTATAATGACCGAGATTCTCGAAGATGAATGGTAATCGTCTTCGAAACGTTCGTCACAAAATCAAGGTACGTAACTATTGTAAAAATATGTATTCTAAATAAGTGACGTTACACATCTTCAAATATGCATATTATTAGATACTAACATTTTTTTAATGAATACAAAATTTATGTGGAAACGCTCAAAACCGTTTTCAAAATCGCAAAAGTAACAAAAATAATGACGTTTAAAAATATTCTCTTATCATCATCATTGTACTTTGCAAAATTCCTAAAATAACTGACAACTCCACAAATTAAATGTGGACATCAAAGAGAAATCCTCACAAATTAAGCTTTGGAGCTTTCTCAGACTCTTTCAAGGCCTTGATCCCATTATTAACGAAACTGTGTGTGTGTGTGTGTGTGTGTGTGTGTGTGTGTGTGTGTGTGTGTGTGTGTGTAGTGCGCCTCGGTGGTGGTGTGGTCCAGCGTCGCTGACTATAAATCCATCGGCTCCAGGATCGAGACCCGGTGACGGCAGGCAGCAAAACCCAGCTGTTCATCCTTCCACACAATAAAAAAAATTGGTTGGTAGATAAATGAGTACCCTTGCTACCCAGTGGTTAAGACGCTGGGCTGCTGGTGTGGATGATTCGGATTCCACGTTAAATTATAAGTCTAAGGTGGAGTGACAGCTTGACCTTGGTCAGAATGAACAATTCGGGGGAAGAAAACTAATACATATATATATATACATAATTACATACACACACACACATATATATATATCAGGTTATCCCATAAGTAATGTCGTTTTTAACAATAGATTAAGTTTAAACTAGTCCTACTCGGTTTAAGCATAAATTTTCCGAAGGTTATATCTAAGAGGAGCTCTATCATGTTTCGCTACATACTTTACAGACCTTGACTAGTGAAGACGTGTGTTTTGCTTTATGTAAACCCCTCATAAACATGGCGGTATCAGAAGAGCATATAATGCTTTACGAGTTCAAAAAAGGAAATAGTGCTACTGAAGCAACGCCAAACATTCAGGACGTTTATGGCAACGATATTCTGCGTGTGAGAAAATGTCAAGATGGTTTCAAAAGTTTAGGAATGGTGACTGCTGTTTGACAGATGCAGCACGCTCTGGACGCCCTGCTGAGTTTGATGATGACCCGCTGTTAGCCGCACTTGAAGAAGACTTCAACAACTGTCGAAGAATTGGCCCAGAAACTCAATTCATCCCCGTCCACCATCCATCGACATTTGCAACAACTCGGGAAAGTGCCTAAGTTAGGAAAATGGGTGCCACATGAATTGTCGGTCGACAATCTGAGGGTGCGGGTAAACATTAGCACAGCTATTCATTCCGGTGAACTCCAAGATCCGTTTCTGCACCGTTTAGTGACGTGATGAAAAGTCGATACTGTACCAAAATGTTAAGCGCCGTCGACAGTGGGTTTGTGCCGGAGAACCAGTGACACCACAGCCAAAACCAAATCTTCGGAAGGTGTTGCTTAGTGTTTGGTGGGATAAAGGTGGTGTAATACACTTTGAAACCTTACCACACAACCAAACAATCACGGCTCAAGTCTACTGTCAACAACTGGATCGATTGAACACTGCACTAAAAGAAAAGAGACCTCCTTTGGTTAATCGGAAAGGAATCGTGTTCCACCACGACAACGCACGTCCTCATACAGCTCGGATCACTTTTGCAAAAATTGTGAGGAGCTTGGGTAGGAAAAACTTGCACATCCTCCAGACCTTGCGCCTTCAGATTATCATCTCTTCAGGAGTCTGCAAAACTATCTTGACGAGAAACAGTATACTTCTTTAGATGACCTGCACACCAGTCTTTGTACGTTTTTTTCCTCAAAACCGCCTGAATTTTATAAACATGGCATTGAAAAGCTTGTAGGACGTTGGCAGTGTGTCATTGATTCCGATGGAAAATATATACTAGATTAAAAAGTTTCAGTTGAGTTCTTTTTTGCCCTTCAAATTCCAATCTAAAAAACGACATTACTTATGGGATGACCTGATATATATATATCATATATATATACTATATATTCGCCGAAATATGTACCACTCACTAGGTTCGAATCAGCGGTAGATTAATTAATCAATTAATTAATTAATTAAATAAATAAATAAATATTAGTGGTGGCCCGGATATCCACATCATTTTTAACATCCGCATCCGCACTTCTGACTGCGGATGTTATGCGGATATTACCGCTAATAAATTATGCAATTTACAATTAAATTAGCTTATAAAGTAGCTTATAAGGCCGAGTCCTGCACATTTCATGTAAAGTATTAATTATTAATGAACAAACAAATATATACCGTAAACCTCAAAATATAAATACCTGGTAACACAGAAAATTGAATGAAACTTGTTTCATTGAATTTTCTGTGGCTGAAACTTGAGAAAGTTATTTTTATCATAATAAAAATATTAATATTAATATTAATTCTTATGCATTGCCTGCCATAATAGTAATATCACGAAATTTGAAAAATTATGTCATATATTCATAATTCTATATTATATTGATAGATTAACTAAATATCCACATCCGCGGATATTGAAATTAAAGATCTGCATCCGCAGATGTTGAAAAACTGACATCCGGTCCACCACTAATATATTATAAGCATGCCATTCGATCAACTTTTTTTTACAACTGGTTTCTGATGATGTACAGCCTTTTGCGGGACTTCAGTGGTAAAGAACACCTCGTACATAAAATGAATACGACCAAAAAAAACACTACCATCCTGTAATTAAAACAAAGACGAAAGATAGTCCCTCTTCATCTCTGAACACGGAAAAAGGTTCTTAGTCTTCAAACCGTAATTGAGTGTGTATCACGTACTTGGAATAAACTCACGGCGCGCGGTGAACGGAATTATTATCGTAAATTACTTTAAAAGTCTACCGTACGCGTTATCGTATCGTATCGTACTGCACGGTATTTCTCGAGTCGTGACGCTTACGGCTAAACGAATGACACGTTCTAGCCCCGTACACGAATAAGTAGAAAACAACGTTGTTTGTGTCCGAAAGGAAAAGCGAATTAGGCAAATTAATGTAACAATACTACTTTCTAGTCACAATGACTTTACTCAGCTACGCGCGGCACTGGGACAACGCAATCACCGGAAGAAAGTCTCGACAAAGCTTTCTCTAGGTAGAAATAAGTGCTAATTGACGCCTGTTTATAATCTATATATTAAAAAGAATCTGAAACATACCCTTCAATGAAAGTTTGGGGCCTAACCTTTAGCTAGTGAAGCGGTAAACCCATCTCCAATCACGAGAGGAAACAACTACGGAAAAAAAGGTACTCGTATCAGTACCAAAGGACTAAACAAGCAAAGATGATAAAACGAGTCTGATCCGCAGCCGATAAGAAGAAAAAAGAGATCTACAGTACATGATTCATCAGATAATTAATCGGAGACTCGCTTTACGCCAAAATCTCCTAACTTTCTCTTCAAACACGAACAAATTAATGCGCGTATCACGAGAAGAATTAAACAGGCAAAAAGATAAAATAAAAAATATGGGGTATGTACTCGCATTAGATTTATGGTTAATTTATAATTACTGGCATCATAACGTACGCCTTATTATATTAACAATACCTAGCTACGAACGATATAGCGACTCAAATAATGTACAATTACGAATTATAGGCCTACCACCAACCGTACATACTACTACTACAACATCCTCGAATCCAAATTGGACCTTTATTCCGCCAAGCTAAACGTTCTGGCCGAGTACAGACACGAAGCTCGCGTAACGGAAATAAAATTAAAACTTCGCGTCATTTTGCAATAAGGGTTTCGTCGTGGCCAATGTCGTAACGCCGCTTCCCGTCGATAAGCGAAGTAGTTAAGCGACACCGAGTCTGAAGAGTAGTTGGATGGAAGACCGTCTTCCGAGTCCAGATTACGTAGATCCGTGGTTCGAATCCGGCATAAAGCCGTAGGTCCCATCCGTCAGGCAACCTATAGATGATGTGATGGAAATAAAACAATCCCATCATTACATTTTTTAATTTTGCGAGAAAGACTTACGAGTAGAAAACAACGGCGGATGAGCGTGAAGTCGTAGTAAATAACTTATTTAGTATAATAATTACAGTACAATAACTTATTTGCACCTCTCAACTCAATTGGGTACATCAAAAAAGGTTCGCCTAGAAAGCATATTTCTAAAAAGCATAAAAAATTAATTATTGATCAGTAATAACCGAGTTTCGTTTTTTAAATTTTATTACTGCCCCCCCCCCCTCCTCCTAAATTATATATATATATATATATATATATATTATATATAATTATATATTATATATATATATATATATTAGTGATGTAGCGGATGTCATTTTTTTCACATCCGCGGATGTTTGATTTCAACATCCGCGGATGCGGATGTCTACATTTCGTTATTTTTTAGGATATATTCGAGATTTGTTGTGTTTAACGTATATAATAAGTTATTATATAGAGAGAGAGCTGTAGCTATAATGTAGTATAATTGATTAATTGTACAATATTGCTGTACTTTTCCCTGAACATATAAAATAATAGCAAGCATCTAACTAATATAGAAATCAATTAGTGAATTCGTCTGCAAATAAATTCGTTATATTTTGTTGAGTTTCAGCCACAATTAGAAACCATAATTGTGTTACCCGACCTCTTTCCCCAACCTCCACCCTTATAGAAAAAGATCTTTAATTAGCTTGATAACTATTTATATTAAGTTTAAAGTTTTATTAGGCATATTTATAAATGAGTAATTAAAATAAAGTAAACTAAGTTGTCCATCGTTTAATATTCAAACTTAATTATAGGAAGGTTATGCTTAAGGAACATTAATTTTTCTGCCTTTTCTGCTGCCAGTCTGTTTCTCTTTTCATCATATATTAATCCAGCACTGCTAAATAATCTCTCGCTTGGTACGTTTGTTGGAGGACAGGCTAAATGTTTCCTTGCAAGTTTACTCGAGTATGGATAGATATTCTGCGTATTTTTCCACCAACTAATAGGATTGTCACATGCAGCCAGGCGTTTTTCTTGGTGATAGCTCTCGATCATTTTTACTACATCTTTTGACATCGCGTAGGTCTCGTCATCGCTGCTTGACTCAAGAAACTGAGAGAGAGATTCTGTGATAGATTTGCTTGTTGAAGGTGTTGGTTCTGTCACTGAAACTTTTATTCTTTTGGTGGGTGGCGAAGCGACAGATTCAAGAGATTGAAGCTCTTCAACTGCTTTGCCAAGTGATGATTTAACTCGTTCTAATGTACTAGGTGAAGATAACTTAGCTTTGTAACGTGGATCTAAGTAGGTTGCAAGAGAGTAACTTTATACAAGAACAGCCTCTCGTCTTGTCGCTTGCATCACTTTTGCGCACAATGAACTAGTCTATTATTATAGTAGAATTTGATAATTTCCGCTTATTAATGACGTTTTATCTCAACGGTCCACATCCGCACGACATCCGCAGTCCAAAGTGCGGATGCGAGAAAATGTGCGGATGTGACCTACATCACTAATATATATATATATAATGGGCCTCACTCAATCAAATGGTGTAATGGTTATCATATCTGACCGGCAATAAATAAATATATATATATATATATATATATATATATATATATATCCCCGCAAGGGGGTTCTAAGCTCGTGCTCTTGAGTGCTCTTTGTGCTCGTTTGTACGTGCTTGTTCCTGGAGGTTTCACGTGCGCCCTCCCGGCCCTAGCACCCAAGGATGATGGGGCTCGGCCCTGCAGTCCTTGGTCTTTTTCCACTTCGACTGTCCCCTCCACCCTTTCTTTTTCCTCTGTCTTTCCTCTCACTTTTTCTTTGTTTTTCCGCTGAGATATGCCCTTTAAATAGAGGCGAATCGGTTCTCCTGAACTAAAAAAAAATATATATATATCTATATATAATAATAATATATTATTATATACATTATATATATATATATTATATATACATGGCGTCCCAAAAAAATGTATACACACTTTAAATACTTATAAAGGCAGTGTTTATTTAAATACATTTCATTTTCAAAATGTAATAGAATCTACAGACATTATTTAATTGTTTTGTCAACGCCTGTTTTCAAACTGACGTCCGTTCTGGTCAGGCACTGCTGATAACGCGAAGCAATGGAATCGCCAAACATCACGAAACATTTCGTTTGGTATTTGTGTGCATTCTCGTTCAATGGCTGCTCTCAATTCAGCGACTGTTGCAGGTTTTATAGCGTACTTTGTCTTTTAAGTATCCCCATGAAAAAAGTCTAGTGGTGTGAGGTCTGGTGAACGCGGAGGGTATTCTACGAAACCCTTCATCCAATCCACATCCACATCGTGCCAAGTACCACTCGCAATACTCCACTCTTCGGTCCGGATCATCTTCATTAATAGCATGGACTAATCTTGGAATGTAACTTTTCCATTGAACGCTTCAAAATGCGTTGGACAGACGATTCTGAAAATTCCTACCTCACGACTCGCTTGCCGCACAGATTTTCTTGGACTTTGGTGATACGTTTCTAGTACTCTTTCTTGCTTTGTGGGGCTTGTCGATGTCCGTGGTCTTCCGGAACGCTTCTTGTGGACATTCTGAACAGTTCCATCGGCTTCAAACTTATCTCTAATTCGAGTGATGCTAAGTCGCGTTGGTGGATCTGTTTGAAACTCCCTCCTAAACTGTCTTTGCACTTCAACTGCGTTTTCACACTTCCAGTAGCATTTTAGAATGAATTTCCTTTGTTCAAAGCTTAGTCTGACTGCCATTATTAATTCTAATGGGTTTAACTTGGAAAGAAAGAAACATCAATTGAGCTATCAGCTGTTAAAGTGTATACATTTTTTGGGGACGCCCTGTATATATGTGTGTGTGTGTGTGTGTGTGTGTGTGTGTGTGTGGTGTGTGTGTGTTCAATTAATAATCTTTTGCGCTTTTTAGTAATTGAACTTCTTTCCCAAACTATCCCTTTACTAGGTATGCTGCAAACTAATTTGATAAAGTAGACCACCTACCACATTATTGGGATCAATGAAAGAAAGCCACCCCCAGCCTTCTTTAGTTAGCTTTATAAGGCTAACTAACGAAAATATCACGACCTAACCTTCTAACCTAACCAATCATTAGGTCAACTGTACGCCCTTGACGATTGGTTAGGTTAGGTCGTTATATTTTCGTTAGTTAGCCTTATAAAACTAACTAAAGAAGGATGGGGGTGGCTTTCTTTCATTGATCCTATTATTGAGTTTGGGCATTCTCCAACACTAACCATAAAACTTTCCCTATTTTTCCCATTAATAGAATACGTTGAAATTTTCAAGAATCGATTCTAATTTCGAGTAAAATAAAAGGAGCCCCGCAAATAGTAACGTCAAAACAGGAAATCCAGAATAACGAAACGATAATCATTAATTTTAAAGTTTTAAATCGGATAAGACCAACGTAATTTTATCACATTACTCACATCAAACAAAGATAAGATAGACCTAACCGTCGAGTATACGTTAGTAACGAGTATGGAAAAAAAAAAAATCACATTCCTAATACAGTGAGAGAAAGTGTACTGTACTCTAAAATTAGATTGGAGAAAAAGAACTCAACGCGACTCAAAATTTGGTCATTCACTAACAAAGTTCAAACATTTTCGGGTCACAGAGTCGGTCAAATATAAGCTATTAAATTTCTCCTTCGAACAACATTTCATAATCTTTGGAACAACAACAACAACAACAACAACAACAAATCATTATTCAACACACAAATCTTACAATCTCAATTAAAATGTCTACGAAATAGAAAAAGGGAGGGATGGGGGGGTTCTTCGCATTTTTTATCCCGATTCCCAAACAAACAATTAGGCGGGGTCTATCGAATAAAAATTAATACCTAAAAATATAAGTTCGCATCACACCCAACCCTTTAACAGCACCATTTCAATGCCATCATCGAATGAGTGCGCTGGGTTTCAGTGATCGACAGAAAACCCAAATCGAATATACTCGACCAGAGCACCACGGGGAGAATCGAGTATACTCGACGCAACAGTAGTTAAAGGGTTAAGGGAATCCCGAATTCGGGTCTGTTTGCACCATGTTTTTTCCAGTTAGAAGGAACAAAACGAGCTAAAACTTAAAATACGAATACAACATGGTATGAAAGCGCCAAAACTAACGAGTATAGGGCCCTATAGACGAAGATATCTAACATATAGCCTAAATCAGAGTCTTGATTTACATCCACCTCGAGTTACCGCACTCGCTGCCTATCGTATTTCAAGCATCCAATCAACCTTCAACCATCATCATGGTAATGCCTTTACTTTATTCCTAAGTACTGTTACCGCATCTTGCCTCTGTTATTTCAGTTTATAAAGCCGACAAATGTACTGAAAACAGGACCTTCACCCGTATCGTTGTAACCTCTAATTAAAACAGGGCCTCCTCCTCCTCCTCCTCCTCCTCCTCCTCCTCCTCCTCCTCCTCCTCCTCCTCCTCCTCCCCTCCTCCTCCTCCTCCTCCTCCTCCTCCAATCAACAAAAAAAAAATGCATCGGTCCGTTTGGTCAAAGAAAAAAAAAACGGCCTAAACCCGATGCCTGCAAACAATACAAGCAATAACCGCGAGCGAAGTATAACTGCAGTTTACCAAACAATAACGTAACAGCCACAGCGACACAGCGACTCCAACTATTGTACCGAAAACTCAAAGTCGTGCCAAGCACGAAAGAAAATCAAGGATGAAAGTCTTCAGTTAAAAGCATTTTCATATAACTAATGTCAACTACACGCGTACTAGAAGCTCCTACATTTATCTTTACGCCAATAATCGTACATATTAATGCTTAATTTTATATTAAACAATTTAACTATCTTCATTTGGAAAAGACTAACGACAATCTTTAAACAAAATTTAAAATAAACATTCACTCTATCACAATATATATATATAATAGGCTGCTTTTGAAATTTATATTCATCTCGCATGCATAAGGAAATCAGAAAAATAAACTATTACAAAATCCTTGCATCTATTTTTTTATTCAATGGCGTCACTAATCCCCCTGCCTCCCACCATTCTTCTTCTCCCCGACAACTCCCTTACCGATCCCCCGAACCTAGCACCCACCGTTCTCTCGTTTTATTGAACACGCGTGATCATTCAGGCTCCCACGCAAACGAAGGATACGACTACTATTACTACTGCCACTACTTTATTAATACTAACTAACGAATTAAAAGTACTATCAATTCGCCCCCCATTTATTCATTTTATAAGTACACAATTATTTAAAATTAAAACAAGGAATCCATTTAACTCATGACGTCATTTTCCAACACTTCGGGACCAGGTTAACGTCACAGTTTTATGGCCTGCAGCGTCCTGTACCCTGTAATTCTTCCTATTTTTATCATACAGTTTCGTCTTCGTTTTTTCTTAACAGGTTTTTATAATTAAGTGTACGCTAATGCAAAATGTCTATTAAGAGCGCACACCTCTCACACTCGCTATCCCCCCCACCACCACTACTCCACTCTCGCTTAATGGGGAGAAGTAGATTTACAGACAGACAGACAGACACAGACATGGTAGAATACGTAATAAATGATAAAAGGCTTGTAATGAAAATACAGCCTTGAGGGCATCCCCACACACACTTCACAGGAAATACAAGACCATCGAGATAAGCTCCTTCACAAGCTTTACCTCTTTGCTATAATTATAAAATTAAAACTGCTCAAAAAAAAGATTAAAATCCTTCGAGTTAATTTTATCTACGAAGGAATTCCAATATTGCAATTAAGGACCAAATTCCTTCACCAATTTCTCTCCTAAATTAAAAATTCATACAAATGACTCACAAAACTCATGGAAATATATTTTAGCATTTTAACCAATTTACATAACTTTTATTGCTTGCAAAGTAGTGGCAATTCATAGAGTTAATAGTTCTCATTAAAAATGGTAGTTCTCTCCCCATATATATATATATATATATATATATATTTAAAGAACGACGCTTGTGTAGAGAAGAGCGTTCCGCACAAGATGAGGAGGGAGAACGAGCAAATGAAAAATGAGGTACCTCCCAGGAATCGAACTTTGTTGTTTGCAGTTAAAATGTATATATGTACGGCATGCGAAGGTGTCCCCTCAGGGCATTTGATTCCGCTTATGTAGGAGAATTACGAGTACTGACTAATCGGGGTCCTTGGTGCAGTGGTTAGCATATCCGACCAGCAATTGGATGATCCCGGGTTCGATTCCTGGAGGTACCTCATTTTTTTTCATTTGCTCGTTCTCCCTCCTTATCTTGTGCGGAACGCTCTTCTACACAGGCGTCGTTCTTTACATTAATTATACTTTGTTGTTTGCAGTTAAAAAAAAAATTATATATATATATATATATATATATATATATATATATATATATATATATATACACAGTATACACACACACACTACTTTGAATAGTACAAATTTTTTTTTTCAGAAAATTTTAAATTCCAGAAAACTAAACTTCCTATTACCAAGAACGATAAACAAAAAATCTTCACTTATGTACAACCATAATTAAGATCCTAATTGTTCTTTTTTATATATATATTTATATATATGTGGCGGCTGGTGGTTAGGGAGAGTACGGAGGCCCAAAATTGTCTATAATATATGCTATATAAATAGAATAGATCATGTCACGATCGTATAGAATTAATACTATCAATAAAATCCTCTTTCATAGTTTATAGTAATAAAAACAGAGGCGGCCCGGCCTCCCATGCCTCCTCTGAAAAGCCGCCACTGCTATATATATATATAGAGAAGGGCCTTCTTTTGTTTACTATCGGTAATTTTGGATGATAACTGCAGGTAACTGCAGATAAGTGCCTCGTTTGTGTCTGGTTGCAACCTTGGCGTTGCGTTTTCTTGCTCGAGGAGTCAGCGATCGGAAGTGAGGTTCTGAAACACCGGAAGTCAAGAAACCCACCGATCCTTCTCACACGCGCCACTGACGGCGGTAGCTCTATTGTCACTGTTTTTATGCTCTCTCTCTCTCTCTCTCTCTCTGATGTATTTTTTTTATCTTTGCTTTAAGATATGACGCCAGTAAGAATTTGCACGATATTTGCCCCTCCCCTCCGTCTCGAGTAGACGACCTCCACTTCTTAACGCCTTTGAAAGCGACGAGAACGCGTTTAATCTGACATTGCACCAATTGTCCATAGCTCTCTCGGCACAATTGACATTTTGCGAGTCGAAAATGCGTTGCTTATGAATGAAAATAAAGCCTAAAAACAAGTTCACCATGAACACAACCTTGAATAAATAACCCCTAATCACGTCACGTCGTCTCTATATAGGTTATTTCTCTCGTCTTTAATTCAAATGAGGGGAAAAAAGTTTGAAGGTCTTAACCGAATGAATAAAGGTTTCCTCAGCCCCCATATATCGATCCTCTCCCCGTCACTGACTCACGGGAAACGCGTACTAGTAAATGGTGACATCATTGAGTGCATAAGGCGAGTATTCATTCTACAGCCAACACGGATAGGCCTAATGGGGGACGAAGATATGGAAAGGAAGGGGGCTGCGGAAAACCTATTGTAAGGGGCTAGTGACCTCTCGCAGGGCCTCCCACTTATAAATTGCATTCTCGGTCCCCTTTGTAGGCCTATCATCCGCATCTGACCCTCTGCAAAAGAGTCTTCAGGTAATAACTTTCCTTCCTTTATTTCCTCTTCAATTTGGGGCACTTTGGTTCCTGTTGGCTCTCCAACACTCATAATTTAAAGAAGCGCAGATTTGGAGGGGGGGGGGGGGGGGGGGTGATTATTGTCGAAACAAGGAAACTTTATCAAATGACTCGAACATTATCTTCATGTACTTTCTTCATTGATGTCTTCACCCAATCACACTCTGGCACAGAAATATCTCTTCGCGCATTCATGGGTCAATCGTCCGTCCGCATTTCGTCACACAAGTTTCGCATAATCGTGTTAAGGAAAAAATAATATTCCACCCGACCCCTCCTCAAGTATTCGCGGGAATTCTCAAACCGTTCAAAACTCCGTGCAGCCGAATTAATACGTGATAGGCCACGCCTTAAATAACAAGATTGCCGGTAACGCGAAAAAGAAATTTATGGCAACACTTAAAAATAATTGTAAAATTAAATAACGGTAAACAAAGGAAAGCTTTCTACACTCGATCTATCGTATCGGGATTGATTAAAGGGGATAGGCCCGGTAAAGCGGTATACGAGGAAAAACTTAAAACTGGAATAAATTCGCCGAATTATTATTATTCTTCGAATAATGTTCGTAGTTTGTAGATTCCTCCTATCTCATTACTATGCACACCACAATTCCTGGAGTCTACACGCGTTACACTCTAGAATATAATTCCTTTAATTAATATACTCCTTTATTCCAATTCAATAACCAACTTTCTACAGCAGAAAAATAATAATGATCCCAACGTAAAATTGGTACGACTGGATGACCACCACCCTTTTTCTACCTTACAGAACGAATAAATTTGGATGCATCCCGAAGTTTCCTCATAAGCAAAGGAACTTGCCTATCAAATGACTTAGAACACATGAAAATATGAAATAATATATATACATATATATAGCATTAACCCTCTAACGCCGACTGGGTCGAATACGTACCGTTTCAAATACACGCATTTAGACTTAACCCTACAAAAACGTTCGGCGTTAAAAGGTTAAAATATCCTAGACGCACTTGAAGGCAATGAAAACTGTCATATACGCACGGATTTTGCTAAATCTTTCGACAAATGCGATCATGGTATATAATAGCACATAAAAGCAGCTCAGTACCACAAGGTACAGTGCTGGCCCCACTCCTGTTCATTATCATGCTAACAGACACACAGTGGAGTAAACAGCAACAGTATAGTAACATCCTTTGCGGACAATACAAAGATCAGCGATGCAAATGAAGTGGTGGCCTTGCAGAGGGACACGAACAAAATATACACATAGTCAGAAGACAACAATATGACATTTAACACCGAGAAATTTCAGCTCTTGAGATATAGTAAAACTGAGCAACTTAAACAGACTACATATCATGCTCTAGAGTCTAGATAGACAGGAAATTCAGAGAAGTACGAAAGCGGTAGACTTGGGGGCAATAATCACTAATGATGCCAAATTCGACACACAAAATCAGATAGCAATAAACAAAGCAAGAGAGAGTCGCGGGACAGGTACTAAGAACGTTCAAAAGGGGGTACAAGACAATGATGATTCCCCTGTTGAGAACACTGATCATACCAAAACTTGAATACTGCTCAGTTTTGACGTCCCCGTATAAAAAGGAAGAAATTAATAAACTAGAAGAAACGCACACACATTTCAGAGCCAAGATTGATGGCTGCAAAGAACTCAACTACTGGGAAAGACTACGTAAACTAAATCTGTACTCCCTGGAAAGAAGAGAGGTATACGATAATCTACATATGGAAAGTTATCTAAAAAATGGTACCAAACCTTAAAACTAAACCCAATTACCATCCAAACAACGCTGGAAAATAGGAAAGGCAGAACGTGTAGTGTTCCCAAATTAAAGGGCCGACAAGGGACTTCAACTCTGAAGGAAAATAGCTTGGTTGTTAGGGGGCCAAGAATTTTCAACCAGCTTCCAAAGAACCTCAGAAACGTTACAGGGGTCAAAGTTGAAGTCTTCAAGCGAAGACTAGATGCCTGGCTCAGGACGGTACCAGATAAGCCGAGTGTACCTGGCTATGTACGGTGGAGAGCGCAAGATAGTAACTCTCTCCTCCACCAAGCCAAGACTAGAGGCGGGGTCACCAGCTTGACCTTCGTGTGAAGAAAGACCGACGCACGGAACTCTAACGAGTATATATATATATATATATGGGATGAATTCCACAATTAAACACGTGAAATGAATGAATGCTGCAAATCTTTTTTCTTTTTCCTTGTGGGTTTGCAGCTATATATATATATATATATACATATATATATATATATATAACATATATATACATATATATACATATATATATACATACATACATATACATACATATATATATATACAGGGTGTCCTATAAGTCCGGCATCATAGGAGAAATTCATATTTTTCTATTTCTACAAACCATAATTCATATTTTTCTCTTTCTACAGGCCATAATGTCTGAGCAAGGAAGAACGAATCCAGATAATTCTACTCATAGGAAATCGGAGTCAGAGAGAGGCCGCTGCTGAATTTAACAGACTGCATCCAGACCGTGAGCCAATAACAGTTGTGTGTTAGCAGACTTGTTGCAAAGTTTAAGGAAACAGGATCCATAGAAGATAAGCCACGCAGTGGACCTTCAAGGAGGTCCACTGACGATGATACAGCGACCGCTATCCTGGCTCATTTTAACAGAAGTCCCAATAAGTCTCTTCGGCGATTGTCCGCCGAGACAGGAGTGTTGAAAAGTAGCATCCATCGCATTCTTCAGGCTCACAAATGGCATCCATATAAACTTCAGATCCTACAGAAATTAAGCGATGATGATGATCCCGACCGCCGGATGGAATTTTGTGAATGGGCTACGGAACAATATGCTCGGGATGCCAATTTCCCGTCCACCATTCTGTTCAGTGACGAGGCTGTTTTTTATGGAAATGGTGAGGTAAATCGACAGAACACCCGCTACTGGTCTCAAAACAACCCTCACTGGTATACCTCTTCAAAGGAACAAGGTGCATCTCGGGTGATGGTATGGTGTGGCATTTGGAAGGATCGCATCATAGGCCCCCCTCTTTTTCGATGAACATGTCACTGGAGGCACCTACCTACGTATGCTCAAGGAAGAAGCATTTCCCAGTGTCTTGAACGAAGAAGGAAATTTCTCAACATGGTTCCAGCAAGACGGCGCTCCTGCACATTACAGCACCCAAGTAAGGGAATACCCGTACCAACAATTCCCTGGTCATTGGATAGGACGTCGAGGGCCTGTGGAATGGCCAGCTAGAAGCCGGGATCTCACGCCACTAGATTTTTATCTCTGGGGCCACTTGAAAGCGCTGATATACGCAGAGAAAATTAGGAGTGTTGAACATTTGCGGCAGCGCATTATTGGGGC
This sequence comes from Bathynomus jamesi, assembly GCA_023014485.1. Classification (NCBI taxonomy): domain Eukaryota; kingdom Metazoa; phylum Arthropoda; class Malacostraca; order Isopoda; family Cirolanidae; genus Bathynomus; species Bathynomus jamesi. The sequence goes on along the minus strand of JAJOZX010001226.1, from coordinate 742,623 downwards.
ATGTAACACCATTACTCCTGACATCATTCACCGTGTGCTTGCTGACTGGGTATCACGTCTGAATTTGTGTATTGAAAACAATGGTGGACATATTGAGCACGTTCTGTAAATAAAAGCTTTTGTTTTGCCTTTTTTTAATTATTTTTCCTAAGATGCCGGACTCATGGGACACCCTGTGTGTGTGTATATATATATATATATATATATATATATATATATATATATAAAATTTCACTCAAGCATCTGCAATGAATGAATGATGCAAACTCACAAGGAAAGAAAATATTCCAAGGCCTTTCGTGTATTCAGCAATACACCTCGTCAGGAAATGGGAACGGTACTGGGCTATGTTGTTTGATGGGGTTGTTTAATTTGGACCTAGACCCATACTGGGTTGAGAGGAAGTTTAACAAGACACGACAGTTTATTCATTTTAGAAATGTAATCTAGAAATATTTAAGGTACTTTTCATTCCCTGACGAGGTGTGTTCTGAATACAAGAAATATCTTGGAATAATTTTTTATTTTCTCTCATGGGTTTGCATTATATATATATATATATATATATATATATATATATATATATATATATATATATATATATATATATATATTATTTATTTGTAGCACAACAGGGAGTAAAAGTGTTTCAGTGTCCTTATGGACTATAAATATGCGCATTGCTTTATTAGGAAGTCTTCTCTTAGGGTGGGAGAGGGGGATCCAGGCGCCAACTTCAAGCTGGGAAAAAGCCCACAGTGAGGCCATTAAAACCTAAATTATTCATTTCTACACACCCGAATAAAGGACGATAGGTATGCGTATAAATACTACGTACACAAGCGATTAGATTATAATCACTCCCTAATAATCTCCACGTACAAAGCTACGATCATCAGGATTCATCACTCCAGAATGACGTCACCTCACCGGAAATTCCCGCTTTCTATCCGAATGGCTCTTTTGTCGCGTCAGGAAATGAGGATTATTCTCTTACCAACATCTCGGAGGACACTAACTGAAGTGCCAAAGGGCCACACCCGATATTCAGTCTAGGGGCGGTGCCATCAAAGCAACGAAATAATTAAACGAAACCTTATGTATAAAAGTAGAATTTAATTTAATTCTGGATACATGCATACTCCTTGCTTCAACCAAATAACATTTGAATTTTTCAGCAACATGTCTGGCAGACAATTTTCAAAGCAAGCCGCCTTCTGAACCTTCTTTAAAAAAAAAAAAAAAAAAAAAAAAAAAATATACAAGATTTCATTATCTGTTACCATTAATAATTAATAGACACACGGATTCATTACAGCAAAAAGAAGCTTCACACAGTTCACACACGTAAACGAAACTTAAAAATTCGGCCATTATTATCGAGTTAACACATCAAGCTACAGTATTTTTTTTTTTTTTTACAAAGTTTGCCTCTCGGGTATAGGCCTAGGGCAGGCGTCGCCAATTATTAATTTTTTTTTTTTTTTTTTACTCTACCAAGGCCTGTAACCCCCACTACGTTCCCCCCCCCCCTCCGGTGTGTTTTCGTAATGTAGCCGAAATTTTTTATGGAAATAAATTTATATACTTATTTTTAAAAAAATATATTTTAGGGTGTTATGTAACGGTCTTAACTTTATTTCAGGCCCAAAAATTTTGAAAATGTCGAAGAAATGTAGTATTTCACTCGTTCCCGGCAGTCATATAAAATACGTTGGAGGGGTGATGATCCCTGGCGTAAGTTATCATCAAAGGGATAAAAATTTGACGTCCCCCATGAAGGGAGATAGGCTGTCCATTTACATCTGACGCAAACTGCAGACAAATTTCTAACTGGCAAAGATTACAGAAGTTTCACTCGTACGAAATATTAAAGGTTGAAAGAGAAAAAATAGATAAAACAAATATTAAAATAATTTGAACACGGATCATACCACATTTTTCACTTTCGTTCTTTAATTTTACAATAATTTGGCCCTTTGGCTTTTGGCTTTACTGGGCTATGTTGTTTGATGGGGTTGTTTAATTTGGACCCAGACCTATACTGGGTTAAGCGGAAGTTTAACGAGACACGACAGTTTATTCATTTTAGAAATGTGATCTAGAAATATTTTAAGATACAGTACTTTTCATTTTCTCCCAGATACATTAACGACCAACTCGAGCGTAATTACGCTTAACAATTGAACCTGAAGCCAAAATACATTTTTATCAACACATTTGTGTGTAGTCAACCTACAGCTGTACCGCGTCACGCGCAATCAATGACGTCATACAGAATGGAATTCGTGTAATACAGGGTTTACACCCGCGTATATTTAAAACTATACAAACAATTGAATTTAGAGCAATAAATTATTACGTATAATGCGGCGACGTTACTGCTATGAAACTGTACAGAGTAATACATCGTATTTTGTTTACTTCAACCTGAATTACGAGTATAATCACAAATGCCGCTTTCATTGCAGGACAAAATTACCGTAACTATAAATTATAAAGGCCGCGGCATCTCGCTAAATATCAGAGGCCTCCTTTTAAGATGAATTATATTTAAAAAATTTACACGAATGTACGATACATCAGTAAGTCCATTTTAACTCAAGGCCAGCTGTACGAATGATTTGAAATGGGAGCCATTTAAGCTTACAAATAAGTAGGTTTACACTAAAAATTTATGTTCTTTGAAGTCGGAGATAATACGCCATGGTGCTTAAACAGTAAACCAGTCAATAAAATAACGCTAATTTGATTACCGTCTAGCCTTTATTACAGCCCATAGCCGTACCAAAACGTTAAAGGGCAAACGAAATAAGGTAAATTTAATCCTTTACGAGCCTTTGCCTCGAGTCTCAAACGTCGTAAATTAGGATTCTACAAAATGTAGTAAACAAATCAATCAAGTTTTTATATCCCATAATAATAATAATAATAATATAATAATAATAATAATAATAATAATAATAATAAAGTCCTTGGAACAATAGTTGAATGAGAGTCAATTCTGAATAGAAATTTCAAAACAAAATGAATTACGCGGAGTTATTGAGATTCGTATAAATTAAGATTCCCTCCGTCAGAAGCAGTCTATTGAAGATCGCGCCATCCACGTTCCAGTGTTTTGCAACCTAAATTTTCAGTCCCGAGAGAATCCATATTCTCGAAGCGTGACCAACAAACCCTCCATTTATATATTGATGGAGGAAACGCATTTTTCCCCTTCCAACGCCAAAGAGCTTCGAAAAGCTTTAGCGCTTTTCTCCCTGCAGAACGTGGTCGCACGTTCCTGTCTCGGAGGAACGTGCGTGTACGACGCCTATACGCCGTACACGTTAAGCTACTAGGCCTTACAGTTACACTGATCGATACGGTAAGCGTGAAAGGGCGTTTTCCCTAATCGATAGCGACATGACAAAATTCATTCATATACGATATTAATTTTAACTCAAACTACTGCAACGCGGTCTTTCACGCGCATTTTCGCACGTTATCTAATAACCAAAAAGATAACCCATTCAAATCCCTGTTGTATCTTTTCAATATTTAGGCAAACTGACATGATGATTATACAATATACAGAGTCTATTGTTACAGTACGACAGCAAGTTAGCGTAATTATCATTCAGGGCTTATAAAATAATCCTATGCCCAAAGATGCATGCATCTGTACCTTATATATATATATATATATATATATATATATATATATATATCTATACATATCTATATACATACATATATACATATGCATACATACAGGGTGGGCCGTAAGTTTCCATACATAGGAAAAATAAACATTTTTTTTATGGACAACCATTTTTATTTATATAATATGCTCTACATGGTTGCCATTGTTTTGAAAACACATTTCAATACGTGTTCCCCACTGTTGATGAACACGCATTAGCACAGTTGACGTTATGCTTGTAATGGCGTTGGTGATACGTTCCTTTAGATGATTTATGTCTCGTATCTTTTCCTGATACACCATGGCCTTCAAGTGCCCCCAAAGATAGAAATCAAGGGGGGTGAGATCTGGGGATCTGGGAGGCCACTCCACAGGACCACGCCGACCAATCCAAGCATCCGGAAACTACTGCTGATCCAAATACCGACGCACGTGAAGACCATAATGAGGTGGAGCTCCATCTTGCTGGAAGTAAACTGGGAAGTTACCTTCCTCGTTTAGCAGGGATGGGAAAATCTCTTCTTGCAACATGTTAAGATACCTTTCGGCATTAAGATTTCCACTGACAAAAATTGGTCCAATAATTCTGTCACCCCATATCCCGGCCCACACCATCACTTTACCGGCACCTTGCATCTTCGTCGGACTCAGCCAGTTAGGGTTAGCATTACTCCAATAACGTATGTTTTGCCGATTAACCTCTCCATTGACGTAAAAATTTGCTTCATCAGTAAACAAGATCTTACGTCAAACGCATATTCTTAGGGTATCTGAAACATAAAAACAAACGTTTAATTTTTCCTATGTATGGAAACTTACGGCCCACCCTGTATATACATATGCATACATATATACATACATACATACATATACATACATACATATACACATCTATACATATACATATATCTATACATATACACACATATCTATACATATACATACATACATATATCTATATCTATACATATATATACACATCTATATATATATATATTTTTTTATTTTCCTTCTCTGATTTACCGCCGATTCGTACCTAAAAGGATCGGTACATATCTCGGCGAGGCGGTGAGTGGGTGATGTTACTGTGTTGGGGGTGGTAGACTAGGGGAGTGAGTAAGGGTCAGTCGCTGGATAGTGGGTAGGAGGGGTACGGTTTTAAATGCGATAGAGCAGCTGGGAGTGAGTAAGGAAGAAGAGAATCGCTTTCGTTGAAAAGTGGGGGCCGTCGGCGAGTATGGATCGTAGCCGGTCGGGTATGGGATCTTCGGCCGAGAGAGGGAAACACCTGCGACGAAGAGCAGACAACTTTGTGCATTCCACCAGGTGTATGACAGTGATAGGGGTATGGCAGGTAGGGCAAAGCGGGGCTGGCGATTTCGCCATAAGGTGTCGTGGGTGATGCGGGTGGCCTAGGCGGAGACGGGCTAGGATTACTTCCTATGGCGGGACCGGTGGAATGAGGAGCCCAGTATCCTATTGTGGCTTGATCGTGTGGAGTTTATTTTGTGTGGCCTGGTCCCATTCCCGCTGCCATATGGAGCGGAAGTTGGAGCGGAAAGTCGGGAAGAAGTCGGAGAAAGGGAGGGGTCGGGAGGCCGGCAGTGAGCAGGCCGTCTTTGCTGTGCGATCCGCCGCCTCGTTACCCTGGATGCCGACATGAGCCGGGACCCAGCAGAAGGCGATTGTCTTGTGTTGGAGGGTCTTAGACAGTGGAAGGTTTGCTGGATGGTACAGACGAGCGGGTGGGGGGAGTTAAATCTTTCCAGGGAGAGGAGTGCACTTTGGGAATCCAAATAAATGACGAAAGAGCTGGCAGAGTGGGTGCGCACAATATCGAGGGCCTCCGTAATGGCGAAAAGCTCCGCTGAAAAAAACGGAGGCCTCGCGGGGCAGGCCGACGCCCCGGGAAAGCGGCTGGGACAGAATCACCGCTGAGGAGGCCACACCGGCTTCCGAGCGGGAACCATCCGTAAATGGCGACTGCGTCCGGGTGTTGGGTTGCGTGTTCGCGGAAGTGACCTGTATATTATGGTGCTCGTGGTAGTCTTCGGTAGGGTACACAGATCTTTGCAAAACTTGATAGGGGTGAGGATCCAAGGGGGGTAGATGTTGAATGAAATGGGGATCACTGAGGGGGCGGGCATGTTGAAAAGATCAAGAAAAGAGCGGACCGCTTCAGTGAAGTGCCAGCTCCGTCCCTGAGGTGGTAGTTCTGAAACCACCGTGCCCAGAAGCGAAGAAGGTTGCCTCTGTGCACGGAGGTATGTCCTCATGAGAAGACCCCGTCGGAGGGAGATGATCACATTCCACATGGAGGCTGGGGAGGAGCGGAAGGCACCGGTGGCGAGGCGGAGGCCTCTATTAAGTACCGGGTCCAGGATACGGAGGCGGGCGGTGGAGGCTGAACCGTAAACTGCACTACCATAGTCCAGCTTCGACTGCACTATGGAAGTGTAAAGGCGAAGAAGAGAGCGTCGATCTGCACCCCATGTGGTGTGAGAGGTGATCCAGGAGAGCGAGGGGGCGTCGAAGGGATTGCTTTAGGTACTTGAGATGGGGAACCCAATTGAGCCGTCGGTCTAGGGTCATGCCCAGAAAACGCGTGGAGGGTACCACCTCAAGAGGCCTGCGTATAATGTGACAGGGTAGAGGAAGGGTTGTGGGTCTTCTTCTACTGAAGACCATACACTTGGACTTAGGGATGGAAGGCGGAAACCCACCGACGTCGCCCACCTTTCCACCCGGTAGATGGCGAGCTGCATCTGTCGTTGAACAACAGCGGTTCTCGCCCTGCGAAGTAGATTGCAAGGTCATCGCGTAAATGGAAGAGCGGATGGTGGGTGGAAGGCATTGTGAGACCGTGTTCATCACGACGGAGAAGCAGAGAACACTGAGGATGCTTCCCTGTGGGACCCCGTCCTCCTGCACAAAGGTGTCAGAGAGGACTGAGCCCACCCGGACTTTAAAGGTCCGGGAAGAGAGGAAGCCCTGATGAAGGTCGGCATGGCTCCGACGAGGCCCAGATGTCGGAGCTGACCGAGGATCATTGCTCGACGGGGTGTCATAGGCCTTCTGGATGTCAAAAAAATTGACAGTACGAACTGTCCATTGTCGAAGGCATCCTGTATGTCTCGGCTGAGAAGCAGGAGGGGATCAGTGGTGGAGCGGAATTGTCTGAAGCCGGACTGGGTAGACGGGAAGGAATTGTTATGTTCAAGGACGAACGATAATCGCGTAGCAACCATTTTCTCGAGGATCTTGCAGGCACAACACGTCAGGGCGATTGGTCTGTAGTTTGTGGGGTCCAGGGAATCTTTGCCGGGTTTGGGGATAGGGATGACGTGGGCCTCCTTCCACCTAGAGGGGAAGGCGCCCTCTATCCATATGCGATTGTATAGATCCAGCAGGAAAATTTGTAAGGTAGAGTGGATGTGCTGGAGCATGCCGTACGGAATACCGTCCGGACCGGGACAAGGGGATCGTCGAGAGGCCAGTGCCGCCTGTAGTTCACGCATGGTAAACAATCGGTTGTAGGTGTTGTCTATGGACGGTGGAGAGGGGCTATCGCCAGGGGCGGGTACGGAATTGGCTGTAGAGGAAGAAACGGCGGCGAGGGTAGAAGCAAGGTGTGTTGGCGGTGATGCCGGACACAAAGGCACGCCAAGAGGTTCGGCGCGCTGTCTTCATTGTGCGGCGGGCGATGGCCCTGACCCGCTGCATCTCCGTGCGATGGATGGGGAGTCGCGTCCGGTAGAAACGCCGAGTTGCCTTCTTGGCGCGCACGGCCTCCGCGCACTCCGGGGTCCACCAAGGCACCCGTCGGGCGCGGGGGTAGGCGGAGGATTGTGGTACGCTAGTGCTTGCGGCCGCTAGAACGACGGACTCGAAGTATGCGATGCACTCGTCGATGGATGGGAAGTGGGCAGTTGTAAGGGTGGTATAGGTGTTGTCGCGGAAGCGGGCCCAATTCGCGTTGGTAGTAACCCACCTTACCGGTACCCGAACAGTCTGGTCGGGTCGATTGAGGGTGAGTTGTATGGGGAGATGGTCACTTCCATGGTCCTCTCGGAGGACTTGCCACGTGAAGTCTAGGAGGGCATCAGTTGAAACGAGGGACAGGTCTATACAGGATGGAGTGCAGGTGGTGGCATGGTAAATGTAGGAGAGCCATGTTGAGGCACTCGAAGGAGAGCTCGGTCATGACGGATATCAGGGTTGGGGCCATATAGGTGGTGTGTCGCCCCACAAGGGGTGGCGACTATTGAAATCGCCCAGTAGTAGGAAGGGCCTGGGAGTTGTTCCACGACTTCCACCAGGTCGTCGCGGGAGACTTGAGAGTGGGGGGGAGGTAGATGGAGCAGACGGTGTACTGTCTATCCAGGGAGAGCCGGACGGCAGTCACCTGTAGTGGGGACCGGATGGAGAGTTGTAGAAGGGGACTGCGTGGTGACGAGGATGGCAGCTCCCCTTCGAGTGCAGGTAGGAGGGGGTGGGGTGCAAAAATAACCAGTAGGGCAGGGCATGGGCCTGGTCCCCAGGATTAGCTCCTGGAGACAGACACACACCGGACGGGAAGTGGCAATCAAGGAGTTAAGGCCTTCATAATTTGCGAATATTCCTCGACAGTTCCAGTGGACTATTGTGGTTTTCGGGGGATCCATTAGTTGATGAAGGGGGATGGGTAAAGGTGTAGGCGCTAGGAGGTTGGAGTATGAAGGGAGATCGAGTTCGCGAAATTGAAGGCTGGTCGGGAGCATGGCTGGCTATCTACCGTTCACCAGGGAAGGAATCGGTCGGCCTGTCGAACCCCGCGGAGGTGCGGGTCGAGTCGGCCGAGCGAGACCGGAGGCGTGGATCACGGCAGGCAGAGGAACATCGTGGGCTGAGAGGTGGAATGTACTGTGACGGGCTTCTATGGTCGGACCAGGAGGGGGCACGTTAGCCCCAAAAGTGGCGCTACCCCGCCTGTCCGGGGTCTCATGGCGGACTCGAGGTGGTGATAAGGGGTACCAAAAGGACCGGGCGGGTGGGAGGGAGGGCGTACTCAGGGTAGCTGACAAGGAGGGGGCCGGGGATGTTGGGGGTAGGTACGAATGGGGGTGGAAGGAGGTGAATCAGAGTAGTCTCGTGAGGGGTGGAGAAAATGGCACCAGGAGGCAAGGGCAGATCCATAAGACTCGTGGGCGCGGCCGAGCTTCCCTCGGTCACACCGTGCAGCTGCGCCAGGGCCGCATCCACGGATCCTCGGGGGAGAGGATATTGTTCGGCTGGGTCCCGTCGTCCGGGGCGGGTCGTGGATTCAGCCACTATTGTCAGAGTCTGTGGGGGTAGTAGAGTGGTGGGACTTCTGCGATGGGGAGAGATGGACATAGTAGACGTGGTGGGCGGAGTGAGGATCCGAGCCGTCGTCTTGGCCGAGGGGAAGAGGGAGAGAGACGTTGGAAGGCCGGAGGGTCTGGTGACACGCTCCGGCGTCTCCGCCTCGACGGCTTGCTCCGGGCGGCAGGTTCGGGAGTGTGCAGGGGGTACTGGGAAGGCAGGTTTGAGGTGGATGGGACCTGGGTGTCCTGGTCCCAGACACCTGGGGGATTCGTGCAGTGTGCAGGTGAGGTGCGGGAAGAGGAGGAATGGTGGGGGGACATGAAACGTCGGGTCCTGCGAGGGTTTTCTTTGGGGAACAAGGAGCAGTGGCTGGGGGGGTTTCGGCGGCAGGCCAGGGCGGCGTGCCGAGATGATAGAGCCGAGAGCAGCGGCAGGACACCCCCGGCCTCACCTCCCGACTCCGCACCCTGTCTCGTGCCTCACGGGGGCTAAGGAAGTCCGTCACCTGTAGGCATCGGACCTCCTTCTCGAACCTGAAGAAAAGGCATTCTCGGGATGAAGAGGGGTGTGCGCCTTCACAGTTGGAGCATTTGGGTGTGTTGGGGCACCTGTCAGGGTGAGCGAGTCGTCCACAGTGAACACATAATTGATGCGGCTGTCGACAAGCGGAGCTAACATGTCCGAATTTATTGCATTTGAAGCAACGGGTCGGGTCTGGGACGTATGGGCGGATAGAAAACTCGCATGACGCGCGGTCTCCCATACCCCATACAATGCGGCCGGGGGGATTAGTGTGTTGAATGAAAACAATTAAATTAAACTATTCCAAAAGTAAAATGAGTATTCTCACATAACATAATATACAACCAACTAATTTTTAGGTAGATGGGTAAAACTGTCTTTTTGAAATTTTTCCAAAAAGTAGAGAAAAAACAAAAAAAAAACGTAAAAACAAAAAAAAAGGTAAAATAAATAATAATAATAATAAAAAAGAAAAAAAAAATTAAATTGAAAACAAGAACAATAAAAAAATAAGAAAAGACAATAACAAATAAGAAAAGAAGATAAAATAAGTAAAAATGAAAAAAAAAAGAAAAATTTAAGCATCATATTTTAATAAAGCGATAATTTTGTTGAATCTTTTTCTTTTTTCAAATTCTTCTGTCACAATTTTGGTGCCGGTTTTTACATTATACAATATTACTTCAGTTACAGTTCTTGCATTTCTATTCTCCACTGATTATAGATGGTTCCTTTATCTCTTCTTTAGTTAATATCTCATTATCCGTTAAATTTTTTTTCTTGGAAAATCTAACCATATTTTAAAGGGGGGGGGGGGCTTTAAAAATTCAAAAAGACTGTTTTACCCATCTACCTAAAAATTAGTTTGTTCTATATTATGTTATGTGACCATACTCATTTTACTTTTGGAATAAAGTTTAATTTAATTGTTTTCATTTATGGTACCCAATTTCCCGGGACCGAGTTTTCTGGTCACCGGTGCCTCCCTGTAGGGATGTGAAACGATAGATCTTAGTGACTCCTTGGGGTGCGAGGTCCTCCAGGAGCTCGTTCACTGCGACCGACAATAGGCGGGTGGCGTAAATAGTGCCCTGACTCTGGTTCAGGCGAGGGTGTGGGGAAACGGACACCGAGCATCCAAGGACCTCAGTGACGGAGAGTAGGGCTTTCGTCTCTGCGGCTGAGCGTGATTTTACGAGGAGGGAGCCATCCCTCTGTGGGCGTACGTCATAGCGGCTAGAGTTGCTGTGGGTTCGGATCGCCTGGAACGTCCGTTCAGAGTTGTTCGGGAGGGACCCAGATGTAGGCCGAATCACCAGGAATTTGTGGATACTTGGGAGGGAGAGGGAGGCTGTAGAGTCGAAATGGACTGGGATATTCAACGGTCGATAGGACGGCCGTGAATGCCGGCTCCCCCGTCCGCCGCGAGGCTCTCTCCGTGGGGAGGTGGGCTGACGGCGGGTGAGGGGGGCATATGGGGAGAGCAAGAAGCCGGGTTGTGGGGGAAAGTCCTCGGTGGAACTTGACTTGCCCGAAGGTGGCTGAAGTGGGCTGGGGCGAGACCCCTGCTCCAGTGTGTGTAGGTCCAAGGGCGTAGTCGAGGGACGGACTGGGGTCGGCAACGGAAAAGGAGAGTGCAAGCGTTCCGCTTCCACAGGGGGGTCAACCCCATTAGGTCGCGGTCTTCCAGTGGTAAAGGATTCGAGGGCCTGGTTGCCCACCACCCGAGTGTTGATAGTAGTAGTAGTCCGGGAATGAGAAGCAGTAGTCGTAAGCCGAGGGGGGAGAAGTGTCCATAGCAAAACAAAAAAGAACTTCATCCACCGCGCGCATCCAGCCACCACCGACTCCAACAAGGGAAAGGCGAAGTGTGGGCACACTTGGTCCCACCGCCGATAGATGTCACGCAGGGGGGAGACACCCGCACCCAGTCCCTGTGCCTGAAAGGCGGCCACTCTCATCCAACGCGCGGTGAAAAGTGGCAGGGACAGGGTTTGGTTGGAAAGCGACAAGGGTGCAGGGCAACCACCTCCCACACCCAAGGGCCAAGGAAAGGGTCAAAATCAAGGTCCAAAGAACAACGCCAAAAAAACAGGGAGAAGCCAGAAAGAATGGGTTAAAGGAGAAAGAAAAAGAAGCAGGAGATCAGCCGGGTCCCCAAACCAGCTAGCTGGGTTAATATTGTGAGCTATGACTACGTTTTAACCAGCTAGCTGGGTTAATATTGTGAGCTATGACTACGTTTTAACCAGCTAGCTGGGTTAATATTGTGAGCTATGACTACGTTTTAACCAGCTAGCTGGGTTAATATTGTGAGCTATGACTACGTTTTAACCAGCTAGCTGGGTTAATATTGTGAGCTATGACTACGTTTTAACCAGCTAGCTGGGTTAATATTGTGAGCTATGACTACGTTTTAACCAGCTAGCTGGGTTAATATTGTGAGCTATGACTACGTTTTAACCAGCTAGCTGGGTTAATATTGTGAGCTATGACTACGTTTTAACCAGCTAGCTGGGTTAATATTGTGAGCTATGACTACGTTTTAACCAGCTAGCTGGGTTAATATTGTGAGCTATGACTACGTTTTAACCAGCTAGCTGGGTTAATATTGTGAGCTATGACTACGTTTTAACCAGCTAGCTGGGTTAATATTGTGAGCTATGACTACGTTTTAACCAGCTAGCTGGGTTAATATTGTGAGCTATGACTACGTTTTAACCAGCTAGCTGGGTTAATATTGTGAGCTATGACTACGTTTTAACCAGCTAGCTGGGTTAATATTGTGAGCTATGACTACGTTTTAACCAGCTAGCTGGGTTAATATTGTGAGCTATGACTACGTTTTAACCAGCTAGCTGGGTTAATATTGTGAGCTATGACTACGTTTTAACCAGCTAGCTGGGTTAATATTGTGAGCTATGACTACGTTTTAACCAGCTAGCTGGGTTAATATTGTGAGCTATGACTACGTTTTAACCAGCTAGCTGGGTTAATATTGTGAGCTATGACTACGTTTTAACCAGCTAGCTGGGTTAATATTGTGAGCTATGACTACGTTTTAACCAGCTAGCTGGGTTAATATTGTGAGCTATGACTACGTTTTAACCAGCTAGCTGGGTTAATATTGTGAGCTATGACTACGTTTTAACCAGCTAGCTGGGTTAATATTGTGAGCTATGACTACGTTTTAACCAGCTAGCTGGGTTAATATTGTGAGCTATGACTACGTTTTAACCAGCTAGCTGGGTTAATATTGTGAGCTATGACTACGTTTTAACCAGCTAGCTGGGTTAATATTGTGAGCTATGACTACGTTTTAACCAGCTAGCTGGGTTAATATTGTGAGCTATGACTACGTTTTAACCAGCTAGCTGGGTTAATATTGTGAGCTATGACTACGTTTTAACCAGCTAGCTGGGTTAATATTGTGAGCTATGACTACGTTTTAACCAGCTAGCTGGGTTAATATTGTGAGCTATGACTACGTTTTAACCAGCTAGCTGGGTTAATATTGTGAGCTTTGACTACGTTTTAACCAGCTAGCTGGGTTAATATTGTGAGCTATGACTACGTTTTAACCAGCTAGCTGGGTTAATATTGTGAGCTTTGACTACAAGATAGTTTTTCGTTTTCTAGGTTTTATACGTATTTCTCAAAGGATTTACACTTGTCCATATTTATGTCCATATCTTGACCTATATAAAGATGTGTGTATCAATAGCATAATTTTTATATATAGTAATAATATATATGTGAAGTGATAAAACAACAAAATATTGGAAATTTCACCCTCTAAATAGTCTTATTCATAATTTTGGAAAAATCGTACTTTTGAAATATCGGCCGATACAGATATCGATAAAAATCTACCGATATAGATAGTCAGATACCGATATATCAGTACATTACTAGTAAATAAAATAAAGTACGCTAGTTCAGAATAATGAATATATTGAGAATCCGTAACAAACAAGGACATAGGTTACGTGTAGTATATAAACGTACAGGATATAAAGAAAAAATCCAACATCTCTATGAACGTACAAGAAATGAAGCTAAAAAAAAAACAATCCATATCCTATGAAGACACGAAGCTGTTACAATAATCTTCGCACTTTATTCTAATGAGCATTATATAACGTCGAGCCCATACATACAAAAAATCATACTGAGATGTACCGCACAGCAACATTTGTACCAAGGACGGAAAAAAAAAAGTAGGCGATGAGCGATTTGTTTTTAATGACATCGTATATTGTTCCTCCGCATTGCCCATGCGAAGCGTTGTCTCATTTCTCGTTCTTCTTCTTCTTCTACTGTCGCAAACGCAAACGCGAGGACAGCAGACGTGAATAATCATCGTCAAAGTTTTTTGTCATTCTTCAAAAGAATCCTCCTCCCTTCTCTCTCCATTACGAGAGAGAACCTACAGCCACGAACGCGTAGTTAAGTACTACCGTCAACCACCAATGCATAAGGTAGCGTACATTACTTATTACGAGCGCAACCCACACTCCTAAAAGGTTAATGCCGTCAAGGGCAAAGTTAAGTCTGTACTATTTTAAAAATTGACTTCACCGTCCGAATACATCGTATATTTTCATGAAAAATATTTCGCGCAAAATTATAACGTTATACAACAGGCGAAAAGAAATACCTCCGAGCGCTTACGGGTACGTGCGTGGATTATAAAATATTAAGTAATGGTACCGTAATCGATATATGACAACGCACGCAACTACAACCAAAATTTACTGATGCACTCTCATGACAAAACAGTATGCAACAGTAACTCCCTTAATACGTCTAGATATATATTTTTTTTTCAGTGTGTGTGTGTGTGTGTGTGGGGGGGGGGGGGGGGGGCTTACACCAGACGATATGATAACATTGGAAGCACGCATGGCTCTTAAAAGATTACATCAAACAATTACAGAAATATTTCATATGATAATACTATTACATCACTACATTTATTAAAGAAAGAAAGAGGTCTACGATTTGGGTTTCCTTCATTTATTACTATATAAACACAAGCAGATGCTGGGCTTATTTAATTATATATATATATATATATATATATATATATATATATATATATATATATATATACAGGGTGGGCGGAAAGTAGCTCCCTATTTTGGATTGGTAAAAAAAATACGTATATTATCCATTTATTTCAGAAGAAATAATATGAAAAGGTAGGCATACATGGTAGGTTTTCTCTAAAATTCAATGTGGGCTCCAACTCTTTCCACCAGCTTCTGGAGCCGCCCAGGAATGGCGTCCACTGACTTTAGCAGGAACTCCGGCGGGATGGAGGACATGACTTCCCGAATTCGGTCCTCCAGTTCTTCCAATGTCCTCGGTTTGGTGCGGTAGACTTCTTCCTTTACCCACCCCCAAAGAAAGAAGTCGCACGGTGTCAAGTCGGGGCTCCTGGCTGGCCATTGATGTGGACCACGACGACCCATCCAACGCCCAGGAAGTGGGCATCCAGCCACTCACGGACAACAAGAGCGAAGTGCGGAGGGGCGCCATCTTGCATAAATATCAGATCGTCGATGTTCTCCCATGTGCTGACAACCGGCCAGACCTCGTTTCGCAACATAGCAAGGTACCGCTCAGCATTCATGGTGTTGCGCAGAAGGAACGGGCCCACAACCTGATCTGAGGTCATACCACACCACACCGTTACACTGAACCGATTCTGCCGTTTTTCAGCGGTAACCGTGCGACTTCTTTCTTTGGGGGTGGGTAAAGGAAGAAGTCTACCGCACCAAACCGAGGACATTGTAAGAACTGGAGGACCGAATTCGGGAAGTCATGTCCTCCATCCCGCCGGAGTTCCTGCTAAAGTCAGTGGACGCCAATCCTGGGCGGCTCCAGAAGCTGGTGGAAAGAGTTGGAGCCCACATTGAATTTTAGAGAAAACCTACCATGTATGCCTACCTTTTCATATTATTTCTTCTGAAATAAATGGATAATATACGTATTTTTTTACCAATCCAAAATAGGGAGCTACTTTCCGCCCACCCTGTATATTATAAAGCTTAATTAAATCATAAAAGTTACGAAAATTACTAGGCCTAAACCCAGGCCATCTAGCCTGTAAAAATCATAATACAGTAAACTCTCCATAAACCTTATTAACTTAAGTGGTGTGCGAGAGAGCGCGTCAAAACGAGGTACTTTTATCCCGGAACCCGTATTCAAGCTGTAGGTTAATCAATAACTAACAAAAATCTAATAAAGTACATTAAACTAAACGCGTCTACACCACAAAATACAAAAGACTGCATTATACTGAGAACTCGAGTAACAAAAAAATAAATAAAATACAGCTACAGTAAAATATACGCATCACTACAAAAACAAACTATGTGAGAAGTTTCATTTTATCATAAAATATTAAAAAAATCAAGCATGTGCTACCCTACTACCCCTATCACACGCTCCTCCTCCCTTTTTTACCTTCATATTTGCATGTTTAATGTTGTTATATGTTACGTGATAAATTGTTTGTTTAATGCTTGATATTTTTATGTTTCAGATAAATAGAAATAATTTGCATTTGCTTTAATTATAATTTGAATTATCATAAATTATAAATTACATATAATTTGATTTTACTCGCTGAACATAAACTATGACTACTAGAAGCGAGTCCTCAAATGTAGCCTTTGGATATCCTACGGAATTCCCAGCAGCCATGACTCCTTCAAAAGCAGATGTTGTGATACATTACCTTTTTGTGCGCCGTCGTGAAGAAGCTAAATCAAAAGGATCAGTCAGCAACTGCTAATGATTGTTACGGGGTTGTTGTGAAAGATATTGTAGACATTTGGATGAAATGTTCTTTTCCTACGATTAACACCAAAGCCAGTCGACTAACAGAAGAAACCTCAAAATTGAACAAGGTGCCGTTATATTGAAGAAATGAAAGTTTTGCCTTAAAAGTAGCTCAGTATGATGAAATGTTTGATATATCTTCTTGTGAATGCTATGATAAGGAAATTGATAGGAAATCTTGCGGGTGTAAGGCTAAAATATCAATGGCAGAATGGGAGTCTTTTGTGGGTAAAAAACAAAGAAAAAATCAGTTAGGACCAATTGATCGAATAGCTAGTTCAACAGAGATATCTTTAGCAAGAGCCCAAGAAGCACAAAACCATCAATTAAAAGCACAAGAAGAAATGACTGAACCCACCAATGTTTTACCATCGGAATTTATAGAAAATACCGAAGACGACATGAATATAGATTCAGAGTCAGGATGTAGATTATGAGGCCGATTTAGAATTGACTGAGAATATTCAGAACAAGCACTCCTATAAAAACCTAACATTAACAGCAGATCGTTATCGTGTAAGTTGTAGAGCTGCTGCTGCTGCTGCTAGTCAATGCAGCTTTAAAAGATATGGGGATCCTTAACCACACCAACATGCTTGACAAAAAGAAATTAGAAAGAGAAAGAAATCGCATGGGTGAAACAAATACTTTTAGGTCTAAACCCGAAAATCTGAAGATAGAGTGCCTTGTATTTGATGGAAGGAAAGATAACACTAACTAAAAGTGGAAAGATAAAAAAAGAACACTATGTTATTGTGAAAAAACCTGGAAGCATCTAGTATGTAAACCATGTCACATCAGATAATGGAACTGCTCGCTGCATAGCAGAAGAGTTGATAACAACTATTATTACAGACTCGAACAGCACATATACTATCAAAGCTTTACTGTGTGATGGTAATCCTGTAAATACAAGAAAAATTGGTGGAGCCATAAAACTGGTTGAAATTCATCTTAACAGACCAGTGCAGTGGTTGGTGTGCCTCTTGCATTTGAATGAGCTGCCTTTTATGCACGTCTACAAAGCCATTGATGGTAAAACAACAGGTCCAAATACTTGTGGTTCAATTGGGAATAAACTGAAAACAGATTTAACAAAATTGGAGGTAGTCAAATATTCTCGCGTAAAGGGAAACATTAAAGAAATTCCAGCAAATGTTGTGAAGGAGCTAAGCAGTGATCAAAGATATCTCTCTGATATGTGTCTGGCAGTGCAAACTAGAGACACTTCTCAAGATCTGTCCACTCGATCCCCAGGTACCCTTCACCATGCTCGCTGGCTAACTCTAGCCAACAGGGTCCTTCGATTATATATCTCAACGCCAAATCCCGATAGAAACCTTCAAGATATAGTCAAGATTATTATGCAGTTCCATGCTCCAGGGTGGTTTTGGATAAAATCTCATCCTAATGCTGTTAGACGCGGGTGGAGACGCGACGGTGGAGTGGCTCATGAAGCTGTTCCAGAGGGGACTGACTGAGGGAGTCTTCCCTCAGGAGTGGGGTCGGGTGGTTATTGTGCCGATCCACAAGAAAGGAGACGTGACTGTTTGCGATAATTACCGACCCATAAGTTCGCTCCCGCATGCGTACAAAGGTTCAGCCAGGATTATCCAACGAAGATTTAGCAATAGAGAAGAGGAAATACTAACAATAACAGGCCGGCTTTAGAGCTGGCAGAGGAACGATCGACCAGATCTTCACCTTTAGCCAGATCGTGAAAAAGAGGTGGGAGTTAGGAAGGGACGTCTTCTGTGTATTTGTGGATTTCAAACAAGCGTTTGATTCGGTTTGGAGAGAGGTGATGGTGGCGGTGTTGCGGGCTTACGGTTTCGATAATGATTTGGTATGTTTGATCAGTAGACTGATCGCGGTGGTAAGCAAGGGACCAACGGTCGCAGAAAGTTTCCACACGAAATGTGGAGTGATGCAGGGATGCCCGCTCTCCCCTCATCTGTTCAATCTGTATCTGGAAAGAGTGATGAGGGAGGCCCTGGACAGTTGTGAGGATGGTATATTGGTAGGTGGAGAGCGTATCACCAATCTGAGATACGCCGACGACTGTGTTGATGGCAGATTCCGTCAATCAACTGCAGGGAATGGTGAGAAGATTGGAGAGAGTATGTGCAAAGTATAAACTTGTCATCAATGCAAATAAAAACAAAGGTAATGAAGATAGGCAGGAGAAGGGAAGATATTAGTATAGAGCTGGCCACAGGAGATTGAGTAGGTACCTAGCTTTAAATATCTGGGTGTATATTATACCGAGGATGCCGGCTCGTATAATATGATAAGAAAGGAAACTGACAAAAGTATGGAGGGACTAATCCATCTCGCGCGCAAATTGAAACTTCGACTCATGAATAGCGTAGTAATACCTACTGTATTCATACCTGTAGCCACGTTGAGGCAGACGAGGCGGCCGCCTCGTCTGGCTTAACGGACATTTTGGATCAATGAGGAAATTGAATTTCAAAGGAAATCTGAGGAAATTGACAGAAATAGGATTTTACCTTCAGCCATCAGTCAAGTAGCAAGTAATAAAAACTGGTTTCTGGTCATATCAACATAATGCACTCAAACCACAAATAACATGAATAAAAACAGAGTAGCAACATTTAAGTGGTTATTATTGTCCAATTCACTCTCAGTTACCATACCCTCAAAGTGCATGATTTTGTGCTAGGATTAAAAAAATCTTCTGAAGGAGCATGGCCCCGGACCCCCTACTAGGGCTATTTTCGCCTCGTATGTTTTTAAGCTCTGGCTACGGCCTTGGTATTATATGGAGCGGAGTGTTGGGTGATGAAACGGAAAGAAGAACGTCAATTGCTGGCATTTGAAATGTACTACCTTAGGATACTAAATGTAAGGTGGGAACAGAGAATAAGTAATGAAAGAGTGCGGGAGATGGCCGAGCTGGATCAGAACATCGTGGAGAGAGTGAATGACATACAGAGGAGATGGTATGGTCATGCCGAAAGAATGGATGCTGGAAGATGGCCGAAGACCGTATTATACGGACGAATGCACGGTAACAGACCAAGGGGAATACCTAGAACAACATGGTGGCGAAGCTTGAGGAACTCGAATGCACGACTCCCAGTGATAGAGATGACGAATTTGGCAAGAGATCGGGCTGCGTGGCGGAGATACCGGCGCACCGTTATGAAGGACCCCACCTGACAACGGTCAGAATGGACTTAAGTCAATGCAACTGATGGTGCATATAACTTTTGGCATTTAATGTGCTTGCTTCGAAATTTAGATGAACAGCATAGATCAATCATTGAACAAGTATCAAAGAATAACGCCTACTTTTCCCACCCAGAAAATATACTCATATCAATGGTAACTGACAAAAGACGAAATTAGGGAGCAAGCTATTCAGAAAATCATCCTTTCAAGAACAGGATTTTCAGGCACCAGAAACTTTGAGTTCCCTCGAACCCTCACTTTCCAATCTACTGACTACACCGAGATGATCGATTGGCAAAAGAAAGATCATTACACCTCCACCGCTGCTAAATAATTTTAGCAACGATGAGCTACTACAGGCTCGATGTAAGCCACTGGAGATAGCTTCTTTTCCATGCCACAGTCAGTGTGGAAAGGGCAGTGAACCTACTAACAAAGGCATGTCAGGAAAGAATAGGATATGACAACCGTCAAAAGTTTATCCTAAACTCATTAGAATTAAGGCGAAAACGGCCCAAGTTTGAATGGAAGGCCCAATGGAATGAGTAAGAAACATACGAAATAAAATTTCCTAGTGATATTGAAAATTTCTTCCCTTTTGATGTGATAAGAACAATGAAAAAGTGAATTGAATTTTAGCTCATTTATTATGCCTCTAATTTTTTTAATATATTGTACTTAATTAATTTTCCTAATAATGTACATTATTAAATAAAATATACGTTAATAAAGATTTATGTCATCAAAAAACCTGAATGTAGAGTAAGTCTCGTATAAATGGAATATTCTTCAATATAGGTCAGAAAGTGAAAAATTGTGCCAGGGGTAGGAGGCTTTAAACAGCGAAAATAATTTATGTGGGGGCTCCATTATTCCGTTAAAACCCATCACAATATGTACCTTTTCAATATAAAATTTCGACCCGGCCTAATGTATCAGGTCATCCCATAAGTAATGTCGTTTTTTACGATAGATTAAGTTTAAACTAGTCCTACTCGGTTTAAGCATAAATTTTCCGAAGGTTATATCTATGACGAGATCTATCGTGTTTCGCTACATACTTTACAGACCTTGACAGGTGAAGACGTGTTTTGCTTTATGTGAACCCCTCATAAACATGGGGGTATCAGAAGAGCATATCAGGCATATAATGCTTTACGAGTTCAAAAAAGGGAATAGTGCTACTGAAGCAACGCCAAACATTCAGGACGTTTATGGCAACGATATTCTGCATGTGAGGAAATGTCAAAGATGGTTTCAAAAGTTTAGGAATGGTGACTGCTGTTTGATAGATGCAGCACCTCTGGACGCCCTGCTGAGTTTGATGATGGCCTACTGTTGCCGCACTTGAAGACTGTTCAACAACTGTCGAAGAATTGGCCCAGAAACTCAATTCATCCCCGTCCACCATCCATCGACATTTGCAACAACTCGGGAAAGTGCCTAAGTTAGGAAAATGGGTGCCACATGAATTGTCGGTCGACAATCTGAGGGTGCGGGTAAACATTAGCACAGCTCTTCATTCCCGTGAACTCCAAGATCCGTTTTTGCACCGTTTAGTGACTGGTGATGAAAAGTGGATACTGTACCAGAATGTTAAGCGCCGTCGACAGAGGGTTTGTGCCGGAGAACCAGCGACACCACAGCCAAAACCAAATCTTTACCCTCGGAAGGTGTTGCTTAGTGTTTGGTGAGATAAAAGGTGGTGTAATACACTTTGAAACCTTACCACAAAACCAAACAATCACCGCTCAAGTCTACTGTCAACAACTGGATCGATTGAACACTGCATTAAAAGAAAAGAGACCACCTTTGGTTAATCGGAAAGGAATCGTGTTCCACCACGACAACGCACGTCTTCATACCGCTCGGATCACTTCTGCAAAAATTGAGGAGCTTGGGTGGGAAAAACTTGCACATCCTCCAGACCTTGCGCCTTCAGATTATCATCTCTTCAGGAGTCTGCAAAACTAGCTTGACGAGAAACAGTATACTTCTTTAGCTGACCTGCACACCAGTCTTTGTACGCTTTTTGCCTCAAAACCGCCTGAATTTTATAAACATGGCATTGAAAAGCTTGTAGGACGTTGGCAGAGTGTCATTGATTCCGATGGAAAATATATACTACATTAAAAAGTTTCAGTTGAGTTTTTTTTTGTCCTTCAAATTCCGATCTAAAAAACGACATTACTTATGGGATGACCTGATATATACTGCGTACTTAACCAGTACTCACACACACTCTTACTCACTCTTTAGAGTTTACTGTACTTATAGGAACTAACTCTCAATAATGTACGTGCTCTAAATTCACGAATAGTAACTTAAATTCGTTAAAACTAGCTCCTCGACTCGACAGATTACGTTAAAATTTTCAAAAAGGTTGAACTCCATGCAGGGATGTAGGCCTAAATGTGGATGCAATATAGCTCCACATCGCCAAGTGGAGGAACTCGTGCATCGGACACACACACACACATATATATATATACACAGTGGTGTAGTGCTAAATAAAGAAGTGAGGGAACGCATTTTGAAAGTGTTACTCAGATGCGGGGGGGACAATGGCGAGCGCGGCGAGCCCATACAGCTGGGGGTCCGGGGGCACTAAGCCCCCCGGGAAATCTTTTGAAATCTGACCAATTTCAGGGATATTTTGAGGTCATATGCACTGGATATTAGGATATATTCCAAGGTTGAAGATGCAGTATTTCCAGTGTCATTAGATATACGACATCCAGTACGATCAATAAAAATAGCTAACAACTTGAATGATTAACTAAAAAAAAGTTAACAACTGGTACGCAGTGATGACTGTTTCACCAGATCTTTATAGGCTAGCATTGCCTCAGTCGAAGCTAAAAGAAATGAAGCAGTTAATGATTCTTTCTCATATTTCTTCTAGGGGTGGGGAATTAAAATTTCATGACGTTAGAGATTTGTAAGTTCGGATTTATTTGAAATAGTGAGGGAACGCCGTTCCGTCTACCAAAAAAAGTAAGGGAACGCCGTTCCCACAGCACACCAGTGTGTGTGTGTGTGTGTGTGTGTGTGTGTGTGTGTGTATATATATATATATATATATACATATATATATATATATATATACATATATATATTACATAGACCGTGCGGAGAACAGGAACTCTTGCGGGATAATTAAATCCACTATAGTCAGAATAAGTAATCGCAAATGACAAATACTAGTTTTTCTTTTTCATTATGGGAGCCCAACGTGGGCAACGGGTCACTACTAGCAAAGAGGCCCCAAAATATATCTTCCCTCAACCAGTTATCTGCTTATATTTGCTTCCCTCACCAGCTATCTGCTTAGCATATTTGTTATAGTATTTGTCATTACTTAATTCGGACTTTCGCGGATTTAATTATCCCAGAAAAGTTTCTTGTCCCATGCATGGTCTGTGTGTAACAAAAGTTTCTCAGGAGACCATTCTGTGTGTGTGTGTGTGTGTGTGTGTGTGTGTGTGTGTGTCTCGTTAAAAACTTAGGAGCCTAAACTTTGCCAGCAATGTTACAAAAAATAAAAATATACAAATAAAAACTACAAAGTAAAATTATATTGTTAAAAGATTATCATAATCATCACAAGGTGTGGCTGAGTATATATATATATAATGTATATATATATATAATATATATATATAAGCAGATAGGATTAACTTTTTTTTAAATAAGCCTATAAGACATTTGACGGGAATTTTGCGGTGCAGCCAAGGCCACAGAATTCTGCCTCTTGTAAAGAAGAATCTCAATGTGTGTGTGTGTGTGTGTGTGTGTGTGTGTGTGTGTGTGTATTGAGATTCTTCTTTATAGGGGCAGAGTTCTGTGGCCTTGGCTACACCGGAAAATTCCCGTCAAATGTCTTATAGGCTTTTAAAAAAAAAAAAAAAAAAAAAAAAAATACTATCTGCTTATTAGATTTAAATTAAACAACCCCAAACCCGCATTTATTACATCTCACGATGTCAAACGGACATTTTTTTTCCAGGTTTTAAACGGAGTTTCGGTAATGTGTCGCCCCCTACGTTTCACTGTGGCCTCATTTTTTAAAAGCATTCATTCTAAGGAAAGCTTTTATTATTTTTAAAGCCGAGGCCACGAAACAACGACGCGAAACAGAGATAAAGAGATAAGGCAAAAAGGGGGTTGAGATAAGCAACCTATTGAAGGCGTAACTCGAATGAAATACGAGTGCCGCGGTCCTAAATAAAGATGGTCTATATGGGCACTCGAAGATGCCATTAAAAGGATAACATTTCGAGGACAGATACGATAATTCAACGAGACTGATTACAGTAAAAGTATTACGAAATCCATTTATGACATAAGACTATCATGCGTATAATATATTCTGTTACTTAATTTAGGTTAATACCGTCATTGTTTCAACATACATGGTGAACCACGAGTCCCATATCATACGATTAACAGCGTGCCTACGTGATAAGAGACTTCTGATTCAGCTCGTATGAACAACTTTCGTGGATCTAGAACTACGAAGTACCGTACTCTAGTATACACCGAAAAACTCTTAATTAACCAATTTTTTCACTGTATAGCTACTAGAGTACGGTACTTCGTCGTTGTAGATCTACGAAAGTTGTTTATACGAGCTGAATCAGAAGTTTCTTATCACGTAGGCACGCTGTTAATCGTATGATACGGGACTCGTGGTTCACCATGTACATTGAAACAAAATAACGGTATTAATGACTATCACAACCAATCTTGGACTGTTGTTAACTCGTTACTAGTATTTTCGTTAATATAGCAGCAACTATAGGATGATTTTTTTAAACGCGCGACACTAATTAAAAGGTTTGTAATTTTTTTTTTAAATTGAAATAGAAGCGTGAAATTTTTACTGTACCTTCTCAATACAAGGAGAATTAGTTCTTGCGCAAAACACACTACGTGATATCCTCTCGGCTCATTAACTCTCCGTACACGTACAAAATTTTGTAGCATTCTGGCCAAAGTATCGGCTGAAATCCGAGAAATTTCTCGTTCATCCGACGCTTTCAACTCTTCTATCGCGTGTGGATTCTGTTTAAACGCTCTATTCTTTAAATAACCCCGCGGATAAAAATCACGAGGGTTTAGATCTGGTCACGTTGGCCATGATATTCCTTTATCATAAACCGCTGGAAGAGACTTCCGTCGAAACCATCGTATAAGTACAGTAGTAAGCTGAATGGACATCGCGTGTTTTGCACTACACTAGGGGACTAATATCCCGTGTAAAGGAGAAGGTGGAGTAAAAATTTCACGCTCTTATTTCAGTTAATAAAAAAAATACGAACCTTCTAGCGTTTGATATTTAAAAAATCATCCGATATATTTTAGTTACTCCTACAAATATTAGTAGTAACGGTGAAATTTTGTTATAACATATATAGATCACGCCACCAATTTTATTATTAAAAAAAAAATAGTTGGTTCATTTAGTTAATTAAGCGTTTCTGTCAGTGTAAGCTCAGTACCGTTGACTCGGTCTAATTAAAACATCGAACTCTCTTCAGTTGACTCTTATATAAACTCCAATTTTTACGAGCTACGGTTATGATGGGCTTTTCATACTTTATTAATAAAAGAAAGATGACTATGCCAGGTTGTCCAAATAAAATAAAGTAAAAATGTAATAAGAGTTCGAAATTTACTTTTAACCTTTTGCCGTCAGTTCTATTTAGCATTTTTTGTTTTGCATCAAATGGGATTAAAGAAAACTTTCTAGGTCCATATTTTGAAAAAGAAATCCAGTGGACGGATCCGTCCAGTAGCATGGGCGCAAAATGGATGAGTTCAAGAATGTTGAAGAGATAATGATCAATGTTGTAAAGGGGTGTGAAGGTGTTTTAACCAGAGAGAGAGAGAGAGAGAGAGAGAGAGAGAGAGAGAGAGAGAGGAGTTACAAGGAAAAGAAGTACCTCAAAAGGCCTTGCGGCCCATACCGAGGAGGTACCAATGGCAACGGGTGCCAGGGAAAATTTTGTACACACTCAAATAGTGTGCAAGATTTGGTCTAACCTTTTCTTGAACTGATCCACCGAGGAACTGTTCCTGTTATTAAAAGTTTATTTTTCTTTCAACTATCCTAGCAGTAGTAGAAAACTGGATAGAAAAGTAGAAGGCTCTCTCCCCACCCTCCGCTCCCTCCCTGCCAGAGGCAGGTACGGAAAAAGGTTGAAGAAAATACCTTGACCCTGGAAAAGTAGCCAAGGAAATTTTACAGGAAAGTGGAGAATATATAAATAGCTCTATATTTAGCTTGCTCACAGAGACACCGAGCAAGCGAACTCCTGCAGAGTTTCTGAGGTTTTAATCTTAAACTATGAGTGTGTTCAGTACTTTGTCTAGCCTATTTTTAAACAGATTTACACTTTGACTGGAAACATCCTCTGAGGGAAGTTGGTTCCAGATATCAACTATTTTACAGGAAAAGAAATTTCCGCAGACTGAGGTCCTAAATGTCTTTACACACTCAAATAGTGTGCAAGATTTCGTCTAACCTTTTCTTGAACTGATCCACAGAGGAACTGTTCACAACTTCCGAAGGTAACCTGTTCCATGTGTCACAGATCTTATACGTAACGTAATTCCCACACACTAGTCCTAAACCGTTTCAAATCCAACTTCCAACCATTGTTGCGAGTTGGGTTATCATTTAAACTAAACATACTTCTAAAATCGACATCGTTGAACCCTCGTAAGAGCTTGAAAACCTCGATCAGTTGACCGCGCAGCCTCCGAGTTTCAAGCGAAAACAAGTTCAGGGCGCGTAACCGTCGATTGTAGCCCATATGCCTAACGGAAGGGATCAACTTTGTGGCCCTCGCCTGCCTCGCTCCAGCCTCTCAATATCTTTCCTGAGGGTGGGCGACCAGAACTGCACAGCATACTCCAGGTACGGCCGAACAAGGGAATTGTACAGTGAGAGCACAATCTCCTTGTTCCGAAACTGAAATTGCCTCCTGATATAACCCAATAGTTTCTGGCTTTCTTTTCCATCTCTACACACTGTTTCGTAAACTTAAGGTCGCTGCTAATTAGCACACCCAAGTCCTTTTCTAAATCAGTCACCTCGATATTACTGCCCAACATCGAGTAGTCCGACTTGGGATTGGCGTAGCCAATGTGCATCACTTTGCATTTACCCAAGTTAAACGGCATTTGCCATTTTTCGGACCACTCTCCTATCCTACCTAGGTCCGCACGCAGTTCCTCGATCGCTTCGGGCGTCCCAACATTGGCCCCAAGCTTGGTGTCATCAGCGAATTTGGCGATCCGACTGACGATGCCACCGTCGATATCATTTATGTAAATGGTAAACAACAGTGGCCCCAAAACGGAACCCTGAGGACCCCACTAGTGACCGAGGCCCAACCCGAACTAGCCCCTTTAATTACCACCCTCTGCCGCCTATTCCTTAGCCAGTTTTCATCCACCTACCTATTTCCCCACCGATACCCAGCGCGCGCACTTTCGCCATTAGCCGGCGGTGAGGTACCTTATCAAGGCTTTCTGAAAGTCGAGATAAAGTATATCAATCGCCCTACTCTTATCGTACTCACTCAACATGACGTGGAAAAACTCGAGCAAGTTGGTGAGACACGACCTATGCCGTCTAAACCCATGTTGGGAGAGAGAGAGAGAGAGAGAGAGAGAGAGAGAGAGAGAGAGAGAGAGAGAGAGAGAGAGAGAGAGAGAGAGAGAGAGAGAGAGAGAAAGGGCGGCTTTGGGGGAGGTGTGATGTTCTCACTCCCCCAAAGGGAAACCTAACCTAAGTCTTAACCTAAGAAGGAAGGAGAGAGAAATCTTTATTTGGCCGAAGTTCACATCCATCTTTATTTTATTTTATTTAAGGTGCTGCAACCCTGCTGGATTATTGGCACCAAGACTAAAAAGAATATGAAAAAAGACCTCTACCACTTCAGTTGTAGGGTTCCACTCTACAACACACAGGATGGAAAAGAAAAAGGAACCTGTTAGTAAAAGAGTAATACTATAGCTACTACAAAAAGACTATCAAACGATAAACACCTAGATCAGGTTATATAAATTGGCTCTCTTTAAGAAGGTCAAAAGTAAGGATGATGGAAATTCATTCCCCAAAACACTTTCATAAGAAAAACAAATTCCTTTGCCATTACAATAGTTAATCAAATCAGTTCTAAGAAGATTACAAGTAGGGCAATGAATGACCGCATGTTGTGGGGTGAGTTGAACATTACAAGTACCACATCTTTTAAATAAAGTTGCATCAAAAAAATGTCCATGGGACAGCTTAGAGCAATTCAACCTAAGCCTGGTCAATATGACATCACTCCTGCGATTCTTTTCTGGCATCCTTTTCCAAAGGACAGGTTCCATCTGAGGAAGGAGTCCATTGCATCGGGACCATTCCTGTTGCCACTCAGAGATAATGAAATGCGAAATGGGCTTCATAAATTCATCAACAGAGTGAGGAATGGTCTGGACTTCATCAAGACTACAAGCCATGCGTGCTGCTTCATCAACAGTATCATTCCCCCGGATACCAACATGACCAGGAGTCCATAAAAAGATCACATCAAGATTATACTGATTGAGTAATTCAATAATCTGAATGACTATATGATGCCCAGAAGAGGACTGTATAGCTTTCAGGGAAGAAGGAGTCAGAACAAACAACAAACTTAGTAAGGTTTGAGTTGTGACAAATATATATTAAAGCCTGTAGTATAGCATACAATTCTGCAGTAAATATAGAACAGTGCTCTGGAAGGCAAAAACCCTTAAATCACCCCATCCCAAAGAAATGCACATCCAGTGCCACTTTCTGATTTAGATCCATCAGTATATACAGGTAAGTATCCTCTTTCTTTGTAAGTTTCTACCCTCTCCAGAAAACTTCTTTGGAGCACATTTGCAAAAGCCAATTTGTTGTTAGTGGTATGAATAGAAAAGTCAAAATTCACTGTTACAGGGTGATAAATTAAATAGGAACTTTTACAGGTACTCTCGTTCTTTTTAGTTCTTAAAAAGTTGCTTAACATAAAAAATTAACAAATAAATAAGCAACACCACTTTGAAAATAAAACGTGTCCTGATCTACACTAAGTAAGTTTCGTATAAAGTTCTATGAAAATCAATATATAATTTCTGTTCCCGCAAAATGAAAAGTAAAATTTTAAAATGTAGGAGCAAATATAAGCGAGCTTCAATTAATGTTTCCTTCAAATAAAACTAACGAAATATAAAAAGACCAAAAATAAAGATTTAGTAAATATTTTGCGACCTTTGGTCAGCTACGGTACATAAAACTAAATATAGTGTGTCCTAATATTTACGCACAATACAGTACTTTCTGACGACCAATCTCGTACTACTCAAAATCACACTCTCTCAATAGCAAGACGAGTGAAACTCGGGTCACACAATTTCAGGGTGTTAAAAAAAAAGTAGGAGAAAGTAGGAAATTTAAAGTAGGCTAAAAGCAAAAACTGTATATATTATGAAGTTGGAAAACGTCATAGAGAACACATCCAACCTATATACTCGTACGCCTATTTCGTAAAATTAACCTAACCGAAATTAGTTTTTAGTAACTTTTACTTTACTAATAACTCAAATTACTAATTTTCATTAACTTTTACCTAACTAAAATATCATAAGCGTAAAAACAGAAAAAAATAGCAAATTTAATTTTCTTAATGAAAAAAAATGATAGGCCAATCTTCAGATATTGAAGATAATGCGGTCCTATACAAACGCGTCTTACTTTAAAATACTAATTAAATAATCACATTTTAAATTAGCTTCACGACTGAATAGGCACGAAAATGACTCGCAAACTATCGCTGACATTTCTATACAGACACCAAAGCAAGATATTTTCCCCCAATCAGTTCCACTACTGGAAAAAAAAAAAAAAAAAAAAAAATCGTAAACAAACAACTTTCCCTCATTGAAGAGTCGACCCATGCATGATGTGGGTTGTGTGGGTACATTATTTTTTTTTTTATTCATTTATTTTTTTAAATCTTTACTTTCGCCGTTACCAAGATGTCTACCTCACTGTCTGGAGAAAGGAGATGAGAGAAAGGTCGTCATAAAAAATAGCAAAATAAATATTATATATATATATATATATATATATATATATATTATATATATATATAGTGGTTCAATGGTTTTAAATTTGGGCGGACCTTCATTCATTCGAGGCCTCACAATTAACTAACGTGTAAAGGTGTATTATGGTAACTAGGAAAAAACTATACACTATCTGAAATACGCCCCATCCGTCAAAATTCCAACAGTGATACCTCAATAAAATTTTAAGTCAATCAAGATTCTCTTAATAGTAAATAATAATAATAATAATAATAATAATAATAATAATTTAAGGTGAATGAACTACGACTAAGGTAGATTACACTTACTGATATAAATATCAGTCTATATAAAAACATTTACAACTTCCGCTCTTCTGTTCGTTCCTAAACCGTAGGTAGGCAGGCCTACAGTCGGTTGTAGATATTAGTAAAAAAGATGAAGTTTCACGGCAAGACTTTTCCAATCGACTGTACTCGTATCTTCGTATCTATTTGAGCTTGGCATACTGTATACCGTACACGGGACAAAACCGCACGAGAACCTTGAACAGCGCGCGCGCTCGTAAAAAAAAAAAAAAAAAAAAAAAAAAAAAACTTTCATTAGTATATCTATTTCATAAGCAAAACATTACGACTAATCTTCTTTCAAACCAAGATAGATACGGGCTTCGTAGTCGACTATACGTATACTGTATACAGATAATAATAATGGAGTCTAATAATATAAAAGCATATACCCTGCAGCTACTAAGGAACCAGTGTGTTCATAGCAAGTATGTAATAATATTTCTCTTTCTTTAAATAGATTTAATTTCCTTTCACTCGCTTCCCTTTTAAAGATAAAAAAAAAAAAGGGATTTCGCTCTTATCTACTTTCTTTACTTTCTATATGTATTAGCTCCTATTCCCGTCTTCCTGGTCATTTCCCTGATGCTTCTGGTGGTTGAAGAGCCTGTCCAGTGGCTATTTCTCACTGGCACAAAATAAACCGTTGGCTGTGCCTCGGAGCAGTTTCTACAATCCACCCAGCAATAGGCTAGTTGGGCTTCGAACAGGTTCCGCGCGCGCGCGTTATATATATATATATATATATATATATATATATATATATATATATTATTTATTCAGGACTACAAAACTTCACCTCGGATCAATTCAATAATCGACCCCAGGCATACTTGCATTCATTAGTCTGCAATACGACTGTACGGCGTTACGGACGGGTAAACAAACTTCATAAAACAGAATTGGTACCTTCATATAAAAATTGAAACAAATAAGAAAATTAAGATAGCTATAAACGTCTGGCGTCAGCCACTGCGGCATAGAGTTTCCGCAGAGATATTATCGCAGTCTATGTAACTTAACAGGACCGTACGTAATTATATTAGCGAAGAAAAACTGTAGTTCGGAAGACGTCAGAGTTGAGAATCTTTGGGGAAGGATTAAAATTCTCTCCCAACAGCCAAATGCTACGAACTTTCTTTTAAATTCACAAACGGGGTTCAATACGTAGGATAGCCTATAAACTACGAAGAAAAGTCAAAAGGTGGTTGTTAAGAAAGAATCTGCCTAAATTACCTTCAGTTTTAACATTTCTTCATCCACCCCAACAAAGTTAGTAATAATAATACACTCATCATTAAAAGGTATTTGAAAATTGTTTTAACAATTCACATTCTTTCTTCTCACTCATAAATATTAATAATAAAGACCTAATTAAAACTGCCTTAACGCTTTACACAACACAACATCAAACAATACTCCAGAAATAGTATATTAAACTAGCAAAAGGGCGCTACGCGCCGATTTTGCTAGATCTGCGGGCTTCGGCTGAATTGTGGGCCTACGGCGTATTTTATTTTGAACATCAGTAGCCCTTTATCTGAACATTCCCATTCCTATTCCTCTCACCTTGGGCCTCAGTAATTGGGGTGCCTGCGGCCTTCCAGTTACTGGCAAACCAACTATTCATTCAATAAAACTACAGAAAAGAACGCAGCCATGAAAATCTAAAGCTTCACAAATCTTAATACAATGAGCTCGGATTTGAAGCCTAAGATTTTCATGACTGCGTTCATTTCTATAGTTTTATTGGCCCGCCAAATCATAGTTTTCATTGTTTCGAGTGCATCAATAATATTGTTATAGTGTTCCATTAGTTGTGATAAGCATGATCTTCCTGACCGGAATCGATGTTGGTTATTTTTTTTTTCAGAGTTTCCCCATTACCCCACCCCCCTCCCCCATTTACCCCTTTTTTTCTTCTGAGTTTCCCCATTACCCCACCTCTCTCCCCCAACACCCCCTCCCCTATTTACCCCCACCCATCCCCCATTACCCCCACCCATCCCCCATTACCCCCAAGGGGGGAAGGGGGCTGGCACCTTGCAAAGGATTTACTTTAATTTTTTTTTGGTTACATATATATATATATATATATCGCATCTATTTTTCTGAGTTTCCCCATTAAACCCACCCCCTCCCCCATTTTGTGCCAAAATTATGATTAAAAATGAAGAAATGGGAAGAACTGTACCCCTAAAAGGGGGGGGCAGGATTTATGTTCGGGAATTTTTTTTATAGCATGGGCACTGCAGAATAAAAAGACGCATCGAATGGTGAAAACCGCATTGTTCTACACCAATTGTAGCGACCTGTAGGTGTGCGCAAAAAAACATACATATATATATATATAAGGCTTCATTTCTGAAATAGTATACTAGATACTTTCTATCTGCTTTACACACACACACACACACATGATGGTGATAATGATAATGTTTATTGGCAAGAGACAGATCCCTTGTGTGAATATACATATATACATATACATATATCGTAAAGAACGACGCTTGTATAGGAGATATTCCGCGCAAGACGAGAGAGAGAGAACGGAACAAATGAAAAAATGAGGTAACCACCTGGGAATCGAACCCGGGATCTTCCGATTGCCGGTCAGACGCGATACCATTACACCATGGACCTCACTCTTCCAAATGCCGTAATTCTTCTACATACTCGCAGAAACCAATGCCCCAAGGGGGCACCTCCCGCATGCCGTAACATTATATACATTCAACTGCAAAGAACACGCAGTATAAATAACGTAAAGAACGACGCTTGTATAGGAGATATTCCGCGCAAGACGAAGAGAACGGAACAAATGAAAAAATGAGGTAACCACCTGGGAATCGAACCGGGATCTTCCGATTGCCGGTCAGACGCGATACCATTACACCATGGACCTCACTCTTCCAAATGCCGTAATTCTTCTACATACTCGCAGAAACCAGTGCCCCAAGGGGGCACCTCCCATGCCGTAACATTATATACATTCAACTGCAAAGAACACGCAGTATAAATAACGTAAAGAACGACGCTTGTATAGGAGATATTCCGCGCAAGACGAGAGAGAGAGAACGGAACAAATGAAAAGAGGTAACCACCTGGGAATCGAACCCGAGATCTTCCGATTGCCGGTCAGACGCGATACCATTACACCATGGACCTCACTCTTCCAAATGCCGTAATTCTTCTACATACTCGCATTTGGAAGTGAGGTCCATGGTGTAATGGTATCGCGTCTGACCGGCAATCGGAAGATCCCGGGTTCGATTCCCAGGTGGTTACCTCATTTTTTCATTTGTTCCGTTCTCTCTCTCGTCTTGCGCGGAATATCTCCTATACAAGCGTCGTTCTTTACGTTATTTATACTGCGTGTTCTTTGCAGTTGAATGTGTGTATATTATATATATATATATATATATTACTGTATATATATATATATATATATATATATATTATATACTAGGTGAGGTACCCGGCGTTGCCCGGGTTAATTGAATGCCCTCCCCATTACCCCCACCCTTCCCCATTACTGCCCGGGATATATTTCACACAGACAGAGAGAGGCTAAACTACAGAAAAAAACGCAGCCGTAAAATTTTGAGCTTCACATTGTGTCAAGATTTCTGAATCTGATCAGATATCCCCCAAAACCCCCCTGACCAAATAATTGAACTCCCAATTACAGTCGGTTCAATTATTTGGTCAATAAAACTATAAAAAAGAACAGTCATGAAAATCTTGAGCTTCACATTGCCGCTCGTAATACAAACAGACAGGCTGACCGACTCTGTGGTGACCATCCCATAAGAGGTTCCCGTGCCAAATTTGGTAGCTCTAGGTCAAACGGTTTTTGCTTGCATAAAGGACAGACAAACAGACAGGCGGAAATATATTTATTTATATATATTATATATATATATATATATATATATATATATATATATAAAGGATGGCGCAGGATAAACGGGCCTAGACAACATATAAATTTCATAAAAAAAAAACTTAACCATCTCATGATACCCTAGCTAATAAACGAGTAGAAGGTCAAAATGTATAGGGTAACTGGGTAAGCTCAGTGTATAAATTAAATGTATTTATGATCTTGGCGAGAAATGGTACGCAAAGCTGATCCTATCATTAAAAAAAAATTCGTTTGTAATAAGTTTAGACAATGATACTTTTTTTTTTTTTTTGGTATATGTGATAAACAAACAAAACTAATTTAACAGCTTATTATTGATAATGGTTATGGTTATTAGTACACAAGCAACATACTGTATACAAGAGTTAAGAATAATGAACTGATGTCTCGCAAATGTTTGTTCGCGTTGTTTATACCATACACCTTTTCGAGGGGTGAAAATATAAATATCTAACGATGTCGAGAAACTATTTTATAATAAGCCTGATTTACGCGGTACTACTATGTTTAGGCCTATAAATGATCTAATACGGCAAAATTTTGTAGTAGTAATTACTTATTCATACTTATAATGAAATTCCTTTTACCAAAGACGCTAATTTGAGATGACCTTCATAGCCCTATTGCTTGATCTTAGCCTATAATCTAACCATAAATTTTCACGGTTTTCACGAATATATAGTTAAAATAGCGTTAAGAAAATGCAAGTCATTAAATAGTCCCGAGGTTAATGTAAAACAAAACTAATCTCTAACGTACAAATCAGGATTATAAGGATTACCATATAAGGAAATTTAGATTTGGTACAAGCGAAGCTAAAAAGACTTTTTTTTTTTGGTACCTTCCGCAGTAATATATACGATCAGCAACCTGTTCGTTAATTATAATAAAAAGGTTCTGGCAAAACCCTAAATTTGCTTTATAACGGATCTTTTAGACTCCCGCGAGATGCTTAACTTCACAAATGTTCGCAACCGAAATGTCTCCAGCCTCCTTGAGGTGACAAGACGCGTTCAATACAGTCAAATGCAAAGAATTAAAAAATCGGACAATCCAATTGGGGAAGCTATTCATCAGCCCCGTTTAGGTCTTCTAGACCAGTGCTTTTCAACCTTTTCCAACATCATTCACCCTAAACATTTTTTTCAAAAACTCATTCACCCCACTTCGAATACAGTGGAAAAGGTAACCTTTTAAATTTTCAATGTTTATTATTATGGTTTAAATTTAGTTATCACACTATGACTACAAGATAAAAATTATTTACTGTTAAAAGAAAATATTCAATGCTTTCAATATTTATTATTCATATATTATGGTTTATTTTTAGTTATCACTACATTAAAATTATTTAGTACTCTCGAAGAAAATATTCAATGTTTTTAATATCTAATATTCAACAATTGCTTCAACAAAAAGTGTACATTCTTCTTTCACAATTTTCATTCACCCTCATTCTGATTTCATTCATCCGGTTGAGAAGCACCGTTCTAGACTATGACTTCTTGGTCTGAAAATGTTTGTCTACACTCTATATAGCTTCACTTAATACGATATTGGTATTTTCATTACATTTTTCTTTTTGTCTTCGCTTCGGCTATTTTTAATTATCAGTATTACTCTTTTCATTGTAAACGTGCATTAGTTTTATTTCTTTAATAACTCTTTCCAACGCGAACAAATATTTTTAATTTTATTTTATATACATTTTTTTTTTATTTATCCTCATCTTTCCTGCGATAATCACGTTACAATTTTAAAGGCTGAAAAGGAGTTGGAAGTCTGTTCAAAAAGTATTCGGATATGGTGTTTATTTTTAGAACAAGGTCACGCTTGGAGTTGTGACTGTGCTAAACATTGTAGTTTTACTGATTCTCATTTCTCGAGTTTGATTTTTAAATTAGTGTATTTTTTCTCTTCCCAGCAACTCGGCTTTCGTAGCCTCTAGTTAAGAGTTAATTAAGCCAATCTATTCGAGCATATGCAGATACTGTAATTAATGCAAAAGTGCTCAAACAGTTTAATAGGGCATCTTGCTAGAAACAGCTTTGGGCTAATGTTAAAGCCTAGTCCAGTATTTAGCCCCGATACTCCCAATTGAACTCGAGAAAAGGCAAGATCATAGTCCATTATTGAAGCCAGAAGGTATGTTTTTGAAGTTTAGCACTAAGGATCCAGAACTTAGTGCTCCTTCGAGGTAGACAATCCAGTATTGCGCATGCGACTCCAAATTACTCGACGCATTGTAAATGTGTACCCTTTTCTTGCAGCTTTGGCTTATAAACCTTTAATTAAGCTATTGGCGTGCGAGTTCATTAACTGCCCGTACACGTTGCCTTGTCCAAATTCCAAATAAATTACGAAATAAACAAGCGACAAGAATTCCAGTGAATACGATACAGTCAAAATCTAGAAAGAAGACCCTCCAAAGTTTAAGATAAAATTATTTAGAATTCTAGCGTTTTATACATAAATCATCTTTATGCTCATTATCATAACTAACCTTATTAACCCCGTCGTCATCATTTAAGATAGATTGAAGTTTCTTATTGTCTAAAACATCCAGAATAAATTGTAAATATTACCATTATGGTTTTTTGTTCAAGTCTAGAAATGGGAGTTTTCAAGTTGTTCTATTAAATCAAGTTATAAATAAAACTGAAATACTTAATTTTCTAGTTTGCTTTCTATAAATCATTAAATATCAGTCATGGTCCATGATGGGAAGATCAGTTACACATTTGTTCATCACGGGGAATAAGACTGGATAAAAAGTCACAGTGGAATAAGGTTTACTAAATTTGGTAATAGTGTCAAGTGAAGGAAAAAATTCTTGAATTAATTTTCAGTAGCATAGGTCTTGCCCGTACTGCGCTTTTTGTTTCCCTTCATTCGTGTTTATCTTGAAGCCCTTTCTCTTCCTTTTCTGCCTGAACACCTTTTTCTTACATTACATTACATTTCATATGGAAAACACGAAGTCACTCGGTTCTATCGAGGTAATCCAAGTCATGAGCTACATTTGTTAATAATAATAAAACCTTGTAAGATGTCAAACTCGAGTCAGCTAATTAATATACAACTATTTACTACAATCATAATTATATCCTATATAACTGAAGCAAAGAATATACATTACCGGGTGTATATACAATCTACAAACTCTCTCTCTCACTCTTGAAAGTGTCTAAATTGTTCTTAAAATTAACTAATGAGATACTGTTCGCCACATCATATGACAAAGTCATTCCAAAAATCTACTACTCTATGACCGAAAAAGTATTTTCGTAGATAGAGTCTATTTTTGAACAATGAATTCCATCTGCCATTTACTTGCCCAAGCAACTAATCTATCAAGATCCTTTTGCAGTTTATAAGAATTTTCTATATTTGTAACTGGAACAACTACTTTTGTATCATCTGCAAATTTAGAAATTTTACAACCTACTCCTTTCTCTAAATCATTGAGATTAGACATGGAGTCAATTACTGGGTTTCTATTACTATTATTTTTGATTCCTCCTATTACTATAATTTTTATCTATTAGTATTACTTTTGTATGTGGGGTACTTCACTCATTTGAAAAGGATCTTTGTGTGTATTTAAATGTAATTAGAAGCAGTGTGTTAACAAACAAACGAACACTATTTCAGACTAAACAGGTACAAACATCATACAAGAGGTCCACAGAAGATTAAGAGATAGTTGTCTGGAGCACTGACTAAGTATCATGAACATACAAATACAATGATCCAACCATGAGGTGGTAGCCAACTATCACTAACATAAGTAAAGCTATCACCAGGAAGACTACGCATGGATGAAAGGGTCAAGTTATTATCTTCACAGAAGGCTTTAAAGTGGTTGCTAAACAAAGAATTATCATTAAGCACATTAACATGAATTAAAGTCACCAATAATAGCTACACATGTGGTATCCAACTCGTCAATAATGCTGCTGACTTGTTCTAGTTTAATGAGCAATCTCCCTCATTATTATCTGATTGGAAAGGCATATAGATATACAGCATGGCAATTGTTTGACAACACAAATTTCTATTAAAATTAGCCAGTTCAAACCAAGTTTTAATTCACTAATATATTTCCCATACCCCAACCTCCATAGAATAGCTACCCCACCAGGTGGGTGGCCTGTAAGGAAACCATCTTGTTTCTCTGGTGGCCTCGCCTATACCATGAAAGTTACTGGACAGGCTATTCAGGTCCTTTAAGTCCTGTTTCCATAGCCATGTTTCCTGCAGACAGAGAATATCAACGTCCTTTAACAGCTTATCAATTATGATCCGCCTGTGTTTGCTGTTATTGCCTAAGCTTAGGCCTCTACAGTTATAAGGAGATTACCTTGAATGTTGCAAAAAATTTTAGGAAGATGCAGTTCTGCCAGCCATCTCTACATGTTGAATTCCATTTATACCAGGCACGGCAGTTACAGCATTAGACCCAGCTGGATTTTCCTCCACAGTACGACGCATGATGTCTCCATAATTACCCTCTCCAGCACTTGCGAGAGGAGCTGCAGGTATTTTTCTTTCCTTCTTCTCATAGAACCGCCATACATATACCCGTTCCGACCATACTGCTGGATCCATAAATACCCCTGGATCATCCTGGATCATCACAGACTGCTGTAACTTGAAAGGAACTGTACGTAGTCCATCTGGAGTCAATTTTCCTACATGTAACCTGAAGGTTCACTCTATCTTCCACGAATGCCTGCACCTCCTCGGCCGTAAGATCAGGTCGACATCGCGAGACGAAAATGTTTGCAGTCTTCGTTAGTACAGCCATCATACGATCTGTTTTGGCAGCCCCTATGATACCCTGCCACTGGCTGACTCCCTCTAGCCGGTGCATGAGTGGGACCAGACCCCCTTGAGGGGAGCACTACCATTAGCTACTGCAGTGATTGCAGTTCTCAGAGGGGTCGCTCGCTTCCGGCCCCTCCTTACCACCATTGTCCAAGATGCCTCCTCACCATGAACCCTGACTGCATTCCCAGCATCCCGATTCATCAAGGCCCCTCTGTGTAAGAGGGTATTGAGCTGGCGATGTAGCAGTGTCTGGATTCAGGGATCCAGGATAAAACTGAGAAGCAGAGGGCTCTGCACTCATGGATCCAAGATGAGGCTGAGAGGCAGCCAAATAACAAATATTTGTTTCAACTAAATCATTACAATTTCAGAGGCTGTAGGTCTTGATAAATTTTACTTTATTGAAGGAAAAATTTGCCACAATATTAATTCACATAGCTACATGTTTATTTTAGTTGAGTAGATTTAGTTCATTTTTCAATTCTTTGTTCACACAATATGTCCATTGCCACTGTAATAGAAAAGTAATAGACTATTATCTGTTACTTTGCCTTCTATTACTAT
Organism: Bathynomus jamesi; assembly: GCA_023014485.1. Classification (NCBI taxonomy): domain Eukaryota; kingdom Metazoa; phylum Arthropoda; class Malacostraca; order Isopoda; family Cirolanidae; genus Bathynomus; species Bathynomus jamesi. The sequence continues at coordinate 703,247 of JAJOZX010001226.1, read as the reverse complement.
TAGAGACAAGAAATTATGATCTATTACTATTATTGTTACTTGAAAAATCCTGCAATAGTCTATTACTATTATCCCGTGTCTGATTGAGATATAAAATGAGTAATGGACCCAAAACTGATCTTTGTGGTACCCCCGACTTTTCACTTTCTGCCACCCAGATTCATGACCATTTAGAATTACCCTCTGTTCTGTCTCCTAACCATTTTTCTACCCAATTTATAACTGACCCTAATATACCATGAGCTCTTAATTTACATAGAAGACCTTCCTAATCTAAATCCATGTTGTGAACTTGAAATAAGATTAAAATTCTCCAAATGATCTTGATTGTTCTTTATAATTCTTTCTAGTATCTTTCCTACCAATAATGTCAAACTAACAGACCTATAATTTCCTACCACCTCCTTACTACCCTTTTTGTAAATGGGTACCGTACAAATATAGCTTTTTTCCATTTATCTGGTACCTAGCAAACAAAATAGTTAGTGCCTCAGATAAGCTTTCTTCCCCTTCTCTGAGAATCCTAGCAAATATATTATCAGGTCCAGCAGCCTTATTTGACTTCAATGTATGAATCACTCGCCTAACATCATCCTTCCTTATATGAATATGATCAAGAATGTCTGAATTTACAGGATGTAAGGATTAAAGTCAAAGTTGTTTAAATTTTCTTCAGTTAAAACAAAGCTAAAATAATCATTAAATATACCAACAATATCCTGATCTTTTTCAAACATCCTATCATGTTTTATTGGAACAATCCTACCATGCTTTATTATTATTATATTTATAAAAACTGAAGAATTTCTTTGGATCTTTATTGCTATTTCTAGCTAGATTTATTTCGCCATGCCTTTTACACTTCCTAATCAAACTATTTAGCTTATTTCTTAACTACCTATAACACTGGTATGCATCAATTTTGCTGTCAAGGGTTTTGTAAGTGATTCTTATAGTTTTTTTCCTGCTGATTTCGAATCTGCAATCCGTTTTTCTCAATCAGCTCAGGTTATCCGGCTATGGCCTCATAAGTAAAATATAATTTTTCGTGATTTTGTCAAAGCGGAATTGGAACAGTAACATCTATCATCACTTGTTTCACTTGTATATCTTTTTTTACTTTTCAGGCATATAGATAAAATATTTCATAATGAATAGAGCGTGTAAAAATGATCCCAATAGATTCTGCTACATATGTGGGACGGTTACCATGCCAAATAACCCGTCCCAAATCACTAAATTTGTGAAGACAATGTATAGAGCATACTTTGGAATTAAGCTAGGGGACCAGGACAAAAATTTCGCCCCTCATATGTGCTGCAAGACGTGCATTGAAAATTTGAGATGGAGCAAAGGCAGAGCGAAATCTTTGCCTTTTGGAATTCCCATGATTTGGAGAGAAGGAAAGGATCACGTGACAGATTGCTATTTCTGCATGACAAACCTCCAAGGTGGGCTTATAAATTTATTTTTCTTAAATATTTTGAAATCCTCGTATGAAACTTGACAATATTCACCATAATGTAATATTCACCATATATAGCATAATATTCACCATAATGGTAATCATACATTTACATATACATATTGTTATAGAAAATACATTTACACATACATATTGTTATACAAGTTACATTTACACATACATATTGTTATACAAGTTACATTTACAGTGATTGTATATTTTTTCTTTTTTCATTCATATTATCCCCGAAGGGACAATATGAATGAAAAAGAAAGAAAATATACAGACTCCATCGACCTATTTCATATCTTACAGACCGCAGCCTTCCCTCACGAGCCGCCACTGTCTGAATGCTTCTTCTATTTCATATGCAAGTTTTATATCCATGTTTCTGTGTTTCTATTTTCAGGAGTTAACAAGAATAAACACATTGTTGTATACCCTGACATTCCTTCTGCTATGAGACCTGTACCCCATGGTCCTGGAATTCCAATACCCGACCCACCTCAAACCCTGGACTTCGATGATTCTGATGATGAATCAATGACCAATGCCAATGACCAGTCCCAGTCGTATATACACCTCAAAATACCGCTTCAAATGAGCCGAGGCCTCTCAACCAGGCCAAACTTAATGATCTTACCAGGGATTTAGGACTTTCCAAATTAGCTGCCGAGATCTTGGGCTCACGACTTCGAGAGGACAACTTGCTGGCTCCGGGAACAACATTCTCCTGGTATAGGAAACGAGAGGAAGAATTCCGCAAGTTTTTTGCAGTGCACGAAAATACCTCTTCCTTAGTGTACTGCTGCAATGTTGAGGGGCTAATCGAATCCTTGAGCCTGCCATATAACGCATCAGAATGGAAGCTATTTATAGACTCGTCTAAACGAAGTTTGAAAGCAGTACTTCTCAACATTGGGAATAGGGTTGCATCAGTCCCTGTAGCACATTCCGTACAACTTACTGAGAGCTACGATAACATGAAAATTTTACTGGATGCTCTCGTATACGACCAACATAACTGGAGGATCTGTGGAGATTTGAAGGTAATACTAATATCATAAGTAAACTATTGCTATTGACTATGTTGTTTTTCCAAAGGTTATTTGAGAGCGTATAAGAACACTTAACTTCCCCACAGAAGTGATACAGTCCAATGCATAGATTTTTTTATCTGATAGAACAAATTCTCTAAATTCTTTAAATATTTTCACTTTTTTTCAGATTGTGGCATTTGTATTGGGAATGCAAGGGGGATACACGAAATACCCATGTTTCCTCTGCAAATGGGATAGCCGAGCGGATGAGAAGCACTATGCACAGCGTGAATGGGCATCCAGAGAAAATTTTGAACCTGGGTCGCATAATGTCGTTTCAGTGCCCCTTGTACCACCAACAAAAATTTTGCTCCCACCACTTCATATTAAGCTGGGCTTGATGAAAAATGTTATCAAATCAATGAATAAGGAGGGTTCAGCATTCCGATATATCGAGAGTAAATTTCCTCATATATCTGATGCTAAACTAAATGCTGAGGTTTTTGATGGTCCTCAAATTCGAACTTTGATCAAGGATACTCAGTTCGAAAACGCAATGACTCCAACTGAGAAGAATGCCTGGCAGGCATTCAAATCAGTTGTCACTGATTTTCTTGGCAAGCGTAGAAGTCCAGAATACGAGTCCGTTGTCGAAAACTTGATGGAAGCTTTCAAAGCTCATGGGTCGCGCATGTCCATAAAAATGCACTTTTTGTGGTCCCACTTGGACTATTTTCCTGAAAATTGCGGGGATTATAGAGAGGAACAGGGTGAACGATTTCACCAAGATATCAAAATAATGGAAGAGAGGTACCAGGGAAACTGGGATATCAATATGCTGGCGGACTATTGCTGGTGTTTGAAGCGAGACGTGCCCGAAGAAAAACAGACGGAAAGCCAAAAAAACTTCATTCCTTCCTCAATAAACTTTTTTCCATATTCATTGTATGAATAAAAGTATTTATTCACACAATGTTTTCATTTTTCACGAGTGTTCTTATAATATTACTCGTATCTACAGTGTTTAAGCTTAAAAATCAATAAATTTGGGGATAAAATTGGACTTACAGTACTGGCCAAATTATTAGGAATTTTTTTAAAATTTCATTTTTTGGTATAAAATGTTAAATTAAACCAATTTTAAACGTTGAAAAGTTATTTATTTCTACACAAGAATACATGGTCATTATTTAGCAATAGTTTAGTACTTACTTTGACTCACCTTAGCTGCCATAATGGCTGCGACACGCTTCGGCATGCCATGAATCAATTTTTTGCATAATTCTTTAGTCGAACGAAGCGTGTTTGTTCGTCAGTTGTCGTTTGGTTGTCGTGCGATGCGGGTGTGTTTCTCTTTCTTTTACGTGTCATTGTAACTACCGTTTAATTTAAATAGTGTATTTACCAATTTCGGCAATTATTTGTTACAGTTTTTAAGTGAATTTGAAAATGGGGCGAAAGAATGACTTGAGTCCACGGAAAAATTGGGCAAATACAGGTTTTATTAACTTCTTCTACATTTAAACAAAAGGAAATCGCTGCCAAACTCCATGTTTCACCACAGTCAGTACTTCGTATTAAGAAAAAAATGGTATTTGGAGAAAATGTAGGCCCCAAAAGGGTTGGAAGATGCGGCAGAAAAAAGGGTAACGACTCCAAGAACTGATAGACAGATTGCAATTTTGTCTCTTAGAAATAGAAGAGCTACTTGCAAAAACATTTCCAGTAGTCTAGCGGCTGATGGCATCATATTAGTCGTAGAACAGTCAACAGGAGGCTTCTAACTGCCGGCTTCAAAGCCTACCGCCCAAGGAAGAAGCCCAGGCTCACTGAGGCTATGAAGAAGGCACGTTTTGCATGGGCAAAGGAACACATTAACTGGACTAGTGAGGATTGGGAACAGGTAAGAATAATATTTAACATTAAATAGAATGTTAATACAGTAAATACAGTATGCATAGAAGTGTATTTACAGTACGTGATAAAACTGCAGTAAAAATATCTGTAAAGCAGCAAGTCATACTGTACTTCGTTTTAGCTGTACTTCATACGCTATGCACTGACTCTTTCACAGGGCTTTCTTTGATTGCAGGTGGTGTTCTCCGATGAGTCAACGATTGCCGTGCTTGACGATCGTGTTCAAAGTGTAAGGAGGAGGCCTGGAGAAGAATTTTTGCCTGAGTGTCTGATGAAACGGTGAAATTTCCACAAAAGATCATGGTTTGGGAGCAATTTCTGTGCATGGAACTAGTCGTTTGAGCATTGTTGAGGGGAATATGAACCAAGTCAAGTATATAGAAGTACTAAGAAGACGTCTACTGCCTCAAATAAGGGAATGGTATGGTAATAGACGTTGGATTTTTCAACAAAACTCAGCTCCATGCCACACGGCAAAGTCGGTTAAAAATGGTGTCATGAAAATAGTGTTCGGTTGCTCCCATGGGCTGGAAATTCTCCAGACATGAACCCAATCGAAAGTTTATGGTGTATTTTAAAGGACGTAATCCATGAAACGCCGATAACAACAAACACCACTCATAGAGCGACTTATTCAAGTCTGGTTTCACTCTACACGTATTAAGAATTATGCAAAAAATTGATTCATGGCATGCCGAAGCGTGTCGCAGCCCTTAAGGCAGCTAAGGGGGTCAAACTAAGTACTAAACTATTGCTAAATAATGACCATGTATTCTTGTGTAGAAATAAATAACTTTTCAACGTTTAAAATTGGTTTAATTTAACATTTTATACCAAAAAATGAAATTTTTAAAAAATTCCTAATAATTTGGCCAGTACTGTATAATAAATGGCCAATAGAGAAAAAACCTGACCTGATTGAGGAAAACCAATGTCATTTTCGAATTCAGCATGGTCGATTTATATAATATGAGTTGAAAAAACGCTCACAGCAGACAAAAAAATTTCATATACATACCAGTGTAATTATCCAAGTCCAAAATACTATCACTGCCTTTAAATTCTCTAAATGCCCTTGTTTTCATTTTTAATCATTTTAGCTATTTCCCTATTCCACCACAAAGGTTTCCTAATCTTGTTATTCCTAACATTTCTGAAAAGAATACACCTACATTGTACATTCTCTTAGCACCCACTCCATAACATTCCAGCATATATAGTTTGCTTTCCACTGCTTGAATGCAGTGGTGCTGCTCTTCCTGCTTGACACTTTTGTCTTTTGTGAATGGTCCTTACTCACTATGTCCAGTGCACTGTTTGGGAAAACATCTGAGTACAGCTTCATCTCCTGCCTTCCAGTCTACTCAATCTGCCTGGTCTTCCTGGCTGGGCAGTAGAATTGGATTCCTACCATAGGAAGAACGGCTTCCAGGGTCAAATCCAGGGGGGGGGGGGGTTCTCTCGTTTTCCCACAACATGTCTCTGCATGTCGAGACAAGTTGACTGATAGGGTTGCACTTTATTGTGTGGCGTCAGTCCACTGCGGTGAGCCGATAAAGTTAAATGCGTTTTGTTTCGCGGCGATTTCTCACGATGTCGGTCGTTACATATATATATATATTTTTTTTTTTCTGTGAAGGTGTGCACCATGCATATGTTCCACGGGGCCAAACAATTAACAAGAAATTTTACACTGAAGTTTTGAGACGTCTACGTGAAAAGGCCGCAAAAGTGGGAGTCTGGAGACTGGATGCTTCATCACGATAACACGCAATCTTACTCGTCACAGCTTGTCCAGCAATTTTTGGCCAAAAACGCTACCCCCCTACGCTAAAACCCAAACCCCGTGAGTACCATATTCTGTCTATAATCGCATCACACTGAATATTTTTTTTAATAAACCTCGTATATGTGATGGTTTTAGGAAATGGGAAAAAGGTGGTATTATTCTTACCCCACTGTGCCTGAAAGATTTAATTAATCCTAATTTTTACTTTTTATATTTATTATTTGATTAACCTTATCGTCTATTACATTCATGAATATTGTATTTTTTTTTATTGGATTTCTCTTGCCATTAAAGTTTATCATCATCAGAGACTAGAGTCACTAGACGGTTTATCAATATCTAGCGATAATAGTAGTTAGAAGGTAGAGAACTTAGCCTTAGCTACCATAAAACTAGGCTACGCCCCCTTATTTTAAGCCAGATTAACTAATAACCAGAAACGTCGCTTCCATAAAATTTTGCTTAGCAATAAAGCAACCACCTCGTTGCTAAGAACGTTTCGAAAGAATGGTCACGTTGCCTGCAATGAATCTTAAGTCATAACTAAGGTAGGCTACAAACAAGCCTTGTACAACTAACAAATTTCATTTCTGCAGGAACTGAAGATTAATCAATTACTACGAATGTCCCGAGCAACGCCTGGTTGCTTAGCAAAACTAACCCCATTTAGTGTTCTATCTGGTTACTGTTCCGTAATGTGTGTTAGGCCTTCCAGCCTTGAGTCACTACATAAGCTAATAAACAGACTAACAGTTGTTCTTAAAAGAAATTTGCGGTGTAGGGTCACGACGAGTATGCACGCCCTTTGGCCTGAAAAAATAGTCAAGAACCATTTGAAGAAGGGGGAACCACTGCTTCTTTCAGTTAAAAACAATCATCCAAGTAACTTTTCCCGTGCCTAAGGTTATGGAAAAACGAGCCATCGTGTCTTTCCCAGGAAAGAGGAAAATCGTAACAAACGACGCAAACTTTACGTTGAAACAATGGTGGAAAGGCGGTTATATAGTAATTTAAGCTTCACATACCTAACACATTATATATTATCAGTTTGTTGTAAGGGGTTATGCAGTTCGCATGTGAACGTTCAGTGTAAGCTCTGTACGTCAAGCTACGATATTAACTTTTATTTCAAGGTTTTAGTTTGTTGACTGGGTCCCGGGTTTTATATATATATATATATATATATAAAATCCACCTATAAGGAGATTAGGCGTCTAAGCTTGTGCCTAAACACACCCTAACATATACAAGCCACACTCCACTGCAAAACTTCAGGTCTTGGCCTATCTATGAATAAAAATTAAGAATTAACTTTCTGAATCAAAGTGAAATGATTTTGAAACACGGCACCAAAATAAACAAATATAACGTACCTTGGTCTCATTGAATTTGTCGTAGGATAGAAGCACCTCTTCACAACGGTACACCATTTTTTTTGTGCTAATATTTTATGCCTATTCTTGTCATAAGTCCTTTAGGCATTAAGTACTTAAACTAAAGAAAGAAGCAGGCCTTAAATTAGCTAATTACTTCAGACTATAATATTAAATTCAAAGTAAGTTCGTAAACAAGCAACGTAACAAACACCTGCATTCTGTGGTACGCACTGGCAATTTTAAAATGTTACACGACCCACGCAAACATTTCACTAAACGCCCCTGTATCGATTAAGAACACTAACGTACCATAACAAAGATCTGTCATCTATAGCCTACCTCAGAATAAATTGAGATCCGTATCTTAGACATGCATACGGTAGCCTACAACAGCCTCTAAACCTTGGCCGAGCCTACCCCATAAAGACTAAACATCTACTGTGTATATGATTTCAGACCTAAATCATGGGTAGAGGAAATTCAGAGAAGCATGAAAGCGATAGATTTTGGGGTTATAATGACGGATGATGCAAAATTCGAGACAAAATCAGATAGCGATAAACAAAAAACGAGTTGCGGGACAGGTACTAAGAACCTTTCTTTAAGAGAAGGGACAAGACAGTAATGATTCCCCTACTGAAAACAATGATCATACCAAAACTTGAATACTTATTCTGAATAATAAACGAAGAAATTCGGAGACATTTCACAGCCAAGATTGATGGCTGCAAATAACTCAACTACTGGGGAAGACTACGTAAATTAAATCTGCACTCCCTGGAAAGGAGAGAGAGGTATACCATACTCAACATATGGAAAGTGATCGAAAAACTGGTACCAAACTTCAAATTAAATTCAATTACGACCCAAACAACGGTGGAAAATAGTAAAGGCAGAATGTGTAGTGTTCCTAAATTTAAGGCCCGATACGGGACCTCTTCAACACTGAAGGAAAATGGCTTGGTTGTCAGGAATCCCAAGACTTTTTAACCAGCTTCCAAAGGATCTCAGGAACATCACGGGGGTCAAAGTTGAAGTTTTCAAAAGAAGACTAGATGCCTGGCTCAGATCAGATGAACCGGGTGTACTTGGCTATGTGCTGTGGAAAGCGCGTGAGCAACTCGCTCCTCCACTAAGCCAGGCCCAGAGGCGGGGCCACCAGCTTGACCTTCGTGTGAATAGATACTAACGCACGGAACTGCTACGAGGTTACGAGTTATGAGGTAAAATAAAACCTATATAGAAAAAATACCGTACTAACTTATTACTTTCAAATAGTCCTTAACGGCAACAAATAACCCTTTGCAATATAGCCCGCAATGAAAGAACAATAAGATTTCTACACACAGAACCCACACCTTCGAACTAGCAATAGAAGCGGTTACAGTCTTGCAAGAAAAAGTTTTTGTTAGAACATTTTTAGAATAGAGTTAAGAATCTCTCTATCCTTTCATAAGAGTCCAAAATCGTTCGCAGAATCCTATAGGGAACGATTATCAATTCACAGAGCGTCTATCTTTACAACATGTCCTGCACACTTAAGAAGGGTAACAAAGAAACAGGATATATGCGTTGCCAAACTGAAAATTCGTAAGATATTTTAATCTATCTATCTTCCTTCGAGTGCGCATACCGAGAAATATATATATATATAATATATATAAATAAATATAATACACGAAACGAACAGTAGTAGCCTCTGTCGGGGATGATTTCAAAGTCTGCATATCGTTATCAACTTCTAAAAGGACGAAATCCGCCATTTTAAATTAAGATAAACACTACACTAATAAAATCAAATTATCTTAAAAATTTGAACTAATACAAGCTAACATTTGGGGTCTACTTAAAGCGTTAAAAATTATAGTAAATTTTGGTTGTAGGTCTACGCATATTCTATTTTAGTTGTAGGATCACCTGAAGATCAGGGCCCCCAGCCTTCGTTAGTTAGCCTTATTCTTATTAGGCTAACTAACGAAAATATCACGACTTAACCTAAGCAATCGTCAAGGATGTACAGTTGACCTAACGATTGGTTAGGTTGAGTCATGATATTTTCGTTAGTTAGCCTTATAAGCCTAACTAAAGGCTGGGGGGCCCTGATCTTCAGGTGATCCTAGTTGTATTCTTTATCACTTAGGGACCAGGTCTCAGATGCGCATAAAAAGAATTTAAACATGTTGAGAAGGTCTAAAAGATCTTATTTAGCTAATAATCTTTCACTTAAAACCGTTTTCAATAGGCTACGACATTCTAGTTTGATTAGGGCCTAATTTGGCCATTGCAGGTGACACTATCAGCAGTCATAATGGTATTTATGCCATCTGTCCTCTAACTTAGCTACAGGATGCTTTAGAGGTACATCTCAAGTGATTTAAGACCCAGTAAGTCCACAAACAAATAGGCCAAAACAAAAATCTCGAACAGCCTAAAACTTTCGGTCAACCATTTTTTTTTTTTTAACTGAAATGACGAAAAGCAGCTTTGCGTCAACACATTTCACTTTCGGAAGATTAAACTACTTTGAAAGCGTTCCGTTCCCTTCAACCTTTGCTGGAGTCAGTCGTCGAGGCCCTCACCAGCAAGGACAGCCCTCAAACATTATTACTCACTTAACGGCTCATTTACTTCAATCCTTCAGACACGGAACCAGACTGATCTTATTCAGAATAAGAATTTATCAGCTACACCTCTTGAAAACAATGGGCACGACACCCATTTTAAAATTACCCTGCCAATTACAAAAACTGATGCAATATTAACAACGTTTAGAGTTCGATGCATAGGCCTACTATAATATTTAAATGCACCTAAGTCGATTGATTCGCGGATGGATCGACCATTAACTTAGCTCCGCCTTGAAAACCTGGCCAGTATATGGTACACCCTGTAAATGTAATTTGTTAAATTTCTGCAAATGAACAGCAATGAAGATCAACAAACAGCGATTTATGGCAGTACCAAAGTACTGTAGAATGGCCCTATATTTTGGTATTAGAAAAGAAATACCAAAATATACATATATCTGCCCATCCGAAAAAAAAAAAAAAAAAAGTGGAATGGCCCTTTACTAAACCTTTGCAGCCTAAGCAGAGTAGGCTATAACGATGTACTGAATAATGGCAGTTATTTCTACATCAACAATGTGTCATAACTAGGCTAACCGACAGTTGGGAGAGGAGGAAATTTAAAAATTTACTGTAGGCGAAACATGCTGACATAGCTCTAAAAATATCAACAAACTGAGTCATTCAGCTACCTCCTCCTATCCTTATACTCGCGTTATGTACTCCTAAACTGGTCAAACAACTGGTTTGATAACCTTTCGCATGACAATACTGCGCAGGGCGTTCGAGGCATTTCCGAAGCCCCCCCGCTCTTACCCCCATTCCCTTCGGCAGGTAACTAACTCAAAGGGTCCATTCCACAACCACATAAGGAGTAGCCTCCAGTCAGTCAGTCCCTGGTGATCGCCCTCCGCCACCAGCACACGCAGTTCAACAGGGTCAACGTATGAAAGATGAACGCCTTAGCCAACTCGAGGTGTCTCGTTAAGAGCAAACGCACTTTAAGTTGTCTAAGCACTGCCCTATCGTTATCGGTAAACCTTTTAACCTCTCTTACTAACAAAGGGAATCAAGTGGCTATTACAAGACCACTAAGTGGCATATCGCGTCCAATTTTCTACCGGTATGTTAAGCTTACTTCAGTTCTATAAGTACAAATTATTTCATTCCATTATTTCTACCGTTATGCTTTGAGTGTGGTGAGATACCAGATAATGTTTGTGGCGTAAATACATCACATAATAAATAGTAAGAACAAATAAATTTATGGCGATAATAGTGTTGATACCTCCATAGCCTACTCTACACGCTACTTCTTGTAGGCTGCATCATGCATGTCCGGCAAGAATAATTTTTACTTTAACGAGATTTCTTAAGAATGAATGCTCCATTTTCTGAGAATTAAACTGCAAACAAAGAAACTGAGAGATGAGGCTCTTGGACTTAATTTAAATAAATAAAAAAACTCATTCATTTTTTATTCTTGATCTGAGGGGCATAATTTGTATCCTTAAACTCCTCCGAAACCGCCTGAAGACAGTTAGTTACAGTCTCAAATCCTTAGCAGCATCCATTCACAACCTCCTTGAGGAAGATTCAGGTACTAAAATGAATTCTCTCTACTTCAAATGATTATTTTTCAACATCAAAATCAATCACCACCCGAGTTCAAATCATTATCGAGCATGATTCGGGCCTACTGAATTATCACATATTTCAAACCCTTAAGAAAGGTCGAAGACCAAATACGAGTCAACTATTAAACCAGAAATAAAAATCCCCGTGACATTTAACGAATCCACTTAAGAATTAGCAATCAACAATAAAAATACAACTTTCACTCCCTTCAAATGCCACACTAGGCCTACACTGAACTCTGGCTCAAGCGTACGTACAACATATATGAACAGATTTGTGAATATATTCCGCGCATTCCTCATATGTGTAGTAACAAGTCAATGAACACATTAATCTGTTAACCAAATGAATACTAACAACTCGAAATCGATACTGGGGCCTACGAACGTGGGTGCTATTTATTTTTTGGTACGCATGGCGCCTCGTAACTCATTTTAAAACTGATACAAACTACTTTTAAACCCGGGATGAAACACTACAGGAATGGTAAACACAAACTTCCCCATGACACATTCTATTCCAATCATCACCGACCAGACTGAACTCCAATCCAAGACTGACTCACTCCAACACTTAGAACTTGGAAGAAAGGTCTGGTCTTGGACCACGACTCCCGTTTTAAACAGCTGAGAACGGCTGTCCCACCATTCCAAAATGTTCCATTCCAGACCTCATCTGGATTCCAGAATTTGCGAATGAAATTCGTTTGTTCATTTAGGCCTTGAAAAGTAATACTTATTTTAAAACACAGCAACGAGGCATCTTTAATCACAAGGTCTGTTTATAAATCAGTCAGCACGGTTGGGGGAAGATAAATGTCTTTAGGCCTACGTGAATATCGTAGAGAGGGTTAAGTACCACTTCAATTAAACCTTTATTAAACGCTCATTTCTTAAATTCTCGTACTTAATATGGTTTTGAAATATACGAGCAATTAATAAAAAATAAACCATACAATCAAGCCTACAGTTGTAGGCTCCACCGAACTCAAATTCAATTATTAAAAATACTATCGAAAGGTCCACATGGACGCATGACTAATTCATACGCCGCAAGTCAGCTAAGTAGAAGCACATACGTAGGCCCTCATAGTTAATAAGCATAATGAAATGCCGCTTAAAAACTCGAGCCAACCTTACTTAGTTTTCGTTTCCGCATGTTGGATTTTACGAAGGAAACTTGGGGGTCACACAAGATACGAGTCGAGCAAAAAGCAGTTTTGGAAATCATGCCAAATCTATAGCTACATTCATTATCTAAATGGGCTTGCCATTTAGGGCTTAGGCCCTTCAGCAAATTTATTTACTCACAACGGGCTTTAGGCCTATACATTTCGTGAGGCAAGTCCCTTAAAATATCCCAGAAATGTAAGTTATATTCCGAATTCGCTGTTCTTATCACTTAATATAAAAGTATTCAAGGTATTCCACTCCAAGATTACAAAGACGAGTCAATTGTAGGTGTGACGAGTATTGCCTAGGCTAAACCTTTTACGGTAGACTCCATTTCTCTTACTTGTTTTACAGTGGTTTAACTCGTAGCATTTAAATACGACATATCCTCTCCTACATTTGTGGTAAAGGGACAAAAGTTGCGTGAGAGAGAGACTGACTCGCCGACATCGTAAATAATAAGAACAAATAAGGACCTAAGCGTACCGCTGATTAATAATACATGCTTTTGCTGTTATGTACTTCAGACAGGCCTACATAAATCAAAGTCTAATGAATGCAAGATATTTTCCTTTGTTTTGAGAGAGAGAGAGAGAGAGAGAGAGAGAGAGAGAGAGAGAGAGAGAGAGAGAGAAATATTTTTGTTTAGTAACAGAAAACTAAACCAAGCCAAATAAATGACTTAACCCTTGACTTAAATGCAAAAATCAAACACCCCCCCCTCAAGGTGGAACAACTAAAAATGTCAGTTTTTTAATACATTCCATACGTTATATGTTTCTCACTGAGGGAGTTGAAACACATTTACATTTCACACTAGAAAAAAATTAAAAAACCACTCCCACAACATGCTTCAAACATGGTGAGAAACAGGGTGTAGGGCCACTCAATTTGGGACAAATCGCTATCGAATCACAATTGAACGGAATATCCAAGCAGGTCTAAAGTACACACAAACTTTTGGACAATTTTCAAAAATTTTTAACATTTTCAATTGTATCAATCCTCCTCCTCCACGCCTTTACGTCAACTTGCTCTCCTCGGTCACTCTCACTTTCCAAAGGCCGTATCCACTTCAAAGGAATACGTTTTTGTCTTCCGAATTCAACTTCCTTTTCAGCAACACCTTAGATCTATCACGGACAGGACCTACAGAGAGTAACTTAATCTCTCCAATCTGAAATCAAAGTCCAGGAGGGACCCGAACCTATGACCTTCAGATGAACAAGGTGGCACCGTAACCAACTAAGGCTATCCTTGAGGGTCTTAACGTCATGAACAAACGAATTTTCTCACGAAAAGAAAAAAATGAAGCTTGTATTGTGCTTTATACTGGATGTGGCCCATGACAATTAGATTTCATATAGGTCTACCTACGCTACATATTTTTTTTTACTTTACTGATAGACCCTTGTACACGATCTAACTACACTCTGAATCAAGCTTCAAACCGAACTTTTTAAAATAAATTTTCAATTGTGCTTTACCAGTCCCACCCAAGCTCCGCCCACCACATCAAAAATGTAAACAATGACGTCATACACCAAGGGGTTAATATGCTGAGGGTGAACTATTTTTTTTTTTTTTGCCATATTTAGCTAATGAATCCCTTTTGACAAAGAAAGTAATAAATACAATTTCTTTCAGCAGCCAACAATTCAGTCAACCTAAATCTAGACTTACTGAAAGTGTCAACTGTCAACAGGTGAGAAAAAACCTTAGCTATATGTCACACAAACGTATTATTACATACCGTACGTACGATACCATAGCTTACGTTTGGCTTCACCTACCATAATCATACGGTATACGGGCAATGTCGGTTTTCATACATCACCGATGCGACGAGCCTTCTGGACTCGGTGCTCTTCCAATATGTGCTCTACCGCGAAACTGTGATCTACCATATTCCAATACGTCCTCTACCGTGAAACTAGCCTTATAAGGCTAACTAACAAAAATATCATGACTTAACCTAACCAATCGTTAGGTCAACTATACGCCCTTGACGATTGGTTAGGTTAAGTCGTGATATTTTCGTTAGTTAGCCTGGAATATGGTAGATCACAGTTTCGCGGTAGAGCACATATTGGAAGAGCACCCTGGACTCTGTACCAGGTATGGTGAATAGTAATCTAAGCTAGATTACACACACAAGCGTGTCACCAACTTTTTAAAACCCATCTAAAAATCTAATTAGCTAAACCTAATTTGATCTAACCTTACTTTAGAACCGTCGACCGAGAAGGACGTGATAAGTGTTTCGGACGCAAATGAGGGCTCGAAGCGTGTTTTCTGTTAATTCATTAAACAACGAGGTATTCTCTAACCTAACCTAACCAAACCTAATCAGAACGAACTTATCTTCCTCTCCCCCACCCCACCCCCGACAATAAAAATGTTTCTAGATTTATTAAAAAAAAAAATTACAAAGTACAAAAATGAAAAACTACGTGTAAATAATCACACACTCGATCTCACTTATGCCCAATTACCTACTACGCATGCGTGCGCGCGAACACACACACTATACATATATATTATATAAATAAATGCACCAATCAAAACGTCTGTTTTTTTGGTCTTCATGTGAAGAAACCTCTAACGCACGTAGCAAGCTAGTGTGTGTGTGTGTATAATATATATATATATATATATATATATATATAGTAGCGCAAAAGTCGCGCATCATAGGAATTTTCCCCTCAAGACTTCTTTTTCTTGATAACTGTAATCAAAGCAACCATCATTAAACCTTGAATTGTCCAATCCTGTTACTCTCTCACACAACTACCGATCGTTAAAAAATATTTAAAAAAAAACCTACATAGCTCCCAGGTTCGACCCGTGTTTTGAGGATTCGTGAACTTTCCATCTGAAGTTTAAAAAGTAGAACTTCTCCTGAAGTTCAATTAAAATATATCTTATAATAATAATAATAATAATAAAAGCTACGTTTCTGGCAGTTAGCAAAGCCTACACGATATGACGGAGGAGTATCTTTTTAACTTGAGTAACGGTTATTTTGAAAAAGGCATGGTAAACAATAATTATGCTGCCCACACGAACCCGCACATTTCGGAAGCAAACGAAAACTTTTACTGTAGCCTACCTACGGGCATCTGCAACTCGAGTAGGCCCCACACGTCATCGTAGTTTACCCACTATTCAAAACGTTTTACCCATACCCGCCAATAAGGACGAATAACGTTTTATTTGACGCTAAAGCTCTCTAGTGATGGTAGGATTCCTATTTTTTAAAGTCTCCTGATTTAAAAGGTAGGCCTACGTTCTCTTTTCATTGTAGGCTTTAAAATGAAAGTAAAATAAAGAATAAAAAAAAGCCCTGTCGAAGGCTAACCCACTGTATTGGACCTAGGTTGCTCCGCATGACTGAGCAGAAAAAAAGGGAAAAATGCAAATGGACAAACAGCTGTCCGTCCAAACAGAAAAAAAAAAAACACTATTGAAAGCATACCCTAATTTGATTAGCTTTTTAAAATATTTCAATCGAATAGTCGAACGTTTTTTAAAATAGTAAATAGAAGACTATAAACGAGAGATAACATTTTCAAACTTCTCCCATTTGAATATTATTAAAATGGAGGACAAAGCTAATATCGCAAAGTACTGCATGTTGCTCGTTTTAACTAGGCTAAGGTCTTCACAAAAGGGAAAATGAATGTTGGTCTTGCATGGCAGAGGCACAAAAGGAAAGATGGAGTCGCACTGACAACTGAACAACTCGCGCTATACCCACGTCACAAAGACTGTCTGAATTGGTACTGAAAATGATTCCGTAAGATTTGAAACCAATACACCGGATAACGCGAGATTTTCAAGCAAAGTGTTGGTTAATAAATAGGTAAAAAAGTGTACCCTACTAGTACGTAGCACTAAATCTGTTATTAAATGCAAATGCTCTCATTATGACTGACAGCCTAAACCAGTGACTCAAACTTTTTTTTCTTCCAAACCCCTTTCGTATAAATAAATTTAACGAATCCTTTAATTTTTTACATTTAGCCAGTAACTTTCCTGTATTAATTTATAATTAGCATCTGATAATTTTATGATTTCATAGTAATAAATATGGGTCATCTTTTTCATTATTACAAAAGAGTACAACAAATGATGACTGCCCAATTAATTTTATTTATTAAGTCAGAGATATGGTAGTTTTTTTTTTTTTTTTAAAGAGGGGCCATGGCAGAATACTCACAAACACACCCCGGACCATAGAGAAAGAGCCAAAATCAAGGTCCAAGGTTTTCCAGGTGCCACTATGCGTTTGAAAGATTGGAGGTCACAGACGGGGGGAAAGATGGATTGAGGAAGATTGGAACAATTTTCATCAATCCCTCTTTCCCCCCACCACCGAGTTGACCAGTTGAGTAGATAAAAGATTGAAAATACCGATTAACTCTCGCATTAGAGTTGGGCAGGAAAAGAATGAGAATGTTTTGAAAGTCTGGTACTGCGTGCTCTCCTTAAAGGAGGAGGCATGCAGTTAAGAGAGTTCAGAAGAGCAGTGTCCGTTATATGGGCCGTTCTGGGCCTCTACCTTATTCACTTTTCATAAATTTCTGCGACATTCGTTGCCTTTCCTCCAATTTTCAATCTGCTGAACACCACCACCTCTCTTCCTCACACACTCGTGTGTCTAGGACGACTGACATCAACCCCTTTTCTGTACCCTCCGACTTTCTCAATACTGAATTTCAGCTTACATCCCACCACCTATTTTCCTAGGGAAGGTCTCCCAACTTTGGAAACCACTGGCCTGGACTGACTAGCCTGCTATGCATGATTACTTAAAACATGACCTAAATGCCAAGTCTTTTTTTTTTTTTGCCGGTAAAAGGCAATAATAATAATAATAATAATAATAAGCCTTGAAAAAATGTACTGTGGGAAGGGCTAGTTTTGTCTCAATGTACTTCAAAGAATTACTAGACTCGCAGCTTTACTTCTAGGCCTATGCACGCAACAATAACGGAATTGCGAGGTCTAACTCCATGGTACGTCGAATCAAAATACACTTCTTTGTCAATGTAATTGGAACTGGCCTATAACTGGAAATATAACAACTTCCTTAGACCCATTGCTGAAGAACAGCTATTACAGCACTATTATTAGTTCTATTCCGATTGATCTACAAAAGGCAAATTCTTAATCATACGTATCTATGAAAGCGAAAACAGGCTACAAGAACTTGAGGGAGTGGCGAGAAAAAACAAATACAGTAGTTACATGCAGGGCTGTGGAGTCGGAGTCGTGGAGTCGGTGCAAATCCTTCAATTATAACCATAGCAGCCTAGGCCTAGCTCAATTTTATGAATAAAATAGATTTAACTTAATGTTTTAATATATAATATATAAATATATAAATAATATATAAATATAAATAATAAATAATATATAAATATAAATAATATATAAATATATAAATATAAATAATATATAAATATAGTTGCTTATAATTAATAAGGATTATAATTAATTAATTAACATAATTAATAAGAAATTTAAAAATTTTGTACTAGCAACCCTAAATCTTTCAGATTTTTAGATTTAAATTTGATAATTTTGATAAGCATCACTGAAAGAAGATTTAATGGAAGCGATCCTTTTTTTAAGAACAAATTCAGTTTAGGTTAGTACATTTTGTTACGGATGTTTATAATACAAAAACATCTTATTAATTTGCTAAACTAATAATAATCTTATTTTGTTTAAGCTTCAATCAGTTTGTATTTTGGGATTTATTGTAATTTTTGAATAGAGAGAAAAAAAGCCATTAAGGCATAGTTACAGCCACTAAGTAACCTGATGAGTCATGTGGTGGTGACGAAATGCCTTGTTTATTAATCTCCATTGGCCTAATAAAGCTAATCGTAATCAATTTGGCCTTAACATTCCATCGGAGTCGGAGTCGTAATTATACAAGTCAGATTTCTGGAGTCGGAGTCGGAAAATTTTATCACAGACTCCACAGCCCTGGTTACATGACGGTCTATCGCAGTAACGAGGGGAAGAAGCAAAAATAGCCAAGATGTTCAGACTTATCCAGGTGTGTTCAGCTTCCTTATACGGCTGCACACTACAATTTAACCATGTTTTTCTATCGGTGATTCAAGCCTATTAATTACGTGGAGATATTAAGACAATATTTGGATAACACCACACTAATACTTCAATCTATAGCCTACACTTGGCTTGAATTATTAACAGGTCTGAATTACCCAATAGGCAGACTAAGCACGTGGTTAGAGCACCAGCAAGGCAGGGGCACCAAAAAAAAAAAAAAGTTTTTTTAAAGAATTTGATATTTCAAAGAAAGCATAGTAATCATCATGAGAAAAATCAAATGATGGCAGTGCACCAGAAACAGCATTGAATCCTAGAGACAAATTTTGCGTATCGACTTGCTACACTTTAATTGATACACTTAAAGCTCATATGAAAAGGAAAGGTGAAGTGTACAAAGAAGTATCAAGTAAATTTTCTTTTCTAAACGATTTCGACTTATCTGACGAACAATATTCACAAGGTTCCCAAAAACTAGTTGACTCATCATACCCTGTTGACTTGAACACGAATCTCTGGAAAATTACGGCAGAACGCTCTTTTTCTCAGCTGAAAGGAATAAAAACCCTCGGAGAACAATAGTGTGTCAGGACAGACTTGATTCACTTTCCTTACTGTGTATAGAAGTGGACATGCTTCGTCGAGTCAGCTTCGATGAAATTATCCAGGATTTTGCAATCAGAAAATCTAGAAAGAAGCTATTTTAATTTCAGCATACATGGAAGTTTTGTTTCATTTCGAAAGATAAAAATTTATTTTACGGTTTAGTATTGTTTTCATTTTGAATTACGTATATATGGGGGCAGCATAATATTTTCAGTGCTTAGGGCCTCTAAAGGTCTTAATCCCAACCTGATTATTGATAATGGTTTAAGCTTTATAGGAGCTATAGTAAAACGGGAGAAAAGACAAAATGGATGAACATCAATCTTTTATTATAATATGCGAATCAAAATGCAGTTTCAAGTGCACGTGTGATGCATAAGCTGACCAGACGTCCCGATTTCGGCGGGACTGTCCCGCTGTCCCCAAGAAACTTTAGAGGACGCGGAAATGTTCCGCTTTGGGAGAGATAATGAACTTAAATGTCCCACTTTATCAAAATTACTACCTGTAAGCAGTCTGACTTTAAGGAACTTTTGCTGCCGTAAAGCAAATATATGTGAAAAGTACAATAAAATAATTAAAAGGTAAGCAGGTTATTTTCGTGTATTCAGTAAATATAATTTTGTTACAACCTATTTCATACCAGTAGGCTATTCCAGTAGCCTATTGGATGTAGACGAGTGCAATATTTTTTTCTTCAAAAGATATCCCGCTTTTAACTCCATAAAATCTGGTTACCTAGTAATGCACAATCTTTTAATCATTTGAAAGTATGTAACCGAGCATGGCCAACTCGATTGAGGCCCACTTTTTACCATTTTACAAATATCTAGGGCTGTTCTTTTTTACCCCCCGTTATTTTTTCTCCCTGTTGACTATACTTCGAATACGATGTAGATACAAGAGCGAGCTTCTTCTGACTTTAAACAATAATTTGGCTCGTGCTGTAAGGATACGAAAACTTATAATCGAGAGGATACGCCCTCTGGTACAGCAGCAGAGGGCAAAACTTATTCTTAAGAACTAATCAGTAAGCCTATATTTATAGTCTTAATCTTATATAAATAAAAAAGCCAAAAGAACTAAACCCAAACTAGCCTAATTCCTACATTATCGGGGTTTTGATACCTCGCCCTACGGATGGATAAGGAATGTTAAATCATGAGCGTATGGCATTTTTTAAACCGATTCATGAATTTGCATTAGCCAAGTCACGGCGGACTAACGACATCTGATCGACTTTATATTTTTATCGACGAGTATATCGTCGGTTAAAGTGTTAGGTTGAGTTCGACGGCCGGGAGAGGAATCACGGGCTCTGGTGCTACTTTTGACTCCGGGGCCCCTTTACTCCCGATCACATTATCAATCCAGCCCGAGCCCGGTTGGGTTAGGTTAGGTTAGTTTTTTTCCGAGGGTTAACCGTTTGGTTTTGTCGACGAAATGAGTAAGGCACCGAGTTTACCCTAACTTTTTTTCAACAATTTAGGACTCAACTGGTTAAACTATAGCGATTTCATTACTTAGGTGGTGGCTTGGACCTCGACATGGACAGATTTTATAAGCTCAGTTAGGTTCAATTAAATGACAGAAGCGTTCAATCATAACGTATACGCCTACCTAAAAGAGCGGCCGCCAGAATGACTCCTCATCAAATGGTCAATGCCAAATTATCATTTACGAGGCCTACGGTTCTTCTTGTCGTTACGCGATCAAGACTGTTGCGGATTACAAAGGCCTACCTGGCCTACATTGTATTTAATGCTTTTACCTATGTGACGATAGAAACGACTAACGTTGGCAAAAAGATTAAAATGCAGTTTACATTAACAGTACCCAGAATTTTATGATGAGCCTATAAGCCCATTATCAATATAAATTAACTCCCTCGATAACGGGTGCCATCAAACACTGACACGGAGCCACGCCCACTCCTGCTCTGTAGGCGTGGGGAACAGGGGGGGGGGGGGGGGGGGGGGGATAGAATTTCAAAACACAAGGCCGCAACGGGCACTCACTGCAAGACTAACCATGTAGCCTAGCCTAACGGTCACTGGCGCTATGCCAAAGGAGCACGATTTAACGATGAAAATCTAAGCTGCCTTATCCAGACAACCAAATTCAAATATTAAAAATTTAACTTTCAAAACAAAATATTGCTTATAAAATTAAGTTAGGTCCTACTTCCGATAACAGTAGGCTAAGACTCGAGGTTAGCCCGTTAGTGTCTTAATATTATGATTTAAAATTAAATTAGAAATAAAAATTGCAGAACGGTTCAGAATTTTGGACTACCACCAAAGGGCTTTGGAGCTCAGAACTTGCACCAAAAGCAGATTACGACAAAACCTTTGCAAAACCAAGAACCGGCGAGGTTTTTGTTTTCTACAACGAATTAAAGCAGCCTGCATTTAAAATTATGAAATACGAAAGCTAGTCTTATTTCAAAAAATAAGAAAACAGGCCTTAATGATGAACATGTGGTTGGACTCAACGTTAATCCTACAAGGCCAGTGTGGGATCTACATAATCTCGCAATGAAAATTATATTTATAGGTTGAATAAGAATTTATTGTTAATGAACAATAATAATTAACTTGCACACAATAAGAGGTAAAATTTTTGCAAATATAAATGTACTTTATTGTGATAGACCACGAATAGTCTAGGCCTATTCTGCGTTTGGTAACAAAGACTTACCGTTACTAGGAAGAAAAAAAGTTAAGAGTTATGGGCATTAACGTACAGGTAAATAATGTCTAAGGCTATTTAATCCTCGTAACGTCAAACGGCAAGTGATTGAGGGGACTGATGCCTGCCTGTGACATCCGAACCACAGGTCGCTACATTATCGGAATGCAGAGGAT
This sequence comes from Bathynomus jamesi, assembly GCA_023014485.1. Taxonomy (NCBI): domain Eukaryota; kingdom Metazoa; phylum Arthropoda; class Malacostraca; order Isopoda; family Cirolanidae; genus Bathynomus; species Bathynomus jamesi. The sequence goes on along the minus strand of JAJOZX010001226.1, from coordinate 680,720 downwards.
GGTCACGTGACCTATCCAACTACTGACAGACCAAACGTCGCTAAACCTCGATGATCTAACTGGAAGCGGTGTTGCAACGTGGCCACGTTATAGCCTTGAATGTAGGGGTAATTAAACCTATTCGGTGGATGAGAAGCAAACTTTATTACAAATTTCTTTTTTAAATTTTGCTTCGTTGGGTAAGGTTGAGGTCCAGCCAACTGTAGCCCATTCTTTTGTGGTACTTAGCAATTAACCTGGACCTATTTGGTGGAAGAACCATGATATCGACACTAAAAAATCAACCTAATTTGGTTTAACCCACAATAACTTATCGATTTTGGGCCTCGTCAATCACCTATCGTTAACCCGAATTGGTTTACTTTACGTATTGCCTCGCCTTAAAATCAGTAAGCCTATGGTACACCCTGTTAGGCTGTTATACTATGTTAACTGCTTCTTGGAAGAAACATTTATACGGGTTAGGTTTCATTACTCTGGCCTCTGTCAATTATGAAATTTTGCAAAATTTTGGCTAACAAACTAAAATCTGAACCAAAGTAGCACTTATCCTATACTACAGACTACTTTGCATGATAGGTCTACCTCTACAACACACCATATAAGGCTGAATTAATTAACTAAACTATCGTCTATGCTTAGGTTATGTACACAAATAATGACAGCCTACGTATCTAGGCCTATAAGTGTAAAAATCAACAAAACTGAAGTTCACGACCTTGGCACCGAAGCTGGCTTTATAATTTTAGACCTAAATTTCATGAGGTTAATGTACCCCAATTTAGATGGTGAGATATAATTTATTGATAAGCTATTGGGTGGGAATTTTTATTTCCTAAACAGTGAAAAGCCTACTCTCTCCAGGTCAACTTAAAGATTTTTCAATATACACTATGTCTAAGAAGCAAGTTTTATTGTCGGCTATAATATGGTAGCGTAATTTTTTTCAGTCCCAAAAGCTACTGCATACCTACAGTATATAGTCTTATGGTATCATACCTGTTTCCAGTCACTGCCTATTCAATATTAGCCTACATAGGAATAGGAGCACAAGTCTGTATTCCTGAAAAACTACTTTCCCGAAGGGGTCCTATTTCTGGAAATAGGCCTAGGGCTGGCCTAATTCCTTTGTAGTAGGATAGGCCCTAACTCCAAAAAGTTACAAGATTGAGCCAATGTTCTGATGTTAACACGAAACTGATTAATTCCTCAAAAGTTTATAGGTACGGTACCATACTTCATTGCAATGGAATAAACTATCCTACTCCGAAGCTAGGTCTAGGCCTATTGATGAGTAATTTTAAATTACCAGAAGGTAGGAGCGTTAGTGATTGTAGTTGCCATCATATATCCTGTGAGTAATTAACCTACAGCCTATGCATGATTCCTTTAAGATTTTGTTACAGTTTCTGTAAGTGAAAATTTGAAACCAACGTAGGCCTAAAATAGTGAACCACTTCATAAAACCAAATCATAAGAGCTACTGGCTAATGTTATGGTCATAAATTAGGGTACTCATTTGGCAGCAATATCTATGAACTGCTTAATAATAATGATAAACTACCTTTATTGGCAGGATATATGTCGCATAAAAATAGTAACGTAATAAATAAAATAAATCAATGATATATTAAAAAACTAAACATTATGACAAAAAAAAACGTAGGGGCCTACTGAAACAAATGATAATAAAAACTACCTAATGTTTATTGGCAGGAGACAGATCCCATAAAATAAAAAGGTACAATATCCATCAAGTTAATTAACTATATCCAGTACAACTAATTATTATTATTAAAGAATAAATGAAAAAAAGACTGGTAATAAAGAAATGAGAAATATTAAAATTAATAATAAAAGTTTCACAAAAATAAAAAGTATTTGTAATTAAGTAATTAAAAATAGTGCCTTATTTTAATATTCATGTAGAGACCGACCAGAAATTCTTTCCTCGCCGTTCTCAAACATTATGGAATCAAAACAAAGGCTATACACGTGGGCACGAAACAGGCCCACGCAGGAAAAACAGATTTTAGGGTATTTCCCGAAACGATCACCAGAGGACGTCACCAAAGCCTATAAAATGCAGTTTCTTCCTCAAAGTCATTCGGTCGACACAGACATCGATTGTCGTGGCCTCGCTGGAGGTAGAGATCTTTTCCAGCCTCCGAGAAGGTGTCGGTGGTTCTGCTATCGACATCTGTTGTCACTTTTTTAGGGGGCCTACTTCCCCTTTATGGGGCTAGTAGGCCTCGGATCCCCAAATCTACAAAAGAGCCTGCTCTTAACGCCTGCGCGTGCCTGGCTGAGCCCGGGCGACTATCTTCTACTCACGCTCTCGTTTGTGCCACCCTTTCTCTACTTCTTTCCCATTTCTTCGTCTGTTCGTTTCTCTTCACTACCTAGCCACAAACCTCATTTTGCTCGTCACTCATCCTCTCACTACAATTCGATCAGCGCTTGTTCAACAAGTATCTCAACAGACCCTCTACAGTCTCCAAGGTCATCTACGGTGAAACGCAATACGGTCAACCCTTCACATGGGTCTTCAATCTCCAGTTATTCATCATCTCGGTAAGCCTCTTCGGCCCTTACTCGGCCTACAGTGTTTTTGTTACGTCGTGCTTCCACAAGCTCTGCCTAATCACGTAGGCTATACCCAAAAGTGTACGCAAGCAACCGGCAAACTAACTCTCTCATTAAGACCGCAGTAGGCCTATTTCAAGTGTTGTACCACCCTGTTATTGTGTTCTTTCATACAACTTTTATTTTGCATCCAATTGTTTGTGCTTTCCTTTAATGCATTACATTTTTCCGACCTAATCCATTTACTGTGCCATACCGTACTTTCATATTTCTATTATGAATAGGCTTCATTATTTATTTTGTGTTCACTCTGCATACCTCATTAGCCTATCTGACTTAACAATTGGACTGTATAACCATTCCTTATTGCTAAGAACCAGTCATCGTTAGCATAGTATAAATGTCATTATATAATTGTTAATTATTATAAATACCTTTATTGAACTGTTAATAACTGAAATAATAATGGATTTATTTTCCTAATTAAACACAAAACAAAGTAGTTTCTCTTCTTATTAAACATTATTTGGTCTGCAAGACCTGGTGGCCCTAATTTCATTTCAATTTTACTCGGTAATTATAGTAAGCCTACTTTCTTAGCCATATCAAATCAGCGAGCTGAAGGCCATTTTTAAAAATGGACACAGACTACTTTAACAGATTTTGTGGGCATTTATATATACAGTATATAGGTACAACTCAAATTCTTGGTAGCTGCAGAATCATAATTTCAGCTATTTCATTTCCTTTTCCTGCCAAATTAAAATTTAATACTGTAATATTATTCTCCCAACCAAATCCAAACGAGTGAAAAAATATGCAGGAGGATTATCTACTTGGTTACCTGCTCCAAGTTGGGCCTACTTGTACAGATGGAAAGAAGGCACATGAACTACAAATTCAAATAAGCCTATACACTAAATTAACCTTTTATTTTCAGTTCTCTTCAAATAAACTAATAGCTACTAAAAAGAGAAAAAATAAATACTGTATAAAATATAATAATTACAATCATAAATTGAACATCTAAATAAGTAAGGATATTCTGAAGTGACAATGTGAACTAAATTGTGAAAATAATTAATAAGTAATAATTTAGTAATACCATATTTTTCTTTTCAAATTTCTGGTCAAAGTTAGCAAGTGGGCTATTTCTCTTAAACTAAGCAGTAAGCATAGATCCTAATTGTTTTATGAATTAAATTTATGTAAAATAAAAAAAAGCATTGGTAAGTACAGTATCTGTTGCAACTACTTTAACTTCAACATTTAAATTTAGCAACCCATAATTGAAACAAATTTTACAAACTCCTGCATAACCTGAACTTAACAGCTGGGCCTAGGCTTATTACAATTGAGTACTGCATGGTTCTTTGAAAAAATTGTTTTAAACAACTGCAGGCCTAACAAATTAGTCACACAAAACTTATGAAGTTCCTGAAAACTGGGTACAAACCAGGGATAAAACCCAGGTGGGTTGGATTTTTTCAATAAAACAAGTTTTTGCCAACCCTGGTACAAACTGAAATGCCTTTGCTAGAATACAGTGGTTTGGTTATTTACTTGTCTACCACAAAAGTATCCATCTACTATTCCATACTGTAATATCTTTGTTTCATTTCAGAATTCACAGTAGCTAATATAAATAAATTCTTATAGAGTAGAGCAATTACACCAGTTCAGGATCATGAAATAAAATAAATTTCCACGTGATATTTATTAACCAAAATATAACTATTCCAAGTTCATTACTAGAAATTTAACACTAGTTAGGTAAGTTAGATATGTATAGTAACCTGTTATTTCATATAGATTATAGGCTAATTTGTTCAAACTGTTCTTATTATTAAATCTCTCCTTGACCTCCTCCTTAATTTTGTGTTCCCTTTATGGCTTATTTTATTTTCTTTTGGCTCTCCTTCCATATGAGTTTTGACTATCAATTCCATCAGTGTGTTTTGAAAACGTGGCTATTTATTGGGAACTATTAATTTGGATGAAGGAATCTTCATCTAAGGTGATCATATTTGTAAAATGTCAATTTCAAGCACACTAATTATCCTTTAACTATTTACAAAGCTACTGAAGCAGTTTACATTGCTTGAACAAAAATATATAGGCCTACCATATTATTTACACAATTTACGAACTCTCATTTATGAAAATGTTGTGTGTATATATAAACTGTTTAGCTGGTAAACATTTATCAATTTACGAAGGCAAAATACAAAAATAGTTCCTATATTAATATAGAGCTACAGAGAATGAATAAATATAAATATATATATTATTTTTTTTTGTAATTCTAAGATTGTGTTTAGGATGGTTAAAGCATCTTAATACTGTACTTCATTTTCCTTGGTTGATCCACTGGTCCTGTGTCCAAATGCCTGCTTCTTCAGGATGTTAATATCATTATAGGGCTACTCCTTTTCTGAGTTCACTTAAGTTTCTATACAAGTTTGTATCAAGGACTATACTAGTTGTAGACCTATCACAGCCATTTGCTTAATTTGGCAACAATGGAACTTACAACTGGGAGAGCTGACCTTGTATAACAAACAGTTTCATATTATTTACTTCTGTTTAGGTTTTCATATTCATTCTTCTCAAATTATATGATAAAGTACTGAGACACTACATTCTTTTTCAAATAGGTTAAGAATGTCAATTTTTTCTTTCTGCACTGAAAAAAATTCATGCAACAAGATATCAAGGTTTTCCTTGCCAAATTATGTTGAAGTTAAGCCTAAGCATTACATAATATACAAATCATTTAATTTCATAATCCAAATTTTATCAGTTTTGTTGGTGATGGTTCAACTTCTAAATTCAGATGAACAGCTCAGCCAACCTTGGAGAGGCAAAGACATATAGGTCCTACAAAGAATGTGATTGAAATGCATAGACTTACCAATTTCACAAAAATTAGTAATTTACCATAACAGTACATGAAGTTACACGTGGTATATATTTTGGAAAAGTAAAGATTAATATCTTCTTGACACAAGGCCTACTTCTGGTAATATACATAGATTACTCATACCATATGCTCCTATGGAACTAAACTTATTTTATATTAAAGATTAAAAGAATTAGGCATGTTTAGTTTTGAGAGAAACTGTTTCGAGGGACATATGATATAAAGAATTAATTGGTAAATTCTCAACCTTCCATCTACTTAACCTGTTCACTCTGAAGCAATCTTCCCATCCATGACCTCCAATCTTTCAAATGCTGTGTTGAGGCATCACAAAACTTTGGCTCTTGATTTTGGCTCTCTTCTTTGATGGGGGGGGGGGGGGGGGGGGCACTTCCCAAATGAATTGGGGTGAGAAGGCAAACAGCTCAGATATAAAATACAAAAGTTAACAAAAAGAAGAAAAAAGGTAGAAACTAAAACATACACATTCATTCAGAAGTACACACCTGCTGCACTTCATATGCCATACATGATGATGTTTCTAGAGTTTGTAAAAAAATGTGTTCCAAACTTGCATACCATACCTAACAAACCACCTCCATTCAAACAATCATTCATCATGTCCATCCATCTTCTTGGCTTTCCACTCCTCCTACCTTCACAAACATTCTTATACAGGCAGTCCTTGTTTATCACACATCAGTTTTTATGACCAAAAATTCAAATACCACAGTGTGTGTTTTGCATTAATGCAAGACAATGTAGACTTACATTTTATAGACGCAGAACACTAGAACATTAATTTTCTAATGTTATGCACCTAATTATGTATATATAGTATTTATTATTGTATGTTTATTTTTTAATGTTTAAATGAACAATATGCACTTATTTATTATTTGTGTGTGTTTCTTAATGTTATAATATTTGGTATCTATTTGTGATATGGTACCATACTTGTATATTACAATGCAAGAAGTATGGTATCACAACCACAGACTGTAACCAAGACCTTATTATGTCTGAAAAACCACCCCAGCTAACCAGAAATTTCTCATCTGGGCCACATCCCCGCCTTAATACATGGGTTTCTAAGGGAAAATGTGTTTTGGATATTGCAATTTTGCTTATCACAGTCCTTTTTAGGAGTGCAACCCTTGCAATAAGCAGAGACTGCCTGTACACTCCTTTCATAACTGTGGTTAATATATGCAATAAATGCCCACAACCTGCATTTCCAGCAAGAAATATATTTTCTTGGGTAATTTGATGTGCTTTATTCAACACTCAGCTTCATTTATTCTGCAAATTTCTTAATATATGATTAATAGCTATATCGTAATGTGTGTGGGGGGAGGGGCAGACCCCATTAGGTATTATGTTAGCAATTAGACATAAAAGGTACTTACAGGTGCTTTGATTTAGATCATCTTTGGGGCCTATCATTTGTTGTTTTGATGCCCATTTGCACCAGTATCAACAACCTCGACCAACCCAGTGCTATTTTACCAAATTAGAAGCTATAAACATTAGGGTACACTAACTGACATAATAATTAGACAATGTAACCTAATCACCAACTAGTCATCTTAGATTAGACACCCAATAGGATTTACAATCAATGATTCCTGCAGATAGAAAATCACCTGCTGCTTAGGTCAGCCCATGAACCAAACATGCCATCTTAATGTTTATGCTTTTGTATTGCCATTTATTTTCCTTTTAGTGACTTCTAAACTATATATATATATATATATATACACGAGGGGTGATCAAAAAGTATCAATACTTTTATTGCTACGGACAAATGAATGCAAATAAGAAAACTATTTACATACAAGTCTTCCTGCCCTCTGGCATCTGCAGTCTGAAGCAAAATCTGCCACCATAAGTCAGTAGTTGGTTGGAGTGCTTAACCCTCTAACACCAACTGGGTCGAACATGTACCATTCCAAATACACGCATTTAGACTTAACCCTACAAAAACATTTGCCATTAAAGGGTTAAAAGGGAGGGTGTGTTTTCGCAGTACATTTAAATCTCTGAAATGAAGCAATGAACGTGCCAAACTTAGAAAATCTGCATCAAAGACAAATGAAATTATTAAAACAGCTTTTGGAAATGATGCTCTCAGTGTAGCTAACATTTACAAATAGAACAAAAAGTTTAAAAATGGAAAAACATTTGCTCATACCAGAAATCAAATCTGTTGGATATTTTCATCCATAATGAGAAGTGGAAGGGCAGCCACTGCATTCCTTGTCTTCAAGTGATGTTTCTCCATTTTTAAACTGTGCCATTTACAAATGTTAGCTACACAGAGAGCATTTCCAAAAGCCATTTTAATCATTTCATTCATCTCTGATGCAGATTTTCCAAGTTTGGCCCTTTCACTGCTCCATTTCCGAGATTTAGACGTACTGCAAAAACACACCCTCCCTTTAAATACTCCAACCAACTACTGACTCATGATAGCAGATTTGGCTTCAGACTGCAGATGCCAGAGGGCAGGAAGACTCATATGTAAATGGTTATTTCTTATTTGCATTCATTTGTCCGTAGCAACAAAATTATTAATACTTTTTGATCACTCCTTGTACGTATGTATGTATACCATATACAGTCGACCCTCGACTTACGTAATTAATCCATTCCAAGATGAGTTACTTAACTCAAAAATGACATGTCAAACCCCAAAATACATGTAAATCGGGTAATCTGTTCCAGGACCCCAAAAAAGTATTGAAAATAGTAAAATAATTAAATTATTTAATTAGTGAAGCACTTGTTCTAATTCTTTGCGCAATCTATTAAATCACAGAAAAAAAATTATAGTGTGTTATTTCATCAATGTTTCAACTTCACACAGGCACTTTTTTATCTTTGATTATTTAATAATCCTTAATAATTTCACATTTATTAATCACTTCATACAGTATCACTTTATATAATGCACAGTAAAAATAATGAAATAACGTGAAATGCCCGACATCATGCCAGTGAGTGGTCACGCACTGCATTTGCGATTATGCAGCTATTACGCAACACGAAATAATTACGTAAGATGAATCAATTACAGTCAATGGGGGGGCTTCTCGTAACTCAAAATTACGTAAGACAGTGACAACTTAACGTAATATAGGTATATATATTTTTTTTTCATAATAAAATAACATCAGCCAATTAGATCATGTAGGTTAGGGTAGGCTCCATTTTGGAATATTTGCACAACAAATTAAGCTCAGATTTGAATGGTAATTTTACATTGTTAAGTTATGTTCCCTTTCGGAACATTTGCACAACAAATGAAGCTTAGATTTCAATAAAGCACATCAAATTACACTAGAAAAATATATTTCTTGCTAGAAATGCAGGTCATGGCATTTACTGCATAATTACCTACCAATAGAGGTATACATTACATTACATTTCATTTACAAAACATGAAGCCACTGGGGCCTATCAAAGTTATCCAAGTCATGAGCTTCATTTTATAATAAAAAAATCTTGCAAAACATCAATCTCAAATCAGCTATACTATATAATTAACATTACTATTTACTGCTACAAACTACTACAATAACTACATACATATAGTAGCTATATATAATTTAAGAATTTGGACACAGCTGGAAGATGAAACTCATAATAACCTAATCTATTATATACTAAGTTATTATGACCTGATTTTACCAGCTGTTCATACCTTCTATGGATTGAGTGTACACACGAGTTGCCTCTTCTAGAAATGCTTCAAATTTATATAATTATAAAAAAATTACAAGTTATTTAACCTCTTAACGACTGAATTTTTTGTAGGGTTAAGTTATAAGTGCGTGTATTAGAAACGGTACAAATTTGACTGTGTCGTCCAAAAGAGGTTAAATTATAAAGTATATAATAGGACCCTAATTAGATCTGAAGTTTTATAGCCTACCAATATATTTTAATACTTAAAATATGAAATTTCCAGGTTTTACAAATAAAAAAATCCATAAAGATCTTAATTGTGAAGGAGGAGTAATAAAGCCACTCTAAATTCTAAAAAGATGGGAAAAATAACAAAAATTATCCATCTAATAATACTATTAATCTAAAAGGGACTCATCCACATACAAAACATTTTTAGCTTGGAGAGATATATAGCTACCAGATGTGGTAAATTCCTTCTACTACAGTAAAACCTTCATTATCCGGCAAGCTCGGGGATTAGGCCATTCCAGTTGTCTAAATTTTCTGGTTATCCGAGGGTACCATTAACCTACGAAAAACCAATGGACAATAATAGTAAAACTCAAATTTTGGCTATACTGCACTGTACACTAATGTAAACTATATTGTAATCAACATAAACACTATGCTAAGTATTGTATGTATGGGACGATTGGAACGAGTAAAATTTAGTCTTATTTTATTAAAAATGTTAAGGACATTCTAGATTTTTCTGGATGGCATTGGAAAGCTTCCCAGTTTCTAGATTGGTGATTTGTATTGGCCTAATATGAAATTTGCCAGTTTCTAAAGTTTTCTGGATAGTGCAGGTTTTACTGTACTTAGTTTGGCCTTTGGGTAAAATTCCACATGCCCCACACACACACACACACACTTCAGACAGAGGCCATAGGCCCTATTTACTAACTTAAGTCTAATCTATTACCAAGCTGTTATGAACTATGGAAAACTATACTGTACATGCCTGTTACAGTATACAGTTTACATTATAGTCCACAACAAGGCCTCAACATACCTACAATATGGTAGAGGCCTTTATTTCATAGTTTAATACAAAATATTAATTTATTGTAGCTACTGAATAACTACAAATTACCTCAGGATTTGCAATAAAGCCTACTCGGAGTGGGGAAAATTGCCATAGGTAGAACAAAAGAATACAGTATGTAGGCAAGAATGTATTTTTTTGTACCAAAATTTTCCATCACACTGACTCATGAAAATTATTTCAAGAGAATAAATAAAGAAACAAATTATAAATGTGGTGTTTTTTCATCTGCAAATGTAAGCATAAAAATTAAGCAAACAAGAATGAATTATAACTGAACTAGCCTAGTTGGAAGCATTGCTGTAGGTGAGGAAGATGTGTTCATCTTTCTTCTACAAGTTCTGAGTGAAAAACACACTGAAAACCATAGAATAAGCCTATCCCAGTGAATAATTTGGCACAGTGAGTTGCCTGTGTTAATTGAACTTAACACCTTGCATAACCTAATTACCTACATCCAAAGAAAAGAGAAGGCAATTGCACAACCAGATGCAAACTTCAACAAAACACAGATAATAGTGTTTTCCTTTTTACCATTGGGCTGCACTAAATACTAGTGATGTACTGATATCAGTAGATTTTTAACAGTATTGGCCAATATTTCAAAAGTATGATTTTTCCAAAATTATGAATAAAAGGCTATTTAGAAGATGAAATTTCCAATATTTTATAGTTTTATCACTTCACATAACTCATTATTTTTTCATCATAGCCTAATACTAAGAAATGTTGCACGTAAGTTTTACCCAATTTTCTTTTCAAACAGCCAATTAAACAAGTGTAAATCCTTTGAGAAATTGATATAAAGCCTAAAAAACCAAAAAACTATCTTGTGGTCATAGCTCACAATATTAACCCATCTAGCTGGTTAAAAACACATTTATTAAGCCCAACATAGGCCAGCAGTCCAATTGCATAACAAACAAAACTATGACATCTAATGCAGTGTTACCATCTTTGATGAAAAGGATTATTGCATTGTTGCCAAATTTTCAACACAGAAAATAAATTATGAATATGTTACAAAAATATGACAAACTAATAAACCCTAGCTGAATATCAGTATTGGTTATCAGCTAAAAAGCAATATCAGTACATCCCTACTAAATGTGGTAAAATCTTAAGGAAATGTCATCACCTGCAAAATTATACCAAAATGCATTTTTCTAGTAGTAGCTATTTGATGTGATTTATTCAAATCTGATATTCATTTGCTGTGTAAATAAGCCAAAACCCATTTTATTTGAAGTTGAAAATTGTGAGGTTTTGGTTCAATTGCACAATCAGTAAATACAGTATAAGATCTAAGTAAATCACATCAAATACTATATACTATAAAAAAGCATTTTGGTAAACCTAACCTAATAACATAACTCTTAACTGTGCCTCACAGCCACAGTGGAAATACATGTTACACGATTGGTCAAGCATATGAATAAATCAAAGTGGCTCCATGGTCAGCATGCTGGCCATATAGTCTGTAGGGTACATAGCTGGTGAGACATCTGCCCCCCAAACCACAAGAATAGCCAGCCTATGCTATGTAGTATCGTATGGCTAATAATAAGTTTCATGGAGAATACTAGTGAACTCAGCCACACAATTATCTGGTTAGCAAGATAGACATACAAAATCAATTTTACACAGCATAAATGAAGTATCATCACCCACAGAAGATCTTCTGGAAGAGGCTTATTCAGCCTGTAACTCCAGCTCTTAATCAATTTCTACTACAGGCAGTCTCTGGGTTACGAATGTCCGACTTACGACATTCCATACATATGAACAGACCGCCGTAAAGTCTATTATTTTAAAAATCCGAGTTACCTACAATGGTTCATAGTAACGAATCAGTGCACTACTTATGCTACCGCCATTTTAAGTCAGATTTTGTACTCGTAAAGACGTTCGTGTGAATTCATATTCAATTTCTGATAACGTGCAAACCCCTATCATGGCTCTTAAACAAAAATCTGATCCAAGTGCTGGTGATGCACTTTAATTACTGTTACAAATTATCTTTTTTTATGTTTTTTATGTTTTAGTAGCTTTTATAAATTGGGTGTGTGTTTAAGTATACAGTACTCGCAATGAAGAATATGGGGTTGATTGTGGTGGATACCGGTATGTATGCTCTAAAAACCTATAAGAAATATGAACGAAGAATATGGGGATGTTTGTGGTGGATGTGTGTACTCTAAAATCCTATAAGAAATACAAATGAAGAATATGGGGATGTTTGTGGTGGGGATGTATGCACTAAATGCCTAAGATATACGCATCTACTGAGAAGTCTATTATTTTTATAATGAAATTTTAAATAGAATTAAAAGAAAGAAAAAAAACATTGTACGAAGTCATTTTCTACCACTGCTGATGACTCATTCAAACCAAATTCCCACCGTACAGCCACAGTGGACATCCCACATTAAGACTAAGTACAAACCATTCGTATGGGCTCTGACTTATATACAAATTCGACATGAAGACCATTGTGAGAACAGAACTCATTCATAAACCAGGAACTGCCTGTACTCAATTTAAGAATGCATCAGTGGTTGAGCTTGACATTAAACTGTGAATTGATCTCTTTTTGTAATTGTATTTTTGCTCTTGGTTCCTCCATTCTTTATCTAATTTATTTTCAAGTTCCTTTACTATTTTTGAATCTATTAGGTACATAAGATGGCAAGTGACTCCAATTTTTCACTATTCTATTACAGAATGCATGTTTCCTAACAATTTTCTGGTTAATGTAAAAGACATACACTATTTTCATTATACAATAGGGTCTTGTTAATCTGAACACTTTGGACTAGACAAGTTTTGGATTAGCAAGTTTTTTGGATTATTGAGACTCGCATACAAATTACCCATGAATCAAGAAAAACTAAAATAATAGTATTAGTAATTTTATGTGCAATGTTAGACATAATTAAAGATTGGATCAATAATGATTATGCAGATATTTAAAGATATATATAGTAAGGATGTACCAATATCGTTTTTGAGCCGATAACTGATACCAATAATTAAAAGTAGTACCATACTGTATCTGCCAATAACCAATATCCAGCTAGGGTTTAATTAGTTTATTATATTTTTGTAATATATTCATAATTTATTTTCTGTGTTGAAAATTTGGCAACAAAGCAATAATCCTTTTCATTAAAGATGGCAACACTGCATTAGATGTCATAGTTTCATTTGTTATATAAGTGGACTATGGGCCTGGGTTAATATTGTGAGCTATGACTACAAGATAGTTTTTTTGGTTTTCTAAGCTTTATACCTATTTCTCAAAGGATTTACACTTGTTTGATTGAAAAGAAAATTGGGTAAAACTTATGTGCAACATTTCTTAGGGTACTTGTGGGTTATCTGTCGCCACTTTAATATTTTTTTATTTATTTATTTTTATATATTAAGAGAAGAGGATTCTTTATACTGTACAGCATTGACGATTGGTTAGGTTAAGTCGTGCTAGTTTGGTTAAATACCATTTTATTTAACCAAACTAGCACGACTTAACCTAACCAATCGTCAATGCCGTACAGTATAAAGAATCCTCCTCTTAATATATAAAAATAACTAAATAAAAAAATATTAAAAAGTTTTTTATTTAACCAAACTAGCACGACTTAACCTAACCAATCGTCAATGCCGTACAGTATAAAGAATCCTCTTCTCTTAATATATAAAAATAAATAAAAAAAATATTAAAAAGTGGCGACAGATAACCCACAAGTACCTTTCTTAGTACCTAGGCTATGATTAAAATAAAATAAAAGGCTATGATGAAAAAATAACGAGTTATGTGAAGTGATAAAATGATAAAATATTGGAAATTTCATCTTCTAAATAGTCATTTTTTCATAATTTTGGAAAAATCACTTTTGAAATATCAGCCAATATGTTTAAAAGTCAGCTGATACAGATACCATTAAAAATCTACTGATATCACTGATACTGATAATTAAAAGCAGTATCGACCGATAACCAATATCCAGCTAGGGTTTATTAGTTTGTTGCCAAAATATGACAAAGCAATAATCCTTTTCATAACTGGGTTAATATTGTGAGCTACGACTACAAGATAGTTTTTTGGTTTTCTCGGCTTTATACCTATTTCTTAAAGGATTTACACTTGTCCATATCTAGACCTATTTAAAGATGTGTGCATTAATATCATAATTTTTATATACGGTACAGTAGACTCACAACTTACGCAGATTTTTCTTAGGCAGTTTCAACTATACGCAAGTTATAATTTTACAATTTCAGTGCTTTAAGGCAGCGTACACACGTCTCACCTTCATCCACATTTGCAATGCCATGGAGGATAGCACTAACAAGAGAGTTATGGCATGCTGGAAGGAATTCAACATTGCCAATTGCATCACTTTTGTGTTATAGTTATGTTATACGTATAACAGAGTTACAATATATAGTGATTTATGGGATTTTTTTTTTGGTTTCTGACTTTACGCAGTTTTTGGCCTTACGCAAAGTCCCAGGAATAAGTTGCGAGTCTACTATATAATATATATATATATATTATATTATATATATACCGTATATATATATACACACACCAGGGATGGGGAGTCGGCAAAAAAAAACTGACTCCCGACTCGGTATTTTTAAAAACTGACTCCCGACTCTTTTCTTATCATGCTGATCTACAACCTTATAAATATTAGGATGTTTGTTTCGTAGATGGCGTTTCAAGTTTGAGGCTCTAGTTGGAGCATTAGCATGTTTCCCAGTGTAAGCACTAATTTTTGCATTACACTCTTTACCATCCTTTTCTACTTGACAAATAAAAATACTTTCCTCATTTAGCTTAAAATATTGAAAGACTGCCGATTTTCTACTAGGCACACAACTCATTACTAATAGGGGCTAATTAAATTAATAAATTGCTAATTTTTATATGGTACCTAGTATCCTAAAATAGAAATATGAAATTTATTTGCTAAGATTTACCAGAACAATAAATCAAATGTGGAAATGTGAATCTAGAATTAGTTCAGGAAGATATTTATTTAGGGCAGAGTAGTATTCTGATAAATTGTTGGCATATAGAAATTGAATCAAAGAGTCAGGAGTCGGTCGTTTTTACCGACTCCCGACTCCCCACCTCTAATACATACACATACATACACACACACACACACACACACTAGTATATATTTTATATATATATGAAATGATAAAAATTAAATATTGGAAATTTCATCTTCTAAATAGTCTTTTATTCATAATTTTGAAAAAAATCATACTTTTGAAATATTGGCTGATACAAATATCAATAAAAATTTACCGATATATCAATACATCCCTAATATTAAGGCCAAGTTCTCTAGGAGGCTGGGTTTGGGTTCTCTAAGAGGCCAAGTTCACTAATTACCTCCAAGGAAACCAGATTTCAGTGACCCACTTATTTCATATCCCAGGTTAATTATGGCAATTCTTACATTCAGGTTAGGTCGGTGCTGGGTTAGTTATTTCCTACATAACCAACTTTCAACCAATCAGGGATCCAAAAACTAGTGTCCCCAAAACTTAATATTTACCTAGGTAGGATCAGTTTAGCATTGTAAAAATTTTTTTTTGCCAATATCCTGTTTTGGCATCCCAAATTATTCAACCAACCAAAAAATAAATGGCACTCCAACACTTTCCAATTACTTATGTTAATTGACTGCCCAGTTAGATCAACTGTACGCCCTTGATGATTGGTTAGGTTAAGTCTTGATATTTTCATTAGTTTAAATGAAAATATAATGACTTAACCAATCATGAAGGGTGTACAGTTGACCTAACTCGTTGGTTGAATAATTTGGTATGAAAATAGGATATTACCAAAAAAATTTTTTTACAATGCTAAACTGGGATTCTACCTTTACCTATATTATAATAGGTTGGTTACTTACCCACAATTCTGTTCCCCAGCTCATTTTAATTTTCTTTTGATTAGACTTCTTTCAAAGTCTCACTGAACCCAAAACAAGTTAATATTGCACTTCAGTAATATAGTTTAGGCTACTTTAATTTCACTTTTCAGTTAATTTAGGACCAGTTATAAATTAGTTAGGTTACTTTATTTAGACCCACAATCTGTTTACAGTAATTTTGATTACACTATATAACTAACAAGATATCACCTTAGTTAATTTAAGACTGATGTACTTAGACTAGACCTAAATTACTAACTAGCCTAGGCTAAGATTGAGACAAAGCTTAATCCATGAACATCAGCCAATTTAATTTACAAGCCTGAGTGAGTTTATAGTGTGAATGGTTAATAACAAATCCCTGAGGCCTACGCTTCTTTAACTTGGGATCTAGGAATGAACTTAAGCCATGGATAGGCTAGGCCTATAATGACAGAGGTAAGACTTGAGTATTAGCTTCACGAATGGTTAGCAGGCTAGGCTCTTACTGTTGAATCTTCGGGTAAGCTCAAGCTATCTTAAATTCAGGCAAGGACCAGCCTTTAACTTCGGCCTAAACGCAGTTCCGTCAAGTAACGAGTTCGGAAAAGTCAGGCATAGGTCAGTCTAGGGCTGGCTAGACTAACCAGATTATGTTTAATTTGAACTTTTGTTACAGCCTTTCACACCTCAGCTTAATAAGAAATTTCATAATATTGGTCACATTGAGCCTCATTGGAACGTAGATAGCCTATGTCCTAGACAGACTTAGTCTAGCCTAGGCTAAGATGAACTTAGACTTTATCAGTTTCAACCAGTTTAGGCTACGGTAGGCCCTATCTAGGGACCTAAATAGGACTCATAAAGGACATATAACGACTGACTTTCTGAATTTAGGGCCTAAACAACTTCAAAATCTTAATTTCACTTTCAGTCAAAATCCACTACTCTTGGCTACAAATTATCACTTCACCACGTAGGCTATCGGCCATGTAGATAACTGAGCTCACTCTACGTCTTTAGCTCCTCAGAACTAAAAGTTTTGAAGCTAAAAGGGAAAAAATGTATTGGATGAATAGAATATTTTCCCTCGTCCTAGGGTAAAATTCTCTCTATCATGGAAATAAAAATGCAATTAAATATAATGTCTATAATATTTAAATATGTGAGAACATAAAATAATATAAATAGAATTACTCAGCAGTAACAAATTATTAATATATCTTGAAAATAAAGAAAACCAAATTATAGAATAGTAAAAAATTTCATACCTATATATATCTGTATAGAGTTCTTGCGTTATTCAAACTCTTATACTTGTTATATAATATATATTTCTAATAAGTTTCAGTTTTATTTTATAAGTATAAGTATCAATAGTCCTATTTTAATAAAGATTCAACGAATTTATATTAAACATCCATATCTCATGCATTTCATGGGATATGTTGATGAAATACACAAAAGTTTCTTATCTTTAATAATTTTCCCTTAAGAATTGTAAGAAACCAAAACATTGGTGAATCATAGTGAATCATATGGTATATAGAAAACTGAAACCTGTTAAAAGAATCGGTAACTAAGTAAATCACTGAATCTAAGGTGTAAATTTAAAAATTAATTTGTCTTAAAAGAAATACGTAATAGTCTTGCCATTAATCTCATTGTAATAAATAACAAAATGATTAATTATTTATAGTTTATTTAAATTACCCACGCCCTTTCAGAGAAGTGTTACTCATGTTATCTGTTTGATTCGCACCTGGAATTATTGTAGTTGGTTCATTTTAAACTATTAGTACTTCATTTTATCTAAATATTTGTCTTTCTTTTAAATGAAAAAGATAAAATTCATTTATTTGCTCTTTTTAAGATTCAAAGAATTTACACTAAATACATTATTAAATACGAAGGTGGGCACCCGGGCCTCAAAAAGGACCGACGGTCCCGGTCCCGGTCCTTGCCTCAAACTGGACCGACGGTCCCGGTCCTTTCTGAAGATAGGACCTAGGAACGACTCGGTCCTCGGTCCTTATATATAAGTGAAAAATTTGATTAAAATGAAAAATGAAATTAAAGACACCGGAAATCTTTAATTTTATTAACGTAAATTATAATTAATACAATACATAAATGATTAAAAAAAGTTATTAAGTTAAATGCTTGAGTTTCCCTTCAAGACTACTAGCATTTCAAAATGGCTGTCACTGAGCCCTGACCTTTTCGGCTTGAGGACGTGAGGGTGGCGCCTGGAGACATGTCGCTTGAGGTTGTTTTGGCTCTTGTTGCTTGTCGAGAGGATGTTCTTGTTCGGCAGGCACAGCAAGCACTTGTACTCCAGGTTCTGCTCAACCTTGGGGCCCAGGTATTCAAAGTATTTGTCCAGGTACGGCCATGAATTGCCGGGTTCAGTTCTTCCGCTAGGAGCTCCAGTTGCTTGACTTGAAGTTGAAGCACTAACATCAGTAGATTCTTCGTCTCCTCCAGGTGTTGAAACAAGTTTCAGTTCAGTCTCAGTCTCTTTCTGAGTCTTCTGGAGGAAACGATCCATCTTCTTTAGAACTTCAAATAATCACTAAACACACTAAAATCACTAAAAAAGACTATGGAAAACTGATGAGTGGGTAGTTGGGAGGTAACGAAAATGGTTCACTGAGTAGGTAGGTAGTTAATCTAACAATTATTAAATTCCTTTTATGTTAATAACTGGGTGGATGAAACCAATTGGTTGCTCACCAGAGTTATTCTCCACACTAGTATTTATATACTGTGTGACAAGAGCGTGCTCGGTAATAGATATACATTACCGATCAACCAACCGAGGAAAAAACCAACACGCTGGTGGAGAAAGCCCCGCGAAAAGGAGAACAAAGGAGAACGAAAACGAGGAACGGGGCGAGAAGACGGAACTGGAGAAGGGACAAGAACAGACAACGAAGAAAGATCCCCACCAGCAAGTACGCTCTTAATAAACAAACAAGACGGGAAAAGGGACTCTCTAATAACTAGCAGTAAGTGACTAATTGTGTTTTTAACCCAGTTTTACGTAGATTCATTAAATTAAGCTGGGTCAGACAACTTAGGCCTACATTGTGGCCTAAGACCCAGCATCAACTCATAGCTTAACAAAGGTAAAGGTAGATTGCCCTAACCTAGTTTGGTGAGGAATCCTACTGTGGACCTCAATTTATCTGCCCGCTCTGGACCATTTCCGGAATCTCTAGGCTGACCCCTATAGGCTAGACTTGATCTACTCTATAGTTAGACTGGAGAAATAAGGGGTGGGTTAATTGTGGACCAATTCATACAGAGCATTTTTCACAAGACCGTCCGGACCGGACCGTCCGGAATTGCTTAAAAATGGACCGTCGCTCCTCATTTCGGTCCTCACTGAGAAAAGGACCGACTTTCCCGCTTACGGTCCTTAAAAAGGACCGAGTTCCTGGAGTTCGGTCCTTTTGGAACTCGGTCCTGCCCACCTTTGATTAAATATAGTGTTCATGTGTTTTTTTTTTAATTTTTGGGGGAAAAGGGGTTGTTTAACCTCTTTCGTAACGGCAAAGGTCATATGACGGAGGAAACCTACAACTTTACGTGGGATCCAAACCACGGGTCCCTACATCATCTGTCATTTAATGGCAAGTCATCCAAAAACAAGCTTTTTCCGAACGGGGTCCCTCAAGGCTCTGTTCTCTCACCAACACTGTTCAACTTATACATGCATGACATTCCAACATCCATAGATAACAAGCTTACCTTATCATCATATGCAGATGACATCACTCTGACATCCACCCATAACAACATCGACGCTATTACAAATAACCTACATACATACATAAAAGTATACAAGACTGGCTCACACACAATAGACTCAAAGTAAATGCAAAAAACTTCACTTTTCTACGTAAAGGTCAAATTAGAATAATAAAAACCCACTCTAATAGACAGAGTTTATTTCCACAACAGTTTCGATGCCCACTGGCATCCTCTTCGGATGGATACAGCAGAAAAACGTTTTTCTGCTGTATCCATCCGAAGAGGATGCCAGTGGGCATCGAAACTGTTGTGGAAATAAACTCTGTCTATTAGAGTGGGTTTTTATTATTCTAATCAGACTCAAAGTAGCGCCCACAAAATCAACCATCACCTTGCTAACAAGCAACACAAAAGAACACCAAATAACTCCACAGATTACACTTAACAACATTCCACACACTCACAGGACCAAAATACTTGGGGTCACATACAACAACACATTATCTTTTGCAAACCACACTCAGGACATTAAAAACAAAAGTACATCAAGACTTAACACGCTTAGGGTACTAACAGATACAAACTTTGGACACCAGCAGGAAACAACAACACTCATATACAAACAATATATTCGCTCAGTTATGGACTATGCTAGCCCATGCTGGGCACCCATTAGCTCAAACACACACACAAACACCTTGCAGACAATACAAAACAACGCACTTCGTATCATTACAGGATGTACTCAAACAACACCAATAGGACACCTGCACACAGAAACAAAAATACTGAAAGTTTGGGAACATTTAGACATGAGGGGAACACAATTCATGGCAGCGGGGACAACTAACCGACAACACCCTTGCCACTACATGTACAATCATGCATCAACACCTCGCACCATTAAGGTAACACCAGAGAGACATAATAACCAAATACTCCATTCCATACCACGCCCCACAGACATCACACAGTACATAAAACACATACACCTAACCCACAAAGCACTGACACGACTCGGTCCGAATGCGGTCCTAGGTGCGAAGCCGCCACTCATTGACAGGTCAGAGACCAGCCTGAGCAGATCGGATCGAGTTAACTTAGCACGATTCCGATGTGGACATCACCCCAACTTACAGACATATAAACACAGACTAAACTCCATAGACGACATCTGCCACCTGTGCCAGGACACACCACAAACAATTGAACACATTATGACAGACTGTACCTCGCTAGCACAACATAGAACACAATCCAACATCACTAGTGCGCTGAACCCCTGGTCCACTCCGGAGATAGCGATCGGTTACCTGCCTGCCGCCCGCTTGCTCGATCAGAGTGGGCTGATCGGCTAACCACCAACAACAACATCATCTGGACGCAGACAACGGTCACCTATATTCAACCCTCACCTAGACTCGATGTCACTCAACTTCGCTGATCTTTGGGAAGCTACGTTTCGACTTCGACGTAGTCCTTATAAAACATAGTACTGATGCATTGCAATTGAATAGTATGGTACTGGTATGGTGCTATCAGAAGTAACTCAGACTAAGTATCTTGGCCACATACTAACTGATAGCATTTCAGACGACTGTGATATTCTAAGGCAATGTAGACAATTATATGCTCAGGGAAATACTTGAGTTAGAAAATTTCATATGTGTACATTTGTTAGAAAATCTAGAAGAGGAAGAACCATTGTTGTCCCAAGGCGATATGATGACTAAGCTGATTGATGCAGCATTGCTTGTATATATTAAGTTAAGGTGTATATATATCCATCTCATAATTGTAAGGTTAGTGAAAAATTAACTTAATTTAGAGCTAGCATTTTTGAGCTCTTGTGGCATCATTGTTTGGTCACACTGTTGGCATCATTTTGGGGCGCTGCGCGTTCTTTCTACTCGTTTGTGGGATGTCGTACGTACAGGGTGTGGTCTTGTAGAGAGCTCTCTTGCAATTCAGTTTGGTTGTTTAGATACAAGATTGTTGCACCGACCATGCAATAGTCCAGGTTGCGTTGTTGTTGCAAGGTTGAGAAAGAAGACCATAAATAGTACCCTTTTTGTTTACATTAAAATTCATGTAACAAAGGTCTAAAGTAGGCCCGCATCGAGTCAGCAACCCTGAGGTTACCCTGAGGTAGGACCTAATAGGATCTCAAATCCGTAAGTTTTAATTTAGCTTAACTTGGGCTTCAGATAGAACTGGCCCTTTAGAATTTGGCCGTTCACGGCTCAGCTGGGATTTTGAACCCGACAAATAAATAAAATAACATGGTCCTTCGAACCGGATTCTACCCCAAGACTGAGTCAGTGACTATTTTTCGGCAAAGTTCTGATTGTGCAAATTGTAGCCCAAGTTAGGCCTAGACGGGTTGAGTATTATTGAATTAAGGTCCCAGGGTAAAAAGTTTGGTCGCCCAATTGCGAAACTTGGCCAGTCGTCTGTCGTTGTTTTGGCCTACATTTTACCGGTTTGGTTAATTTTGGGAGTATTATTGAATTAAGGTCCCAGGGTAAAAAGTTTGGTCGCCCAATTGCGAAACTTGGCCAGTCGTCTGTCGTTGTTTTGGCCTACATTTTACCGGTTTGGTTAATTTTGGGTTATTATTGAATTAAGGTCCCAGGGTAGAAAGTTTGGTTGCCCAATTGCGAAACTTGGCCAGTCGTCTGTCGTTGTTTTGGCCTACATTTTACCGGTTTGGTTAATTTTGGGTTATTATTGAATTAAGGTCCCAGGGTAGAAAGTTTGGTTGCCCAATTGCGAAACTTGGCCACTTGTCTGTCGTTATTGTTTGGCCTACATTTACCAGTTTGGTTAATTTGGTTTATTATTCGTAGGCGAAGGTTGCAAACCAGTGCGCCAGTTACTTGGGTGGAAAATTTGGTATTCCATACTGTGTTGGTTAGTACCCCACCTAGCAATTCAGTTTATTTGAAAGTAAAATTTGCGTTTGATCAGTTTGGTTAAGTATTTCTGCCAATTCAGCTCATTTGGTATTGAGCCCAATTGTTGTTTGCATTGAAGATGAGTGCATCTGAATTGAACAAATTTATAAAAAGGAGAAGCGCCTACAAAGGTCTAATTACAAAGGTCATTGCCACTATAGATTCTGCCATAGAGCAAGAGGATTTACGCTTAGTGACTGCGCTGCTTTCCATATTAGAAACTAAAAAGGTTGCTCTAAATGAGGTAAATGTTAAAATTGAGGCTCTTATAGAAGAGGATGAAATAGAAAATAACATAATTTACTTTGAAGAGATTATTGATGATATAATTAAAGTAGGCCTCCGAGCAAAAGAGTTTAGCAGCTCAGTACAGTTAGAGACCAGGTCTAATAATGAAACACAACACTCAACAAATGATGTTTGTGAAGTTAAGGTTAACAGATCTGTAGTTCAATTACCGAGGCTTGTACTCAAAACATTTTCTGGGAGTATTCAGGAACGGCAAGGATGGGCAGACAGTTTTCAATCAGCAGTTCATTCTAGTCAAGTGTTAAGTGCCGTGGAGAAGTTTAATTATTTGCGGTCCCTCTTGGAAGGGGAGGCAGCAAAGACTATAGCAGGATTAGCATTAACAGAGGCTAATTATAATGTGGCTTGGGATATATTAAAGAAACGGTTTGGTAAGCCAGGGATCTTAATTAAAAGCCACCTCCGTGCACTTTTAGCTATACCTCCTGTTAATAATCCTAATAGTGTCAAGGAGTTACGGCAGTTATATGATGAATTTGAAATTAGAACTAGGTCCCTGGACAACTTGGGTGTAGGAATGGAAAGGTATGGTATAATGTTGGTTCCTACACTGGAGTCTAAATTGCCTAGCTCAATTTTGCTTGAATTAAGTAGGGGACACTCTGCAGAACATGTGTACATCCCCCTTCAGCAGATGTTAAGTCTTTTAGGCACAGAATTAGCAAGACGAGAGGGAGTTGAGTCTGCACAGTGGGATGGTAAACAAGGGGACAAAGGCAGGCACAGCACCAAAGTTTCCACAAAAAGGAATAGCCCAGGTACAGTGTCAGCTCTACATGCATCCTCTGAGAATAAATTAAAGGGAATCAAGGAATGCATATTTTGCGAAGGCAACCACAAGTCATATAAATGAGAGGTGGCTGAGGCTTTACCCCTTGAGGAGAGAAAGGACAGGGTAACTAAGTCCACAGCATGTTTTAAATGTTTTTTGAAAGGTCATAGAGCAAGGTTTTGTAAGTTTAAAATTTTGTGCAAAAAATGTCATGGTAGGCATCAGCCATTATTGTGTGAAACACTCCTAGTAGGCCTACCCCAGAAGTAAAGACATCAGTGGCACATGCCACTGCTATGCAAGGGAGTAAAAGTAAAGGGGGATTATTGCAAACAACTGCAGCCTTATTAATTGGGAATGAGGGAGAAGCTACTGTAAGAGTGTTGTTTGATAGTGGTAGCCAGTGTAGTTTTATTAAGACCAGAATTTCCAGAAAATTGAAGTTTAAAGAACTTAAGAGGGAAAATTTAAGAATTTCTGGGTTTGGGGGTTCCGTTCAAAACCGAACCAAATTTAAGAAGGTAGAAGTTTTGGTTAAGGGGTTGTTACCGCAAAGTCCCACTATCAAGGTCCAAGCTGTAGAGATTGAGGAACTTTGTGCTCCAGTCACTACTTGTTTAGATATGGCATGTGTCCAAGAATTGCAAGTTAAAGGAATTAATTTGGGCAATAATACGTTTGAAGGAACAGAAGATAGTCTTTTGATTGGAGCTGACTATTATTGGGACTTCATCACTGGTAATATTGTCCGTACTTCTCAAGGCCCAGTAGCTATTGAAAGTAAACTAGGCTGGATGCTACATGGTAGCTATTGCAATGAAATGGAAAGTAAGGCTCTTTTTGTTAAGATTGAGGAGAACAGCCATGGTTTGGAAAGGCATTTGAAAGCGTTTTGGGAACTTGAATCCATTGGCATAAAGGACAAACAGTCAAGTACAGTGAACAATGATGTTTTAGAGCAATTTGAAAAAGGGATTGGGTTTAGAGATGGTTGCTATGAAGTTGGCCTACCATGGAAGGATTCTTGCAAACCCGGTTCAAACCTTCAGCTAGCTAATCGGAGGTTGGAGACTTCATTCAGGGTAAGAAAAAATGAGGAGTTGTTAATTGAATACAATGAGGCCATCCTAAGTTATGTAAGGGAGGGCTATGCTGAAAGGGTGCAAGGTGAGCTGGTGAGCCAGGAGGCACACCATGCAGTGGTACGGCGAGACAAAACTACCACCAAACTGAGGGTAGTTTTTGATGGCTCAGCCAAGGACAAAGGTGGTGTGTCCTTGAATGACTGTTTGGATGCTGGGCCAAATTTAAATGCAGATTTATTTTCCTTGTTACTGAGATTCAGGTTTGGTAGAGTAGCATTGACTGCAGATGTGAAGCAAGCCTTTTTGCGGATAAAGTTAAAACCAGAGGACAGAGATGCAGTAAGGTATCTGTGGGTGGATACGAAAGACTTGTTGGAAAATGAACCTAAGGTTCAAGCATATAGAATGAAGTCAGTGTTGTTTGGCCTCAGCTCTAGTCCATTTCTGTTGGCAGCTACTATGCAGTACCATTTTAAGAAATATTCTGAAGTCTATCCTAACACTATTGAACACATAAGGAAAAATTTTTATGTTGATGATTTGCTGTGTTCCGTGGATAATACAGAAATGGCTAAACAGATATTCATGGAGGCTAGAGCTATAATGAGGGAGGCTGGCATGGAGCTTAGAAAATGGCAGACCAATCATTCGCAATTACAAGAGTTTATGAGTCATTCCTCTGTAGTACCTGATGCAGCAGAAAGTATTGAGGATTCTGGTATTAAGGAGTTGTGGGCAATAGACGCAAAGGTGCTAGGCATTGTTTGGCAGCAAGATGATGATTTGTTTACCTTCAATGGGAAATCTTTAGTAGAGCTGGCTGAGAATGAGACAAGGTGGACAAAACGTACAGCTCTTAGTTTGGCTTCAAAGGTCTTTGATCCTCTTGGATTCCTGGCTCCATTTGTGATAAAGTCAAAAATTTGGTTTCAGAGCCTCTGGGAAATTGGACTTGGTTGGGACCAAGAGTTACCTGATCATATGGTGGTAAGGTGGAAATATTGGTTCAAAGAATTGGCACATCTTGGAGACATTGAAATCCCAAGATGGTACTTTGGAGAGTTGAACAATAGTCCAGACAATTTGGAGCTGCACATCTTTTGTGATGCAAGTGAGGAAGCCTATGCAACTTGTATTTATATAAGAGGCGCATTGCAAGAGGAAGTAAGTTGCAGGTTGGTTGCTGCAAAGAGCAGAGTAGCACCTTTGAAAAGGCTTTCTGTTCCAAGGTTGGAATTGATGGGTGCAGTTATTGCTAGTCGGCTTGCAGTTATAGTGCAAAAGTCTTTGGCCCTCTCTGAAATTCCAAGCTATTATTGGACAGACTCCACTATAGTTTGGCACTGGTTAAGAAGCAGGCAAGGAAATGGAAACCATTTGTTGCCAATAGGGTGGAGGAAATTCAAGCGCACACAGATCCCAAGCAATGGAAGCATTGTCCAGGCACCCAAAACCCCGCTGATTTACCAACACGAGGAATTTCAGTGAAAGATCTTGCACAGTCAAGTTTGTGGTGGAATGGGCCAGAGTGGCTAAAACTTGGAAGTGAAAACTGGCCTTCTAATCAGCCTATTGTAGGAGAATGCCAGGCTGAAGAAGCATGGGTGAGTGAGGTGAGAAAATGCGCTGTGAACAGTTGTCAAGTTATGCAGCAGGACCCCATATTGAGGCTTGAGGACATTAGCAGTCTGAAAAGATTGTTAAGAGTGACAGCATGGGTATATAGATTTACCAACAACATTAAGGGAGAAACAAGAAGGGAAGGAATTCTGAACAGTAATGAGATTCAGCAAGCCAGGAAATACTGGGTGGTATATATGCAGAAGGAAAAATTTGGTGAAGAGAGAGAATTGCTCACCAGCCATCCATTACAGGTTCTACCAACACATTCTGCGCTCAAGGGTTTGGATGTGTTTTTGGATCAGGATTTATTGAGAGTAGGAGGTAGACTACAGTTTTCTGGGCTTCCAGAGGAGAAAAGACATCCAATTTTGCTACCTTCTGGGGGGCACTTTGTGGACCTTTTGATCCTGGATACTCATCATAAGCTGTTACATGCTGGAGTTAGAGAAGTGATAATAGAGATCAACAATTTTGGATTCCCAAAATTAGACAAGTAGTAAAAAAGGTCGTGCATAAATGTGTGGTTTGCAAGCGTTGGAGTGCAAAGCCTTATTATGAAAAGGTGGCTCCACTTCCAAGAGAACGGTGTGTCTATACTGCCCCATTTGATGTAGTGGGAGTAGACTTTGCAGGGCCAGTCTATGTGTATGAGCGAGGGGAGTCTAACAAAGGTTATATATGTCTTTTCACCTGTGCTACCACCAGAGCAATCCATTTGGAGTTGGTAAGCAACTTAAGTAGTGATGTATTTCTTTTGGCCTTTAAAAGGTTTGTGAACAGAAGGGGTTTCCCAAATAAAATCATATCGGATAATGCAAAAACCTTCAAAAAGGCTGCAAAGGAACTCCAAGAAATTTGGTCCTTGCTAAAAGAGGAAGGATTCCAATCCTACTTTTCACACCAAGGGGTACAGTGGGAGTTTATTGTTGAGAGAGCACCATGGTGGGGAGGATTTTGGGAAAGGCTAGTGAGAAGTGTAAAGTGTCCATTAAAGAAACTTTTAGCTAATGCTCATTTGAGCAAAGAAGAATTCTGCACTGTTTTATGTGAAGTAGAAGCAATGGTGAACAGTAGGCCTATCACTTTTGTTTACAACAGTATGCAGGATGCAGAGCCATTGACACCAAATCATTTTCTTTGTGGTAAACGATTAACATCAAGCCCCAGTGTGCCAGAAGACTTGCAGCCTATCCAGAGCACTCAAGGAGAGTTAACCAGACGGTTCAGGTACCTTGAAGAGCTACAAGATCAGTTATGGAAGAGGTGGCAGATGGAATACTTGCCAGAACTCAATTATTACCCATCAGGCAAGGTAAAGGGCTCCAATGCAAATTGTATCAAGGTGGGAGAAGTGGTAATGATTGGGGATGAAAGACCAAGGCAATGCTGGAAGCTTGGCATAATTGAAGAGTTGTTTGTTGGCAAAGACAATTTAGTTAGGTCTGCACTGGTAAAGACTTCAGGAGGAAAGTTAGAGAGACCTATACAAAAACTCTATGCTTTAGAAATCAGCAAAAACACAGATATTCAAGATGAAACATTTGAGTTACAGCCTCATGGAGAAGGCTTGGCTAACCTTGCAGAAGGTAATGACAACAATGCCTCTTCGGTGGGGTGTTAGAAAATCTAGAAGAGGAAGAACCATTGTTGTCCCAAGGCGATATGATGACTAAGCTGATTGATGCAGCATTGCTTGTATATATTAAGTTAAGGTGTATATATATCCATCTCATAATTGTAAGGTTAGTGAAAAATTCACTTAATTTAGAGCTATCATTTTTGAGCTCTTGTGGCATCATTTTGGGGCGCTGCGCGTTCTTTCTACTCGTTTGTGGGATGTCGTACGTACAGGGTGTGGTCGGTTAGAGAGCTCTCTTGCAATTCAGTTTGGTTGTTTAGATACAAGATTGTTGCATCGTGCAATAGTCCAGGTTGCGTTGTTGTTGGAAGGTTGAGAAAGAAGACCATAAATAGTACCCCTTTTGTTTATATTAAATTCATGTAACAAAGGTCTAAGGTAGGCCCGCATCGAGTCAGCAACCCTGAGGTTACAGTGAGGTAGGACCTAATAGGATCTCAAATCCGTAAGTTTTAATTTAGCTTAACTTGGGCTTCAGGTAGAACTGGCCCTTTAGAATTTGGCCGTTCACGGCTCAGCTGGGATTTTGAACCCAACAAATAAATAAAATAACAACATTTGATGTTAAGTTGATTTTGTTCAAAACTTTTTGTACTCCAATGTATGCAGCTCATTTTTGGTGGAATTACAGGATGTATAATTTGAGAAAATTATATGTTGCATATAATAATATTTTTAGGAGTTTAAGAATTCCCAGATTTATAAATGGTGCTCCTTCTAGTGCCAATATGCCATTTGTAGTCAATAAGGTGCCTAACTGTGCCAGTGCCATTCGCAGTTTTGTATTTAGATTTATCATTAGGCTTGGTGAGTCACTCAGTAAGATAGTATAAGCCATGGTTAGTGGACTGGTCTCCGATATGTTTTATAAATCTCAAATCTGGAAGCAGTGGCGTAGGTAACTATGTTCATTATGCACAGTGATTCACTATCCTACTTAGTCAGTGCTCCAGAAGACTATCTCTTAATCTTCTACGGATCACTTGTATAATGTTTGTACCTATTGAGTCTGAAATAAGAGGTTTGTTTGTATTATTATTATCAATAGTAGTGCCTTATTTTTCATTTGTTTGTTATTTCTCTTCCTTGTGTGCAGAACACTCCTCTATACTTACGTCGTTTCTATACGTTAATATACTGCGCGGTCATTGCAGTTAAATGTGTGTGTGTGTGTGTGTGTGTGTGTGTGTGTGTGTGTGTGTATATATATATATATATATATATATATATATATACATATATATATATACGCGGCATAGTAACGGATATTCGTTCGAAAATGCTTGTCATTTGTACAGAAGTCTGCCTACAAAGACAGGATTTATACATCTCGCTTCAGAACAATGCGTTAGAGATGAATTGTCCGATCAGGAATCAAGTTTCATTTCTTCTACAGACCAGTCAGAGAAAGGAAAACATTTTTGCATGTTAAATCCAATACTACTCACAACAATATATCTGGTCATCCCATAAGTAATGTTTTTTAGATCGGAATTTGAAGGACAAAAAAAAACTCAACTGAAACTTCTTAATCTAGTATATATTTTCCATCGGAATCAATGACACTCTGCCAACGTCCTACGAGCTTTTCAATGCCATGTTTATAAAATTCAGGCGGTTTTGAGGCAAAAAACGTACAAAGACTGGTGTGCAGGTCATCTAAAGAAGTATACTGTTTCTCGTCAAGATAGTTTTGCAGACTCCTGAAGAGATGATAATCTGAAGGCGCAAGGTCTGGAGAATATGGAGGATGTGCAAGTTTTTCCCACCCAAGCTCCTCAATTTTTGCAGAAGTGATCCGAGCGGTATGAGGACGTGCGTTGTCGTGGTAGAACACGATTCCTTTCCGATTAACCAAAGGTGCTCTCTTTTCTTTTAGTGCAGTGTTCAATCGATCCAGTTGTTGACAGTAGACTTGAGCGGTGATTGTTTGGTTGTGTGGTAAGGTTTCAAAGTGTATTACACCACCTTTATCCCACCAAACACTAAGCAACACCTTTCAAGGGTGAAGATTTGGTTTTGGCTGTGGTGTCGCTGGTTCTCCGGCATAAACCCACTGTCGACGGCGCTTAACATTCTGGTACAGTATCCACTTTTCATCACCAGTCACTAAACGGTGCAAAAACGGATCTTGGAGTTCATGGGAATGAAGAGCTGTGCTAATGTTTACCCGTACCCTCAGATTGTCGACCGACAATTCATGTGGCACCCATTTTCCTAAGTTAGGCACTTTCCCGAGTTGTTGCAAATGTCGATGGATGGTGGACGGGGATGAATTGAGTTTCTGGGTCAACTCTTCGACAGTTGTTGAACAGTCTTCTTCAAGTGCGGCTAACAGGTCATCATCAAACTCAGCAGGGCGTCCAGCGTGCTGCATCTGTCAAACAGCAGTCACCATTCCTAAACTTTTGAAACCATCTTTGACATTTCCTCATATGCAGAATATCGTTGCCATAAACTTCCTGAATGTTTCGCGTTGCTTCAGCAGCACTATTCCCTTTTTTGAACTCGTAAAGCATTATATGCCTGATATGCTCTTCTGATACCGCCATGTTTATGAGGAGTTCACAAAGCAAAACACACGTCTTCACTGGTCAAGGTCTGTAAAGTATGTAGCGAAACACGATAGATCTCCTCTTAGATATAACCTTCGGAAAATTTATGCTTAAACCGAGTAGGACTGGTTTAAACTTAATCTATCGTAAAAAACGACATTACTTATGGGATGACCTGGTAATAACTCAATAACCGTAGTACTAAAGAAGGCAAACCTCATTAATTTGGGTCTCTGACAACCTAGTTGTAAGTCAGATTGGGTCTTTTCCGTTTGGCGGCTAGCAGCGAATTTTAATGAAAATCGGTATACTAATGTAGTTTTGGTCACTGATTTCAAAAATATAACTTTTTTTTTTTTGGAGAAATGAAAAACAAACATGTTAGAGCACTTTAAATAATTAATATGCGTTTTAACTAGCTTAAACTAGTTACAGAGGATTGTGTTAAATTTAGCCAATCACAAACTGCTACTGTTTATGAAAAAGTGCTCTAAGTGTGGGAAAGTGTGTTCCTTTGATAAAAATACCCAATTCTTTCGTTGCCAAAAGCGTCGGTCAAACGGTAAAAAGTGCAACTTTACGAAGAATATGTTTTTTGAAGGATCCCGGCAGATCTGTGAAAGTAGCAGAAAAAAATCAAGAATTAATGCCCAGTTAGATCGATTGAATGCCAGGTTAGGTCAACTGTACGCCCTTGACGATTGGTTAGGTTAAGTCATGATATTTTCGTTAAAAACACATTAATTATTTAAAATGCTCTAACATGTTTCTCATTTCTCAAAAAAAAAAAAAAAAAAGATATATTTTTGAAATCAGTGACCAAAACTACATTAGTATACCGATTTTTATTAAAATTCGCTGCTAGCCCCCAAACGGAAAAGATGTCAGATTTATCATGTACAAAATCCCAAACTCAAATTTATGCACTGAAGCACTCGTAACAAAACCTAAAAGCCGATATCCACTTCAGATTTGGAAAACTTTCATAAATTCTAGTCTCCTAGTAAGCGAGTCTAGTAGGTAATATAGGTCAGGAGTGGGAAACCCCCAGCCCGTGGTCCAAATGCGAACCACAGTTTCTGTTTATACAAACTGCGACAATGTTCTGGACTAAACTAGCAATCCGGCCAACATGACTCGGTGGTAAAAGGCAGAACAAATATAATACAGAAAATAAAGGGTAACGCAATAATAAATATTATGGTACTAATAACAGACAGCAGAAAATTTCTCCTTAATCCGAGATTGTCATTCAAAATGCGTGGAGAACCCCAGCTTTTCCTGAATCCTAAATTGGTCTCAATTTTATCTCCATCCACTGGATTGTGTCATTACCACCTAAACTTAACTTTTCTACTATTTACAAAATTTATTTTTCATTAAAAAATTTATCAAGTCCTTTCTTAAAACTATCCAAGATATTGCTATTCGCTGCAGCAGTTGGAAGAGTAAAAACTGCTTCCCTATATTACCTTTCAAGAAAAAATGTCTGACGATGCTCACATTCATACTATAAAAAAAGTGTAGGACTATTCTGAAAAATGTATTTAGGTTAATATTCCATAGAACACATCACCTAAACCTTAGAAAAACAATATATTCAGAATTCTTGTAAAAAATAATGAGAGAATATGTTTCATATGTTGTGCAAATGAATATTAATAAGATAAAAAAATACTATTTAATATGTTATCTAATAAAAATTGGCAGTTGAAAGTATTAGCAGCAAATAATAATTACTACTTTGTGACCATGAAGTGTGCCGGTTGTGAAGTAGACTTTGAAGACTTAATTCGTCTTGTTGTCTTAGACGAAGAAAAAACTTGGGATTTTTTGCAAATCACGGTGTAATATTAAAAACTAGTTTATGTCCGAACTGTGAAAGAGAGTGTAATTATGGAAAAGACCGAAATATTTTCTATTGTAATAGGCAATATACTGACCGTAAGAGTAAGCGTGTAAAAAAGCGTAATTTTATAGGTTAGGTTAGGTTACAATAAAGAAAATTAAATTACGAACCAGAAAATATTTATTTGATGCATTTGAGGTTTTTTAATAGAATCTGCTATAGTTTTTTTGTGAAATTGAGCAGCTTTCGAGATATACATTTCTTAAAAAAAAATTATTTCTCTGAAAACCTGCTCAATTGCACAAAAAACTGATGGCAGATTATGTTAACGCACATTACAATACATCAGAAAATTATTATCTGTATGTAATTTCGGGTGGTGTGTTCTGCGGAATATTTACCTGCGTTTATTCTTACTTATGGTTAAAGAACCTTTCCCCTTCCCATCCCGCAAGGACTTCAGTGAAAACAAAGTAGTAAACCCTCGTCCAACGCGTGTTTGTTCAGCGCGAATTTGCTTATACACGGAAAAATAAATGCGAACAATTAATTATTTGCCGAAAGCGAAAAATTTTATTATACACGGTCCACCAAACACGTCCTAATACAGTAGTAGTAGTGTGCCAATGCGTGCTCTAGTGTTTTCTCCTACACTTCCGCATCTCCCTCCCTCCCGCGTCACCCTTTGTCTCAGTCCCGCTACCGCCTTAAGTTCAGTGAAGTGGTGTTCGATTGTTTTTGTCGTATTTTGCCGTTGTTTTAGACAGCAGTATGGCACCAAAACGTTAAGCATCTACGAGTGATAGTGAAGAGAATAAAAGTCGTAAGGTTATGACATTAGCCGAAAAAATAAAGATTCTAGACAAGTTGCATGGTGGTATGAACATAACATCACTTGGCCACGAGTATCACGTGAATGAGTCTACCATACGCAGTTACGCACCATCCGAAAGAGTGAAGAAAAGATACGTGCTATTTTAATTTAATATATTTTTATTTATCATATGTAAATATCATTATGTTTACGATTTTATTATGTTCTTATTTCATATAGTATAGGTAGGAAATTTCATTTGTGTGTGAATAAAAAATCAACATATCTAAGTATTAATGGGAGACTATGCGGCCGCGTTCACGTATCCCCATTTATCCCATAAGGTATTAAATTTTCCTAACGCGCCATTCTCGAGGAACCTAACCCCCGCGTTGGACGAGGGTTTACTGTACATCACCGTTCATTCATTTAGGGACCGTTCACAATTATCAACATGTTCACAAGTGTACAAAGAGTACACTTTTTCAAGACCTTCCCCACCCCCCCTTTTTCCCCCCAAAAGTGTGAAAAAAAAAAGTTTTTTTTTTACAATGTATTGTATTGAAAAACTAGAGATATACAAGTTAATATTCACACTCAAATTAAAAGAAAATTGGAATTTAGCACTATTCAAATAAAGGAAACGTACTGACAGTGCAGAATCCAAAACTGTCACACTATAATATTAATAGTCCACAAACAATTCAGTTTGGATCGACATTTTTCACATTTCTAAAAGCGTACAACGGCCCTTAACCCCCTCCCCTCCAGCGGACGGTTTGTACGTTCGTGCAAATGAATATTAATAAGATAAAAAAATACTATTTAATATGTTATCTAATAAAAATTGGCAGTTGAAAGTATTAGCAGCAAATAATAATTACTACTTTGTGACCATGAAGTGTGCCGGTTGTGAAGTAGACTTTGAAGACTTAATTCGTCTTGTTGTCTTAGACGAAGAAAAACACTTGGGATTTTTTTTGCAAATCACGGTGTAATATTAAAAACTAGTTTATGTCCGAATTTTTGTTCTGACAAATGTATGGTAGCAATGCGTTTTCAAAGGCAGAAACAAAGTATTGCACTAAGCAATCTAACGTAACACATCACAAGGGCGTATTTAGGGGTGGGTGAGTTCCCTATCCGCCCGGAAACCTCCGCCCCTTTAAATTTCCTGTCAAAAAACGAAAAATTACAATACTTGCAGAAAAATGACACCATATCGGTAAACAAAAGATTCTAAGAGTTCCGGTCGGAAGCTCCCTCGGAAGACAGCTTTCCTGGCTGCTCTCCGGAATTAATGAAATATTCCACCTCCACTCCAAAAGATCCTCTTACAGATGGCACGTTCATTTGCCATAATTTTTAAATTAAAATTTACTTTTAAAATCTTAAGCAATACAAAAGTTTGAACGCATTCCGACTGTCAGATACTAGAGGATTTGCCGATTAACAAATCTGCTGCGTTCTATAAATTACTTGTCCGTAATACGTGTGTGTTTACATGACACCAGACGAAAGTGCCTGTTTTTCTCCAATTTTTGTCCCAAAATTACACTTTGGCCACCAGGTTGGAAATCCCCATTAAGCACACCTCTGGATACGCCCATGCTTTACTCGTGAAAATGAAATCCGATTTTACACACTAACTTAACATCTATTTCCCTTCTCCACGGGATGGGCACATACACACAAAACTACAAAGGTATCACTGGAAATAAGGTACTAACTCACATTAGGGATCAAGTGTTCTTTCGATAACAAAGTTGGAGTTAAACGTCTTGAGATCGGTCAGATGGGTGAAACGAACGTTCCCATTCACACACCTCACAAACCCAATCCTGTTTGTCGTTAATTCCTGTGCCACATTCATTCATTCATTTACTAATTACATTCTTCCACCTTAGAATCTTGTTTCATTCACTGCTGATTTTTAAGACATTTTTTTTAGGTAATTTTACGATATATATTGTTTCGAAAATATACAATACCCTTTTCATAAGCTGCTTGGGTAGGACTCACTCACGTTAAGCAGTTAAAATATCGGTTGACTTAAATGAAGATTGATGAAGAGTTTAATTTACTAAAGTTGCATAATAGATAGATAATAGATTGCAGACATAAGATGCAGTACATTTTTTACAGAAGTGGAACATACCAAATGAAAATTCGTAGAAAACAAAATGATCAAAATCTACATATATGATAACCTAAATTTATATGGAGACAAAGAAATAAAAATAATTTGCTTAAAATGACGTTAAACGACACTTTTCTTTAAATGCTAGACTAGCCGGACACGTATGGTTTACTGTGTGTTTTAGTTAGACTATGGTTGATACATCTTCGTTTTGGTTAGTTTCCTCATTTAAGAAAGGCCAAAATTGAGTTCTGTGCATAAAATCACCAACTTTTTTTTAAAATTAAAAATCAATAGTGAATAAAAGTCAAGATCTTCAACCTTTTTCGAGGTCTTCCTCACTTTTTATACTTAAGTACTCACTATTACACAGCTTTTTCACAACTATCATTATTCATTCTCTCCGCGTGACCATACTACTGTAGAGTACTACCCTCTCTTCTCCTCTAACATTTTTTCTTTCCACACATTTCTCGAACAATTTTCTCATACGATTATTTTATTTTACACCAAATCAGGATTCTTGTATTATTCATCTTTAAAGTAATAAAAAAAAAGGCATATTAAAAAATTATATATTTTTATTTTGTAACACAAAAAACAAAAATTTATAAATACGTATATTCTCCAATTTTTTCACCAGCCTGGTAACAAGCGTCAATTTTCTTTAAACACTTGACTTACTGTACACTGAAATAATATGCACTAAAAACAACCTAGGAAAAAGAAAAATAATATCACTCGAGTGGTTTCGCATGTATTAAACAACTTAACACGAAAGCATTAGGTCGATATTTTTCTCTTTTCTTTGATGGCTTTTAGCGATATATTATATATATATATATATATATATATATATATATATATATATATAAAATAGGAAGCAAGTGTAAACAATTTTCATCTAAATATAGTAAAATTGAAAAACTTTCTTCCGAGACTGCATAAAAGAAAAAAAAACACGTTTAACCAAGCACATTTATAAAGAGGAAGACTTCCAGTCATGCAAAATTATTTACTGAATATCAAAAGTAAAATGTAGTTCCAGAAAAAAAAAAATCGCCTAAAAACAAAATATCGAAAATATAAAAAAAAAATTAACTGTCAAAATCTTTTGACAGCTTATTCTTTTTAGTCACTAATATAATTTATTCTGAACAACAAAACTCAATAATGACTGGTTAGGTTTTTTTTTTTTAAATAAGCAGCCTTCGGCTTGTGCTTCGCAAACTCGCCTACAGCAGAACACCTTTGGTGCCTGGGTTACCCTTTTGGGGGAGGCCATTCTCCCTCCCCCCCTTTATGCAACTTGGGGGGCTAACCCCCAGATGGGGGGAAAGGGAGCTCCACTTTGCGACAATTGATCAACATTGCAATTGCATGTGTATTTTCTGGACAATGTGCAACTTTTTTTTTTAATTAAAAAAAAAAATTCCACTTTTTCATGTATTTTTTTCCATTGGTATAGGATAAATTTTATGCTTTTAGACGAACATTTTTCCGTAACCATATACACTATCTACGTACCGTATGATCATTGTTGAAATCCATCAAAAAACGCGGATTCTGGCGAAAATGAAGACGCTTACTGTCCTAAGACCATCAATAAAGTTTGTCACTCATTCAGCAATTATGAGCAAGATGGAAGAGGTGTTTGAAAAACCCGAAATAAACTAATGATAAATATGCACAAAATTAGAGACATTTTATCATCATTTGAATTTGGTTTTAACCCTTTCAGTAACAGCTGAGCCTAAATGTCCCACTGGAAATAATAATATAAATCGTACTAAAATACAATTTTCCTACAAATGCTTCTACGCGTTTAATATAATCAGGTTGTAACATAAATTCTGCTCGATTAGAAAACGGACGACAGATAATAAATAGAATAACCAAGATAATATGAAATAGTTCTAGAAATGTTGCAAAATACACGTGGCGACAGGTTCGCACAGGTTTTATCATGATACAGAATGACTTAGGCTAATGAATATTTTCTCTGGCGTTTTTCATAGTTACATTGCCACCCCTACGATATTACAGTAATTGAAAAAACATGGAGCCCATGAAAGAGCATATTCGACGTGTGATGCTGTACGAGTTCCATAAAGGATCTAACGCTAGTGAATCCGCAAGAAACATCCAAGAGTTTATGGAAATGAGATTGTGAGCGAATGGATGTGTAGATGATGATTTGAGAAGTTCAGGAATGGAGACTTCAGTCTGAAAGATTATCAACGAACAGGACGACCAAGTGGGTTAGATGAAGAGTTGCTGAAAGCAACAGTGGAGGAAAACCCAACGGTAACTAAGAGAACTTGGCCTGCAATTCGGCGTTAGCCATATGACCATTCATCGTCATTTGAAGCTGTTAGGAAAAGTAGTGAAGGTTGGAAAATGGGTTCTGCATGATTTGTCACGAGCGAATCTTCAACATCGAATCAATATTTGCACATCACTGCATTCTCGGCAACTGCAGGCACCGTTTTTGAATCGGATCGTCACTGGGGATGAAAAATGGGCCCTCTATAACAATATTCAGCAACATCAGTGGCTTAGCCGTGAAACAAAGTCTGAACCTCAGCCAAGGAATGGACCCCATCCAAAGAAAATTTTGCTATGCGTTTGGTGAGATATACAAGGAATTATTCATTTTGAGCATCTGCCAGATAACCAAACAATCACAGCTGAAGTCTACTGCCAACAACCCCAACGATTGAAGATGGCATTACAAGAAAAACGTCCTGCATTAATTAATCGCAGAGGTGTTCTATTCCACCAGGATAACGCGCGCCCTCACACTGCTCGAATCACCACTGCCCAACTGGAGACATTTGGTTGAGAAAAAATGCCTCATCCACCTTATTCAGAAGTCTGCAACACTATCTAGATGGACAAAAGTTGCAATCCAGGGAAACTATCCAAAACGAAGTGATCGCTTTTTTTAACTCTAAACCAAGGGATTTCTTCGAACGTGGCATAAAACTTTTCTACAGGTGGGAGGAGGTTATATTGATGATTAATTTGTCATTATGTCATTTAATTTTTGTTGTGAATAAACTAAAAATTGGAGCAAATTTGTCCTTATAAGTGATTTAATTTTTGTTCTGAATGAAAAGTCGAGCAGAATATACGTTACAACCTTATACTGTATGTTTAGTTTTATGGTCAGAAAAGGAACCCAAAATATTTGTAATTTAAGCGACTTGTTAGGAAAATAGTTGGTTCTCAATAATTTAATAGAAAATCATATACTTTTTGGCTTAATTAATTGGAAAACCTTAAAGCACTTGACAATTTATCGAAAAGGTAAGTTAATATTTTGTAACGTACCACCACCAAGAAGGTTTTCAGGTTTTTTCTAAAATATATTTCAATCATATGAACATGAACTTGCTGTCTTAAAAAAATACAAGCACAACCGCAACATCTTCAATTGCCGATGACCACATTTAATCCGTGGGAGGGAGGGAAGAAGAATGGTATTTCGCCGGTGCTCCGACTGCTGGGGTCATCTTGCGTTAAAACAAAGTCAAAGGAATTTAATCTAATCTAAATGGGATTAACCTAGCCATCATATCCCTTCTGAGGTTGACGATTTTTAAATAAAGTGAAACTATGGTGACCACCAGCGTCACTACACACGTACGCACAAAATTATATATATATATCACTGTAAAACTAAGGAACAGCACCTTCTCTATATATTATTTTTTAAAAACTTTAGCAGGTTTTTATCATCACGTACAAGCGTACTCAGTAAAATAACTAAGACGTGTATATTAATATGTAAATAAAACTGTAGACTGTAAAAATGGAATGAGGAAGCGAGCATATTACATTAACAATAATGAGGAGAAAAAGGTAGAATGGTAAGCCTTTCCTTTTTTACACTCGCATGGTCAATACTATGTACGGTAATGAAGCTTCGTTGATATGGTACAGAATCACACTAGTTGTGAGACATGGTCAGTTTTCGTGTCTTCTGATGGCTCGAGAAAACTGTTCTACTAAACCTTAAAAATTTATAATCTTGATTAGGTGTTGTCAGCTCAATTTTTATATACTAATGAACACCACATACAGAGCTTAAGAGTCAAACTTTTCAGCTACAAACCTAATAAATATATGCTTTGAACCATTTTTAACACTTTCAAGAATTCAAATTTTCATAATGGAAACCAATTTTCAAGTGAACTGCGAACTAACATTTTCAACTAATATATAATATAATATATGTATCCATCTTAATTTTGATATACAATTCAACTTTAGATCATTACAATAAAAAATAATTATTAAAGATTTACACACACAAACACAAACACACACACATAAATGCTCAAATATAAAATAATATATATGTATTTTCATTTTTAAAGTATCTTAACCCTTTAAGGACGAAAAGGTACAAATTGCTAACGTTTCAAATACACGCATTTATAACTTAACCTTACAAAAAATTCAGGATTTAAAGGGTTAATACATTTAAAAAACTATAGCTTATCCAGAAACTTTTCTTAACTTGTTATATCCTGAAGCCAACATCAACCTAAAAAGAGTGGGCATATGAAATATCAAGAGTTTAAGCACTTGTCTGGCACAAGTCAGAGGTAAATTGAACAAAGTGTATACGACTTGGCCATCGAGCGTTTCTACAGTCTCCGTTTCTCCCTTTCTACAAGAGTAATTATAATGCTTATACTTTGTTAAGATAAAAATTCTACGCCACCAAATAATGTCCCAAATAGTTTTTATATACGAGGGAAGTGGTTGAGTCTTGGCCATGGAGGTCAGTTCATCAGCGTACGCCCACTGTTTCGAATCCAGTTGGTGGTAGTGTCTGTTAAGAGTTCCTTTTTCTTCAGAGTTTTCGTTCACGTCTCGCGAGGAAGGTACAGTAACACGTCCCTCTAAAACGCTTATTATATATCGTACCTGAAAGTAAAATAAAACACTTTCCAACTGCCACGAGAAAATCGCACTCATAAAACACGAGACTGACGCAAAAATTATATTGTACTTAACAAAACATGGACATAATGTTACCTTAAATTAAAATGAATGCACTACTACTTCCTCCTCACCACACTACCTCTATTTTTCTCACGCAGTTACTCTCAATCTATCCTTGAAGCAGTAGGTATTACATTCCTCCTCAATTCTAATCGTTGCCCGTCTCCCGTTTACTTCTTCACATCGCGTTAACCCTAAAAGGATGACGCTCCATATTGGTAACCTTCAAATACACGCATTCATAACTTAACCCTACGAACAATTCCGGCGTTAAAGGGTTCATTCATCCTCCAAACATTTCATACCCAGAGAAAAATTCCTCCATACGAGTTAAGTAAACGGAGTGTCTACGAATTTGGTAACCTCCACAAAAAATCAAAATACTTTGGATAGAATAACAAATCAGTTTTGAAAAGTTACTAAAATCATTCTATCCACCCATCACAACTGAAGCCAGTGGTCTACCCGCAAACTTTAAAAAAATTATTATTTTCCGGTGGTTATGCATGTAGTCACCACAGGCACTCGACGCAAAAATAAAGCAAATGGGATATTTTTATTTTTTATTTTTGCTTTCATTAAAAGCCCAATTATAAAATGTATACAATGAGAAAATTCCTTTTCTTCACATATTCCTCAACATTCTCTACAGCTGATTTGCAGTGTTTACTGAAGTGACGATGAACGTTAAAAATACTATACTTTTTCATTCCTAGTTAATCTAAAGTTTTTGATGTTTTTCTGTAATATCACCTTTGTCTAAATAAATTGTTGCTGAACAACAAAATTAATAATAATAAACATATGGGTACAAAACAAGCTATATGCGTGTTAGAAATATAGTAAATTAATTATTGATTAAATACATTTTTAAAGCTGTCAACAGAAAAATTGTTTCATGATTTAGGAAAGTGAATAATTTTTAAAACGTGTTCCATCTATTTCATTTGAGAATATTAAATTGCGCTTGGCAAGGAGTAAATGAAGCGCTCCGGACCAAAAACTGCCAAGCGCCAAAATTTAAAAACAAAAAAATGCAGTTAAAAGTTTGTCAAATGCCATAACTTTTGAACCAATAAAGATATTTGATCGATTTTTTTTTTTGCATGCGTAGAGATTCACAATCTGCTCCCTGACTCACCCACGGGATAGAGGAAGGGTGGGGGAATATAGAGGTATAAATAACTCAATTCTGGCCCCACTGGCGCTTGGGAGGTTGTGGTCCGGAGGGCCTCAAATTACAACCGGTAAATAATCATCAGTTTTAGAAAAGGAGTCATTGAAGTTAACTCCTATGCCAATAATTTGACTATACTTCTCCACCAGCTTCACAAAGCGTCTATCTCAACAGTCGCTCAATGATTGGCGTAGGACGGCTATGGTACACCAGACCTCTGATGTTTCTACCATTTCTGATTGGGGCAGAGAAAGCCTCATGGCTTTCAGTCCTTCAAAACCTCGTTTCTTCATCTGTCTACTCGTCACAATTTTACACACGACCAATCCCCGTATCTTCAACAATATACAACTTAACCATCATTCTCTTAACATTCTTTTTCGTGTTTCCTATTCTCGTGATTTTTCCTGCAAAGATTATATATACGATATTCTCTTTCTAAAACAGCTTCTAAAAGGTTAGATGTGCTGTTTCGCCTCCGCGCTTTCTCCATCCCCGCTCAGTTGCTGTCTCTGTACGGGGGTTTTGTCCACTCCTGTATGGAATACATTTCTCATGTGTAGGGTGGCTCGACTGACAAAAATCTATTTGACTGGATGGAATCAAAGACTTCCGTCTCATCAATTCACGCTCTCTTTTCTCCGCAATGTCGCCTCTCTCCCCTTACAATCGCAATTATAATGGACACTGCTCTTCTGAACGCTTTAACTGCATGCCTCCTCCTTTAAGGAGAGCATACAGTACCAGACTTTCGACACATTGTCATCCCTGTTCTGCCCAACTCTCCAATGTAAGGGTTAATCGGTATTTTCAATCTTTCATTTACTCAAATGATTAACTATGTAAAAATCTTCAATTCCTCTTTCCCCTCTGTCCTCTGTCTATGACCTTCAACCTTTCAAACGCAGAATGTAAAAGCATCTTGAAAACCTTGGACCTTGGTTTTGGCTCTTTTCTTCCTCTTTCGGGGTGGGGTGGGGTGGGGTGGGGGTGGGGGGGGTCTGCGGGCATTTCCCCTTGGCCCCTCCTTCCTGCATGCATTGAAAAAGAAAAAATTCACCTACTAATCATTAGGCATCAAGCTTTACAGGACCGAAAGTAGAATCGAAAGAGCCCAATCCAGTAATGACATATTTATTTGATTTGTACGTCATCAAGGCTTGGCGTCGCATCAAGTTGGAGTCTGTATAAATCTTCTCTATCACTCGTGGCAAAAGAGGGAGGGCGGCATCTTGCGCCAACTTATCACTGTATCCCCACTGCAACTTATCCATTTTGTGGTAGTGGCGGGAAGGGATTCCCTCAGCTGTCCTTTGTCGGAGCTCAAGGGCAACTTCTGCATCCATTGCCTCTTTGCTGGGTAGAGATATGTTGCCATTTAAAATTTTAAGGAAATATCGCACCTAATAAGAAAAAGAAATCAAGGTAATCACCATTACCAGTTTGGAAGAGAAGATATTTGACCTCTACAATCCGTAACCCAGAGACCACGTGACTGACAATGATAACTCATGGCTCAATTGACGTGAAATTGACCCTTGGAGGC
Source organism: Bathynomus jamesi (assembly GCA_023014485.1). Classification (NCBI taxonomy): domain Eukaryota; kingdom Metazoa; phylum Arthropoda; class Malacostraca; order Isopoda; family Cirolanidae; genus Bathynomus; species Bathynomus jamesi. The sequence continues at coordinate 637,248 of JAJOZX010001226.1, read as the reverse complement.
AGAAATAAGATATATTTCCTCAGCAGAGTAAAACTTATATTGAAGGTTAATACATGTTTTATGAAATCGGTTTATGAGGTGTGTAAGAGGAGACGTTGGTCCCACCTGATGAATGCAGTTGCCCTCATCCACCCTAAAAAATACATAGTTTTTCAGTGTTTTGGACGCGTTCTGTAGGATGTCGTTGATTGGTTTACGCACGACACAACTGACCAAACTTGGCCTTGGCCAGAAGTTTCAGACACCTTCAGATTTTTGCAATAAAGTGAATTATCCATCCCAATAATATTTTAATTTATCCGTAGGTTAGGTGAAAACTATAAGCAAGTTATATGGCTAAAATTTAAAATAACGTATGATTACTTAGACATTTAGGTGGGTGGCAGTGCACTGCGCGAAATTCAGCCTTCAGGGAGCGAAGAAATAAAGATTTCCAAGTGACTACTTAATGGGAAAACCTTGGTCTACATTTAATAGCAGCAAAGCCTTATGGACACTAAAAAAAAAAGACCAACTCGCATGAAGCTACTTTTAAAAGCAAATTTTTAATCATAGGTGGGTAAATCCGAATTGTTGGGTACTTGGCTGCACTCAGATTGGGATAAGAAAAATTTATCCGCATTAGAGGATTACTGAGTTGGATTACGGTTCAATCTTTAATTCAATTAAAAAATGTTCAGATTTTATGTATTTAGTCGTATCTAGTTTGTCATTTATTTGAAGATCTGATATAATGATGTCCCATAAAATTTTCCAAGTCTTTAAATCTTCAAGATGATCATACGTTGTCTATCAAAAATTTGAATAATTTGTAAACGAGTAAATGGTTTGCTGGATTTTTCTTTTAACAAAAGCTGTTCAATTCATCTGATAGGAAACATTCGAATCAGACTGTACAATTTGAAGAAAAAAGAACATGAAAATGCAGCAGAATATATAACCTACGCAACGGGTGAATTGGTAAACAAATGAATGCGTAATATGATAAGGAAAAAGCCATCAACACAGAAAGGAAAAAAGTGATAGAAAAGGGAAGCAACAAGGTGATTTTCGCGCAATCATACGAACAAGGACTTAGAATACTGGGAAGATGGTTTCCAGTATTCATCGAAGGACGTTTTACTTCCGCTAAAGTTACTTTTGAGATCTGTCTCTTCGTTTTGTTTTGCGCTTAAATCCTTATACTATAGGCTGCAAAAGAATTGGGGGCACGAGTTACACCGCCTAAACTTCTGTGGTAGAGACAAAAGTGTCTGCAAGCTGCTTCTTGAGTAGTCAGAAGAACAGACAAACCATGATGAAACACGTTCGTAAGCAATTTTGTTCCAAACCGAGAAAACAAAGACCTCGTACCATAATTCTAACTTTTAAAAAAACAATTTTGGCAAAATCTTCATCGTGCCACGGAGAATGAACTAAATATTAATTCGATGTTTTTTCTAATTCATCTTCGCCTCGAGCGTATGCACGTATCAGATGGTAAACCTTTTTACTTCCGCTACGACGGTAGTAATTTTATTCCGAACTCATCGCCATGAATAAATTTTAAAATTCATTGGAAGAAAGCTTGGAAAACATACACACAAGATGCAATATGAAAGCTACTCGAAAGATCAGTTTTAATAAAACAATTTGAATACGAAAAAAATTATTTTCCAACAGGTACAGTAGATATGGTTAAAAAATTAAGAGCGCAGTATATTTTTAAAACTATCTATACGAAATCTCGGTGAATGAAGCACCAAATCCACATATTTATCCTAGATATAATTAAAAATTAAATTTTGGTGTGAATTTTTCAGAGGAGGTTATATTTATCCCACTATCATAAACGTGTATATAACATGCTGTACATATAGGAAACATTCCCCACACATTAAATAGGCCTAAGCCTCAATAATCTGAAAAGACACTTACTTGCACATCAAAGATTGGGAAAGGACAAATTGTAAAAGGAATTCCGATGAAGCTTATTGAAGGGAAGGTCGAATGTACAACGTGTTTATAAAGAGGCTTCACCCGATTGTCCTCTATTTCAACACTGCATGAAGGACTAAGGAAGGGGAAAGTATAATTGTATCCTGTTTCAGAAAAAAAAAAAAAAATAAAATAAAAGAGCAGTAAATTTTTTCCTTTTTAAAAGTTTGAAAATAAAGACGGTTTAATCAAGGAAATATCATTTTGTTAAGCTTCAAAAATGCTAGGCAATAGATCAGTACGAGAGATTAAAGACACTTTAAAATTAATCAGATTAAAACCTTTCAGCTAAGAATTTAGCTGATAATTAGCAAAAAACTTAAAATTTACTATCAATCTATATTTACGTCACCGGTACAATAAATGATAGTGTCTGCTTCGACGAAGGATCCATCTGTTAAAGTGAACCCGTCTGATCTTGCTCCTTTTACTCCCTTTACTTGGTGAAGATTGGAAGGAAGTTTAGATGGAATCGGTAATGGGTGGTTGTGCGAAAGATAAACCTGGAAGACGAAAATTATACTTTGTCCTTTAATGCTTTACTTCAAACGATAAAACCCCACTGCTTATTTACTTTTGAATCAACGTTTCACTTATTACCGTGTTTAACTTATTTATATTCGCTACAAATTAGTTTTGAACCTAATGGGGCTGAACTGAATGACGTTCATTTAGAGCAAGCCAGTCAAATATATAATACGTCTTTCAATCTTGTCAAACCCCATATATGGTAAACTATTCTTGGGAACACTATATGAACTACAATGTTGTTTTTTTGTTTGTTTTCAAAACATTCCAGGTATTGTATACAATACAAGGGGTCTGACAAGATTAATTATTTAATATGCTCATATTATAAAATCACAGACCTTATTAGCTATTAAGTGTTTCTCTTACCATAAAGCACAACCAAATTTCCTTAATAATAAGCAAGTAACCCAGGGGCGGAGCTAGCTAGGGGCAGGCGGGGCAGTGCCCCGGGGCTCGGGTCATTTCAACAGGTGATGAGAAGTTATTTGAGAGAGCAACAAAGCTAGTAAATAAATATAAAAATGATATTTCCTCTGGATTTCCAAGTCAATTACTCTTTTCGAATGTGCTTAAAAACAGACATTGAAAAAATGACGACAATCCATGAGCTATATTCATTTTTAATTAAAGACAACAGTACTTTGTGCTCAAGTTTTCCCGAAGTTGTGACTGCCATAATATTGTTCTTCACAATTCCTGTGACAGTTTCAAGTGCAGAGAGATCATTTTCAAAACTTAAACTAATAAAGAACTATCTTCGAAATTCCACGAATGAAAAAAGATTAAGTGGACTCTTAATTATTATAAATTGAAAACAAGAAAGCTAGAAATATTAACTTGGAGGATTTAAGTAATGAATTTGCTGAAAGAAAGGCAAGAAAAGTCAAGTTCTGATGTTGTTGTAAGTAAACTTTTATTTCACAGTATCCTTTTTAACCCTTTAAGGACAACTGGTACAAATTGCTAACGTTTCAAATACACGCATTCATAACTTAACCCTACAAAAAATTCAGGGCTTAAAGGGTTAAAGATCAATATTTTGCATAATGTTTTGCCTTCTATGCCTCCATGCGTACAAGTAGTATCATAATTCTTAAATATATGCTAAATAAATAATGCAAAGAAAAGTAATATAAATGTATAATAAAAATTTTGTTAGGGGGCCCGTGACACTCTTGCTCCATTCCTGAAGTAACCTAAACTCTCTCTATACAATAGCCTATACAGCAGGGTTGTGGAGTCGGAGTCGTGGAGTCGGAGTCGTGGAGTCGGAGTCGTGGAGTCGCACGTTTCAGGGCGGAGTCGGAGTCGGTAAAAAACTTCCGACTCCGACTCCAATTTCTGTGTCCTGTGTCACCCTTAATTTCTAAATCCTAAATACTAACATTTAGGTTATTTAGTTTTTTTGGTCAATAAACCTTATTCATTGATAGCCCAGCCCCTAGATTAAGTTTTTTTAATATTTTTTTTTTACATTTTCAGAATATACAATTAATATTTATTTAAATATAAAATATAAAATGTAAAATTTCACACTTAGTGTGGTGGTGATGAAATGTCTTATTATTATGATAATTATAAAGTGAAACACTAGAGGAGTCGGAGTCGTATATTTAAAATGTGAGGAGTCGGAGTCGGATTTTTAGATTTTTTACAATGTGTGGAGTCGGAGTCGGAGTCGGAGTCGAATTTTTGACAATGTGTGGAGTCGGAGTCGGAAAATTTTGGACCGACTCCACAACCCTGCTATACAGCGTAACATTATTAGAATAGGAATAAGCTTACCTCTTTGGCTACTTTTGCTACTTCCAATGAAATATCTAACCCAGAGGCTGAAGCTCCCAAAATAACAACTTTACTATTGGTGAATGGGTCAGGAATTCTATAGTCATGGCTATGTGACTTTTTTCCAAGAAAACTTTCCACATCTTCTATATCTGGTATTCTTGGTATGGAGTAGTGCCTGTAATGAATATGAAAAGTAGATAGATAGTGGGTCTATGGAACAGAAAGTGAATTGCAAACAAAACAATGAACAAACTATTGAAAAACGTACAGAGATTGAGATCAATATAAGGTTATAAGCTTCACTGATGAGTATATTTCATGGTATGGTAACCATTTTTTTTTTTAAATATAAACAATGAGTGCGTGTACGAGTTACTCTGCCTATTATTCATATAATAGTTTTGCTGTTCCTACCCATTGCAGACAATTAATCCATCGCATTCCACATCTGATGATGTTCCTTCTATCAAATCTTTGACAGTTATTTTCCAAGCTGGTGGACCATTTTCTTTTTCTACTGGTTCAACCCAATCAACATGATGGTTAAACTAAAGTCAAAATGACTGATTAAAAACTGAAATGTATTCTTCACAATTTCGTTATATCTATTTGTAACATATGGGGATAAATATTCTCTGTAAAATGCAATAAGTAACTGAAATATTCACAAAATATTAATGGTTGTGCTAGAACTGCCGAGTGCTGACAAAGAAATTTAATTCAGGTTAGGTTACCCAAAAATAATTGAAGTGTATTTTGATGTTTACTAGCAATTATTTTCAGGTTTGAAATTTCCTTTCATAAGGTAAAATATTACACAGAGGCACCATGAACATTAGTCAGTGAAAAATATTAATGTATTAAGCATTTAAGGGGGAGATTGTACAGGCACTCACCCTTGGCCCCTCCCTCAAGCATAAAAAAAAAAAATTACATACAGTACTCTAATATAACAACTTTTTAATAGGCTGAGCTCAGAGACATAAATAAGAACAGACTAGACACCACCTTATTTCATCAACTAATTGATGGTTTGTCTTTCTGCCACACTGAAATTGCTTTTTATTTCAGTGTAAATTTGAGTATTGTGAATGTCTTGTGTGTATATTAAAAGTACTTTGGAGAAATAGTTTTATTAGATATCTGTAAATGGATAAAATAGATCAGTTGTTGGCTGCTGGCAAAGATGTGCACTGTAGTGTATATACCCTACAGACTTAGACTCCTAGCTGCATCATGGAGTAGACCCTAGGCCTGGGGCATTAAAATTTTAACTTTCTCTTTAATTTTATAAGCCTACAGTTGTACCAGACATTTTTTAATTGTTTGAAATAGTTTATACCCTATCTTGGATAGGCTTAGCCTAGCTGTTACTGCTTAGCCCTAAAACTGTGTTAAATGTAATGATTATAGGATAGGCCTATCAAGTCCAGTGTTAAAATAACAGCATTAATAGGGCCTATGCCTGAACTAGCAATTGGAAAAATAAGATGTGTAAGGAACAGTTGCTAATCTGGAGCAATGTTATATGGGGTTGTTTAACTTCCTTTGCAACATCTAAGGCTGTATAAAAGGGGGGACCTACAGTTTTACATAAAATCCAAATCATGGGACGCTACATAATCTGGGTGCAGTGGATGGTCTCCCATCCAACTAGTACCCAGACGTAATGTCATTTAACTTAGCCAATCAACGAGAAGCATTGTTACAACAGTGGTCACAACATAGCCTTCTGGAGCAATGTGTCAGACAGGTTTGCTGCCATGTTTGCCTATACTCAGAAATATTGTGTTATAGTTCAATGTAAATTCTATTCTTATTTATAGCTATGAGCGAGTTTAAGGATTAAGATCCAATCATATCCACTTCACATAATACGAACACATGATTAAAATTATTTAACTGCAAAAGACTATGTCTAGTATACTACCTACAATTAGTAAACTCTTAAGAGAGTTACCATAAATATTTACCTTAATCCACGGCCGAAGAGCAAAATGATCAGTATAGTCATTTAAATACTGCAAAACCTCAGTATGGTGAATAAATGATTTCTCTTCTTCCTTGAAAGGAAAGTCAGGAAAGGCCATGATCTCTTTTGGAAGGTTTGTCCTACAAATATTAATACAAAATGAATACACAGAAGATCTCTCTCAACTTTTAACTTTCAAATGAACAGTTGAGTAGGAAGGGTGTAAAGCAATGCCTGATTTCTTATAGATTTATAATAATAGTAACAACACACTACAACAGTGAAAAAAAAAAAAACGGAAATGAGATCGTCATTTTTATGGCTAATTATATGCATAGATGGCGAAAATAACTCATTTATTTGTATCACCTGCCAATTTTATGAAAATTACCCTATTTCATTGTATCATTTTGAGAACCACTGGTTCTCTGAATGCATCTTTTACATTTTGTTCAGTCATGCATATGCTGTGGTGGTGGTTTTCAGCTCTGTGTTTCCACTTTGATTTTATGAAACATTTCTTTCATTAATCATTTAAAACAAAATTGTCAGCCATATTTTATCATAAATCAGTGCTATAAGTGAGTATTATTGAATAACAACTATCAAATAATGTATATTTCACCAACAACATCTATATTGTGTGAAATTGCAAATTGATCTATCATTTTCTTATTTTACAGGTTTTTATTGATGTTATGCTACAATGCCTAGAGAGCGCAAAAACTTGGCAGACAGTTTTTGTTATATTTGTGGGACATTAACATTAAAACAGTATAAAAGGAAATTGACTTCTCGTGTGAAAAAGCTTTATGAATTATACTTTGCATGCAAAGTTGGTGATCAGGACAAGCACTGGGTGCCTCATATCTGCTGTGTGAGATGTACAAGCTCGTTATCTGCATGGTTCAAAGGCACCAGTCCTGGTCTTGGATTTGGTGTCCCAATGGTATGGAGAGAGCCGCTGGACCATTCAACTGATTGCTATTTCTGCTTAACGAACATCACAGGGTTTTAATCTTTTTTTTTTTTAATATACGTCAAATTTAGTGTTTTTAGCCCTTTTTAGCATATCCTGCTCTGCATAATGTATTACACAATTATGCTATCTTTAGTAGTCAACAATGTCTATTGTCTCGCATTACAGGTTGCAACAGAAAAGGGAAAAAGGCTATAGTCTACCCAAATCTTCGTTCTGCTATGCATCCTGTGGAACATTCTACAGATATACCCATCCCTTGTCCTTCAGCTGAAATGCTGACTGATAACACAGATGCTGACAAATCAGAATCAGATGGCGAATGCTATGAAGCTCAAGTCGAGTCCAAGAAAGAACATCTCATCACACAGCCTGAACTCAATGATTTGGTCCGTGATTTAATACTTACCAAGCAACAAAGTGAACTGCTGGCCTCACGTCTCCAAGAATGGAATCTACTGGCGGAAGATGTACGAATTACAGCATTCCAAAAGCGCTCCTTGGATTTGCAGGAATATTTCACAATGAAGAACAATCTTTGTTATTGCATTAATATATGATACATGGTCTGTTTGATGCTCTGGGTTTGTGCTATGAACATGAACCGAATCAGTGGAGACTGTTCATTGATGCATCTCTGTACAGTGTTAAGGGTGTACTGCTACACAATGGGAACACAATGCCTTCTGTTCCAATCGCTCATTCAGTCGTCTTGAGAGAAACGTATGACAATGTTACTTTTATTCTGGACTGTATAAAATACAATGAACATGAATGGCTTATCTGCACAGATTTGAAGGTTGTGGCTATTCTCAATGGATTGCAAACTGGCTATACAAAATACGTGTGTTTCCTATGCAAGTGGGATAGCTGAGCAAGGTCTGAACACTACACATGCTCAGTATGGCTGCTGAGAGACAATTCCTCACCTGGATCTCACAGTCATTCACGAACCACTAGTACGAAAGGAAAAGGTTATCTTGCTGCCACTTCACATAAAACTAGGGCTGATGAAACAATTTGCAAAGGCTTTGAAACAGGATAAGCCTGCCTTCAAATATCTAAAGGAAAAATTCCCAAAAATAAATGATGCCAAGATTAAAGAAGGCATATTCGTCAGCCCTCAAATTTGCCAACTCATGCTAGATGAACACTTTGAAGCAGTGATGGATGAGGTTGAGTTGGCAGCCTGTCGTGCATTCAAAAACGTGTGCAGCAGTCTACTAGGAAAGACTAAATATGACAACTATGCTGCACTTGTGGATCAACTTATCAACTTATACCAACATCTCGGATGTAAGATGTCATTGAAAATTAATTTTTTGCATTCACATCTCTCATTCTTTCCAGAGAACGCATCTGCTGTTAGCGACGAACATGGGGAGAGATTCCACCAGGATATAGCCACAATGGAAAGCCGATACAAAGGGAAGTGGAGTCCTGCTGTGCTGGCCAATTTCTGCTGGAATTTAAAGCATGACCAACCAGAAGCACCACACAAACGCCAGCATAAATACAAATAATGAGTTGAAAACAGTATAATACGAGAGTTTTATGTTAATTTTGTGCATATATGTTGAAGTATAGCAATAATTAAACTATTCCATATGATAAAGCCAATCTGTTTATCAATATATTCTTATTTTTTGGTATGAAGATTTTAAGCAGTCATTACAAAAAAACATGTGATAGAAAAAAACTATTTTCAGATTTGGAATCAGCACACTCAAAATATTAAGAATGACCAAATGTTATTCCCATTTTTTTTTCTGAACCAAAAATTTGTTGTGCAGTGTAATTAATCATTAGGTAACTGTACAGTAGGGTGGATCGATTTTACATTTTTTTCGATTTCCATATTCTAATAGAGACAAAAACTTGCGCATGCATGAGAAAATAGCCTCTGCAAAATCTTAGCTTAATAGGTAATCATCTTCTGCCCCCGGCAGAGCGATGAAAATCATATTTTAGTAGTCAAAAACGTATTTTTCTTATAATTTTTAAAATATTTCAATATGCGTGTGTGTTATTTCATGCCTAAGCAATGATATAAATGCTATGGGAAATATATAAATGCATTATTTAAGACAAAGAGCCGATCTGAAAATATGTATATAAATTACCTATTTTCAGATCGGCTCTGTCTTAAATAATGCATTTATATATTTCCCATAGCATTTATATCGTTGCTTAGGCATGAAATAACACACACGCATATTGAAATATTTTAAAAATTATAAGAAAAATACGTTTTTGACTACTAAAATATGATTTTCATCGCTCTGCCGGGGGCAGAAGATGATTACCTATTAAGCTAAGATTTTGCAGAGGCTACTTTCTCATGCATGCGCAAGTTTTTGTCTCTATTAGAATATGGAAATCGAAAAAAATGTAAAATCGATCCACCCTACTGTACAGTCTTCTGTGATTAAACTGCATCTGAAACAATTGCCGACCAAATTTTAGGCCAATATAAACAACTAAAACTTAAAATTCCTTTCAGCCATCCAAGAATTTATTGCATTACACAATGAAGTCTCAAAATTCATCTTCATTTATATCATCATCAGGCATATTATAAAATCAACAACAAACTCAAAGAAACAATGATTCATAAGTAGTCTGTAAGCAAATTGGATAAGGCTCTTCCACTGGTGTTAAATTTAAGAGCTCTGATCTAATATCTGATAAGAGCATCTCCATGGCTTTGTAAACATCACAAAAACACTGATGGATGTATTTATCATATATAGTTAATCCAAAAAGGATTACTACACATTTTTAGGAACATCATCTTGGATCACCATGTATACGATAGTGTCTAGACTTGCAACCCTAAAATAATTAGATTCAAAATCAATGTTATGTACAATGAATTAGCAAGTTTTTTAAACATTTAATTGAAGTAACCATTTGTAACGAAATTTTAGTATCTTCAGTATTTTTTTTATATATATATATTATATATATATATATATACATTTAAACTGCAAACACGCAGTATAATTAACGTAAAGAATGACGCTTGTATAGGAGAATATTCCGCGCAAGATGAGAAGGAGAGAATGAAACAAATGAAAAAATGAGGTATATATATATATATACACACAGTGGACCCCCGATTTGAGTACGTAATCCATTCCAGCATGGCGTACTCAATTCGAAATGTACTCAAATCAAACTTAATAACCTATGGGAATTAATTAATTTGTTCCAAAACCCAAAAATTTCACCCCACCCCTACTTTTTCTATAGAAATTGGCCATCACTATAACAGTACACTATGTCACTATGCCACAATATAAAATACAGTATCAAAGTCACTGCATGTACGAATCACCAAATTTATGCTATATTTTCACTATTTTATGCTGTAATCAACAGAAACTAACATAAATAAACACTAAGTACAAAGTCAGAAAACAAAATGTACGAAATTCTAACAGAAATCCCTAAGAACACCTGTACTATTCAAAACATTAGACCCCGAATGTTCCCGCAACGAACGCTCTAGACAAACTGAAACGCGTTCGGCGTCGCCAGCTGGCGTACTCAAATCAAGTTTTCTACTCAAGTCGAGTCAATAGGAGCCTATGGACGAGCGTACTCAAATCGATGCGTACTCAAATCGGGGGTTCACTGTGTGTGTGTGTGTGTGTGTGTATATATATATATATATATATATATATATATATATATATGGCTCAGGACAGTACCAGATGAGCCGGGCGTGCCTGGCTATGTACGGTGGAGAGCGCAAGAAAGTAACTCGCTCCTCCACCAGGCCAGACCTAGAGGCGGGGCCACCAGCTTGACCTCCGTGTGAAGAGAGACCAACACACGAAACAACATAAGGTTCATAAGGTAAGGTATATATATATATATATATATATATATGATACACACAGACCATGCATGGAACAAGGAACTCTTCTAGGATAATTAAATCCACTATAGTCTGAATAAGTAATGGTAAGTGACAAACACCATAGCTTTTCTTTTTCATGATGCTAGCCCAACGTGGGCAACGGGTCACTCGCAAAGAGTTCCCAAAAATATAGCTTCCCTCACCAGCTTTGCAGATAGCTGGTGAGGGAAGCTATATTTTTGGGACCTCTTTGCAAGTGACCTGTTGCCCACATTAGGCTACATCATTAAAAAGAAAAACTATGGTATTTGTTATTTACCATTACTTATTCAGACTATAGTGGATTTAATTATCCTAGAAGAGTTCCTTGTTCCATGCACAGTCTGTGTGTATCATAAAAAAACATCAGGGAACCATTCTGAGTTCACTGCCATCTTGAAACAGACATGTTATTTGCCTTGAAAAGTGGATGCTCAATTCTGCCAGTTGAGGTTTAAGTTTTGGTTTTTAGCTCAAATTATAATAGTTACCCCTTTTTCTTTGATGTATTCGATCTGACGTGAAGGCAGAGAGTCTTTTGCTTATACAGTAGACCCTCGACTTACGTAATTAATCCATTCCGAGATGAGTTACTTAAACTCGAAAATGACGTAAGTCAAACCCCAAAAAAGCATTGAAAATAATAAAATAATTTTTTTTGACAAAAACAGTGTATATAAAGAGAATTATAATGGTAATTAATAATTATTATTAAGAAACACCATCTGTAAAAGAAAATACATATTAAAATTAATAATAAAAATTAATTTAGACTTACATTGGAGAGATTACAGCGTGATCACGTGAAATACCCGGCATCCTGCCAGTGAGTGGTCATGCACTGCATTTGCGATTACGCAACATGGAATAATTACGTAAGATGAATCAATTACAGTCAATGGGGGCTTCTCATAACTCAAAATTACGTAAGACAGTGATGACTAAGTCAAGGGTCGACTGTATTGAGGTTCTAAATGTAGCTGGGCTAGGCTACTTTAAACCCTAGATCCTATTTGCAAAGCAGATAGCTGGTGAGGGAAGCTATATATTTGGGACCTCTTTGCAATTGTGGTCATTCCACATCAACTGGACCAATTTTGGAAAAGTGCCCCACCTCACCATGTCAGATTTTGTTCAAACTTTGCTCACAGATTCCTTTAAGCCTTAAAGGAAGTTCTGCAAAGTGTTAGTTGCATATCTTGTGGTTCTGTCACCAGGGCGCCAAGAGCATGGGCTACTTTGTCCATCACATTGAGCACCAAATTATTTGTGCCATTTTTAGCTAGTCAGCATTCCATCTAGTAACAAATCCTTCTGCTCTGAAAATTTGCTCCTAGGGTCAAAATTTACTGTAGATTTCAAAACTCACATTACTAGAGCTCTAGGCAGTATAGATTTTCCATAAAATATCCCCAAAGTAGGCTTCAAATTACATTTTGATTCCTGGGAAGCCACTTTTAGAAAATTACAGCTCTGGATCTACTTGACTCTGAGCTTTTGTTAGAAATCAAGAAAGTACTGCCCATATACTACAAAATGCTTCAATCTGGATCTTCCTACCTGTTCTAGTTGCTAAGTTATAAGGCATCAAAAATGGCCAAAATTAATTTATGTGACAAAAATGTCCCATCTTTAAAGCTCAAAATGATCATGTGGGATGGCTCGCACCATACTCTAACAAAAACCAATGAAAAGAGCATGTCCTGAAATACTGGGGGCCTAGTTTTTTATTTTGGTGTCTTGCTTTTTTGTCAGTCTAGTAGAGCTTTGAAATTTTGTTCTGTGTGATGTTTCTAGCATTATAATTATTATTTCATTGGCACAATGTTTTATTTTTCTTTTGTTCTTATTACTGATTATATAGTGCAGGACTAGGTGCTATGTGCTAGGCTATACATAATATTTTTATTTATGTTCAACAACATGTAATACATGACTATTATTGTTTTCAGATCAAAACTGAAAATGGCTGAATCATCAGATACTAGTAGTGATCATGTGGGAGAACCCATGGAAACTGAAAGAAAACTGGAAGCTTGTACTAGTGGAAATAAAGAGGGAACAGTGTCACCTGAAAACATATTCCAGAAAATGTGGTTTGAAACTGTTCACAGAGCTGACAGTTCAGGAAAGACAACTACTTTTCCTTTGAACAGGAATAGAAGTAGTCCAATTTAAGGAAGATGCATGCATATGCTTGCACCATAAACAGCTTCTTTTGACCAAATATGAGAGTCTGCAGAAGCACTGTTGCAACCCATTTGAATATCATAAATCAACATTACCCAAAAAATCACTTCAGGCATTTGACTTTGCAACAGCTCAACTGTTGAAGAAAGAGACTGGCAAAGACATCAAGCCTGGACAGAAACTTTGTCCTGATTGCAGGAAACAGAGGGCTGAAATACAAAGAATCAGTTCAACATCATCAAGTGAATCATTTGATCCACCAGAAGCACAAAAGCAGAAACTAGACACCAGCTGTTCAGCACTTGACATTTCCCCTGTAAAGCCACAAAAAGTGAGCGAGAGAGATTTACTAGGATATGTCAAAAGAAAGACAAGACAAGCACAAGAAGCTATTGGTCAGAAAATGGCAGCTCTTACAGGGATTGATGTGGGTGAAACAGAAGCTAGCACAAGTCAGCAGAGGTGCAGAAATTGTGAAGATTATGAAATAGTGTTGGAAGAATCGAAAAGCCAAATGGAATTATCAGACAAAGAAAGGAAAGTGCAGATTCTAACTCTGGAGCCTAACAGCTGGTCTATACAACAAACAGCAGAAGAATTTGGAGTTTCTCTTCGAATAGTTAAAACAGCCAGGAAGTTAAAAGCAGTCAGGTATTCTTGCAATACCAGGAAAAAAGAAAGGAAAAACACTGCCTGAGGAAGTAGTAGTAAAATTTCAAAAGTTTTATGATGATGATGAATTCAGCCAGATGTGCCCAGGGAAGAAAGTTTGGGTGTCTGTCAGGGTTGATGGAAAAAAACTTCAAAAACAAAAAAGACTGCTGCTCAGCAATTTGAAAGAAATGTACATTGCTTACAAAGATCAAAATGGCCCTGAAATTGGCTTCTCTAAGTTCTGTGAACTTCGACGAAAGTAGTGTGTGACAGTTGGTGTAGCAGGGGTACACAGTGTTTGTGTATGTACAATTCACCAAAATGTGAAACTGATGTTGGCTGGAGCTGATATTCATGAGGATTACAAAACACTGATGCAAAAATGTGTTTGCAATTTGGAGTCAGAAGACTGTATGCTACAACAGTGTGAACTGTGTCCTGGAGCACCAGCACTAGAAGATCACCTTTCAGCTATTTTTACAGAACTGACTTAAAAAATTATCTTCCTTTGTGGTCATCATTACGTTTCAAATCACCAAAGTGCTCACCTGAAGTCCTTAAAGGAGGAAATAAAACCTGAAGAAGCAATAACCTTAATGGATTTTGCAGAGAACTATTCTTTTGTGGTACAAGATGCAGCGCAAGGTTTTCACTGGGACAACAGCCAAGCAACACTGCATCCTTTTGTAATGTATCACAAAGTTTCAGATGAAATTAGAAGTGAATGTTTGTGTGTCATCAGTGACTGTCTGAAGCATGATACTGTTGCAGTACATGTCTTTCTGAAGAAGTTGATTGGATTTCTGAAAGAAAATTTTGAAGTAATCAAGCACATTCATTACTTCAGTGATGGTGCTGCACGCTAGTACAAAAACTACAAAAATTTCATGAACCTTTGTTGGCACAGCAAAGATTTTGGTGGGATAACAGCAGAATGGAACTTTTTTGCTACCAGCCATGGAAAATCAGCATGTGATGGTGTAGGGGGCACTGTGAAAAGATTGGCAGCTCATGCCAGCTTGCAAAGACCAGTAACTGGTCAGATTCTCACACCTACCAATCTGAATTTTGCCAAAAAGATGTGCACGGAATTACATTCTTTTTTGTTTCAACTGATGAAATAGAAGCATAGGAAATAAGATTTAATCATGGGCATACAGTAGCTGGAACTCGAGAAAATAATCATTTTGTTCCAGTAAATGATAAACAGATTCAAATTAGCTGAGTTTCAAGATCTACATGTTATTTTGTGGCCAATGTTGGAATATACAGTGACATTGATCAATGACAGTTGAAACTGCAAACAGGCCAATATGTGGCATGCATTTATGATGATTTGTGGTGGCTTGGAAACATTTGTGAAGTTTGTGAGGAAGAAAAAGATGCATTAATTACATTTATGCACCCTCATGGGCCAGAATGACAGTTTCAGTGGCCATCTAGAAGAGACACCTGTTGGATTCCAGAGCAGCATATCTTGACAACTATTCCTGCTCCTACACCGAGTGCCATGGGAAGAGGGTACATGTTGCCAGGGAATACCTTGTCTACTATAGAAAATTTGTTTGAAAGCTTTGAAAAGGAGTTGCACAATTCTGGAACCAGTTAGAAAGTCAAAGAAAGACGAGTTGGTGGGTGGGACTTGTGGCTGGACCTGCATGACTATCAGGTGTGGCCCCTTGGCCAATTTCTCAAAAAACTGAAACAGACTCCTTTGTATTAATAAATTATCTTTAGCTTCAATAGTTATCAATTAGAGAAATTGGCAGTGGCTTAGCCACCATGGACCAATGCAGGAATGCAAATAAATTAACAAATATAATGCTAGAAATATCACACACAACAAAATTTCAAAGCTCTACTAGACCTACAAAAAAGCAAGACACCAAAATAAAAAAGTAGGCCCTAGTATTTCAGGACATGCTCTTTTCATTGGTTTTTGTTAGAGTATGGTGCGAGCCATCCCACATGATCATTTTGAGCTTTAAATATGGGACATTTTTGTCACAAATTAATTTTGGCCATTTTTGATGCCTTATAACTCAGCAACTAGAACAGGTAGGAAGATGCAGATTGAAACATTTTGTAGTATATGGGCAGTACTTTCTTGGTTTCTAACAAAAGCTCACAGTCAAGTAGATCCAGAGCTATAATTTTCTAAAAGTGGCTTCCCAGAAATCAAAATGTAATTTGAAGCCTACTTTGGGGATATTTTATGGAAAATCTATACTTCCTAGAGCTCTAGTAATGTGAGTTTTGAAATTTACAGTAAATTTTGACCCTAGGAGCAAATTTTCATAGCAGAAGGATTTGTTACTATGGAATGCTGACTAGCTAAAAATGGCACAAATAATTCGGCGCTCAATGTGATGGACAAAGTAGCCCATGCTCTTGGAGCCCTAGTGACAGAACCTCAAGAGATATGGAACTAAAACATTGCAAAACTTCCTTTAAGGCTTAAAGGAATCTGCGAGCAAAGTTAGAACAAAATCTGACATGCTGAGGTGGGGACCACAGCAAAGCTGGGCACTTGCGGGTTTTTTTGCGGTACTGCGGTACTGCGGTACTACCGTGTTTGTCGGTACCGCGGAAAGTACCGCGGGAAATTTGAATGCGGTAGCGGTACTGCTGTACTTTCAGCGATCCTTTGCGGTACTGCGTTATGCGGTACCGGTTTGGTAGTGCGGTAGTACCGCAAAAAAAACCGCAAGTGCCCAGCTTTGGACCACAGGTCCACTTGACATAGAATGACCCAGTGACCCGTTACCCACGTCAGGCTAGCATCATGAAAAAGAAAAACTATGGTATTTGTCATTTACCATTACTTATTCGGACTATAGTGGATTTAATTATCCTAGAAGAGTTCCTTGTTCCAAGCACAGTCTGTGTATTATAAAAAACCTCAAGGAACCATTCTGAGTTCATTCCCATATATATATTATATATATATTAGTGTGGACTAAAATGGGGGGTAAATTATAAAGTTGAAGAAATCCTTGTTCCACATTAATGCCCTTGTTCCTTTGGACCAGATAGACATGTCAGCAAAATTTTGGTCAAATATGAGAATATTTAGGGGTCCCGAGATTTAATGACTTATAAAAATTTTCCAATGAATAGGCACGCTTAGAACATCAATGATCAACTCAACTCTTGAGTTGCAACTTATGAAAAAATTTCTTCTTATTTAAGAAATTTTTGGTGTTAATAGAGTACAAAAACAATCTTAGATCATTATTTCAGAGAAAATTATTAATAAGGAAAACAAAAATTTTGGATAAAATATATTATCCTTAATTGGTCAACTCTAAATTAAAGGCTTTGCCTAATTGGCTTGAACCTTTTAGTTATCCTTTTTATCTCCTAATTTAACTGGTTTATTTTACTATTTCAGAAATTTAATTTTTTAAACTAAAAATGGCTACTTGTTCTAAAACTAAAGTTTGGCTCATTGGCCATTTATATATAGATATACTTTGTTGCCGCTTACCTACAAAACTGCAAGTTTTGCAAAAATATTTCTTCCATCAAAAAGAGGAAAAATTGGGACGAAGATGATCCATTAATCTTTGCTTAGATGAAGTGATGACCTACTGGGAGAAAGCCAGGATTCCCACAATGCGTAGAGACAGTGCCATCCGAAAGATTGACTCTTTAATAAGCTGTTATGATAAATTGATGAAAAACAGAAAAAGGCCAGAGGAAAACTGCCGTATTGAAGAAGCTATGTTTAAAGATGAAATTAAGGCTGAAATTCTTGATATTGGTCACTCTAATGCCCTTTTGATGATGTCAAATGAAGATGACAAGCTTTTCTACTTAAGCCAGCAAGAAGATCCTACACAAAGTAGCATGGGTACAGTAGACCAAATTCTTGCAAAAAGAGAGAAAAGAAGGCTTCATCGTGAAGAATTAGAGTGTGAAAGAGCCCTCAAAGAGCAGAAGCGATCTAAAAGATCATTCTTGCCTGCCAATAGAGATGATTTCACATCATCATCATCAACTAATGCGACAACCTTGAAATGAATTTTCAAGGTCCCTCTGAAGAGCAATTTAAAAAGAAAATGTTGGCTCCTAAAAAGTCAAAGCCTATTGACAAAAATGTTGTAGCAGCCTATGATAGAATGAATCTTTCCAATCGAGATGCAGCTATGTCTTATGCTGTTGTTGCTCAGTCTTTGGGCCATAATTTGGAAAACATTACAGTGTCAAAATCTACTTTGCTTCGAACTCGTCAAAAGTTACGCAAAGAAATAGCAACAGAATATCAAGAGCAAGCATTTTGTCCTGGAGAGCGTTTAGTTCTTCATTGGGATGGAAAAATGCTCCCAGAGATATCAGGTTAGTTTTTTTGTCTGATTAATTTAGCATATTTATATTTTATCTCTCAGGTGAAAAACTTAGTTGTGGGTCTGGTTTTCACACCTTGGGAATGTGTTATTATCTGGTTGGTTTTAATTAAACATTTTGATAGGTAAATTTCTATTTAATTAGGTTACATTTCACTGTCTGAAGCTAGTTTTCACAATCTACACCATTTTACCTTCAAATTAAAATAAGTCAAGTTTAATTTAAAATAAGTCAAGTTTAAAATTATATATATATAAATTATAATATATATAAATATACTAAATATAAAATAAAATATTAAATATATAATATAATATATATAAAATAAAATATTAAAAATAAATATATATAAATTATATATTTTAACTTTTTCTTGCAGGCAAAGGAAGAATGGAAAGGATTGCAGTGTTAGTCAGTGGGAATGGTGAAGAGAAATTGCTGGGAATTCCTAAAGTCACTGCTGGCACGGGTACGGAGATGGCTCGTGTTTGCATTTCTCTCCTGCAAGAACATGATATGACCCAGAGAATTATTGGGCTGTCATTTGACACAACAGCATCCAATACTGGAATCCATGCTGGAGCTTGCACTAAAATTGAACAAGAACTTGGAAAAGAGCTTTTATATTTAGCCTGCAGACACCATATTTATGAGATTGTCCTATCTCAAGTCTTCCGGACTTCTATGGGCCATTCCTCTGAACCTGAAATTCCAATCTTCAAAAGATTCAAAACTCAATGGGATTTTATGGATCATTCTCAAATCACAACTGCTGTTGATTCCCAAAGCTGCAGAATAATTGAGAGAGTTCAAGATTTAAAAAATCAAACAGTCTTAATCATGAAGGAGGCACTCAACTCTAAACAGCCAAGAGATGATTATAAAGAATTTTTTCAACTTGTTCTCTTGTTTTTGGAGAAGAAAGCATTTCTAATACTCCCTTGAAGAGACCTGGAGCGTACCATCATGCAAGATGGATGGCAAAAGGAATTTATGCATTTAAGCTTTTTCTTCTCCAAAATCAATTTAAGATGACTAAAAAGAACTTGATGCAATAACAGAAATTTGTTTATTTGTTGCATTGGTATACGCAAAATCTTGGGCAAAAGCTTCTCAACCAGAGGAAGCCCCAAATGTTGATCTTAAATTTTTGCAAGATCTTGCAATAATGGAGGAAAATTCTTTGATATCAAGTGTTATCAAGCAAGCCCAAAATGCCATTAAACGACATCTGTGGTACCTCTCAGAAACACTTGTTGGATTAAGCTTCTTTGACAAAAGCATATCCCTTGAAGAAAAGGAGCAAATGCGAAATAATATCAAAATGCCTCCAAGAAATAAGGGACTGAAACGTTTAGAAGCAAAGGTAACCCTAGCTTCTTTTAAAGAAAAAAGGATTTCTGATTTTGTTACTTCAAGGACTAAATCTCTTTTTGATGCTCTACATCTCAATTCTCTCTTCACTGAAAATTCTGCATCAACATGGGGAATAGATCCTGAGTACCAAAGAGGCTGTGCTAGAGTTCGTGCCTTAGAGTGACAAATGACACAGCTGAGTGGGGTGTTGCATTGATTGAAAAATTTAATCAAGCAGTGACAACTAAAGAAGAGGACAAACAATACCTGCTCAAAACAGTTTTCAAGAATCGTAAAGAATTTCCAACAAAAAATAAAGCAGAACTTATGAAAATGAGGAAAAACTAATTTTTTCAGCATTAAAAGGAAAAGTGCAATTTTCTCGGGACCCCTAAAACTTGACGTAGAGGTTTCAAATTTTGTAATTTAATTAAGGTAAGCAAAAGGAATAACATTACTCATGTGGAACAAAGATTTTTAAACCTTCATTTTTTTGGTCCACATTAATATATATATATATATATATATATATATATATATATATATATATATATATATACACACGGTGTACATAAAGTCAGGATCTATTTTTGTGAAGCACTTGGAAATTATATGGAATTCAATCATAAAATGATAAAGTGGTAACATTTATTAAATAATTAAGAGTAGGATTCAACGTGACACCCATCAGTATCCCTGCACAGCTCAAATCGTTCCGCAGCATTTCTAAACGCATTCTGGAGCATTTGCGGGGTCATGTTATCTGCAGCAGTTTGTATACGTAAGTTTTCAAGACTCATAATCTTCATCTGATAGACGTGCGATTTGATAAAGCCCCATGCAAAGAAATCTAAAGGGGTTAAATCTGGTGATCTCACTGGCCAAGGTCTGTTGCTTCCGTGTCCGATCCAGCGATTTGGAAAATGTCCATTTAGATAATACTCAACAATTTTGGCATAGTGACAAGGAGCACCATCATGTTGATAGACGACAGTACTAACAATCCTATCCCCAATCAGCTGAGGTTCAAGGAATTGCTGCAACATGTCCAGATAAATAAGCCCTGTAACTGTAGCTTCAGCAAAGAAAAAAGGACCACAAACCTTAGATTTTGTTAAACCCATCCAGACATTAACTTTAGGCGAGTCTCTCCCAATTTTGGACGAAATCATTCAGTCTTTCATCTGCCCAAATTTGACAGTTATGGCGATTTACTTTTCCACACGTATGGAAAGTGGCTTCATCACTAAAGAGAATGTTGTCCATTAAATTATCACTCCAGATTTGTTCTACGAGATCAGCACACACAGCACTTCGTCGAGGGAAATCTTCCTCATGTAAATAATGTAAAACCTCCAAATGATAGCTTTTCTTCTGCAAATTAACTTTCAGAATTTTGTGCACAGATGACGTCAGGAGGCCAAGTCTGTGTGATGCAGCACGAACAGATGTACATGGCTCTTCAGTGATAATTCCGCGTACTGCATTCACGGTAAGATCTGACATACACGGTCATCCTGATCTTGCTTCATCATTTACAGATCCCGTTCGTTTAAATTTCTTCACCAATTTTCGTACTATCTTGTCTATTGGCCCCAGCTTATGAAATCTCCTTCTAAACTTCTCTCTGATGTCATTGTATTTCTTTCCCTCGATTCGCCAAATTACTATTGCCACACGCTCTTCTAAGGGCTTCTTAAAAGAAAAATAGAAAAAAATAATTATTTCACAAAAATAGATCCTGACTTTATGTACACCCTGTATATCAGGGAAGCTTCACAGCCAAGATCAATGGGTGCAAATAAATAAACTACTGGGAACAGTTATGTGAATTAAACCTATATTCACTGGAAAGGAGGAGAGAGAAATACACCATTATTTACACTTCAAAAATAATGGAGAAATTAGTCCCTAATCTTACTCTGAACCCTGTAACTCCCCCAAAAACAGTGGAAAGTAGAAAAGGAAGACTGTTGCATCCCCAAATTAAAGGCTAGACAGGGAACATCCTTAACCCTGAAAGAAGTTTTGTTGCGAGAGGACCAAAACTATTTAATCAGCTGCCCAAAGACCTAAGGAACAAG
Organism: Bathynomus jamesi; assembly: GCA_023014485.1. Lineage (NCBI taxonomy): Eukaryota > Metazoa > Arthropoda > Malacostraca > Isopoda > Cirolanidae > Bathynomus > Bathynomus jamesi. Next base: position 615,460 of record JAJOZX010001226.1, on the reverse strand, counting down.
AGTGGTGTTGCAGTGGACATCTTCAAAAGAAGATTAGATGCCTGGCTCAGAACAGTCCCTGATGAGCCAGGCATACCTGGATATGTGAGGTGGAGAGTACAAGAAACCAACTCAAGAGGAGGGGTGACAAGCTTGACCTTCGTGAAATGAGGAATCATCCCACGCAACATTTGAAAGGTTGAAAGGCATATATATATATATATATATATATATTACCTACTAGTCAAACACAATTTTATATTTGTACATATAATAATAATAATTTAATATCTGCATTTCATTATGATTATATAAGCATTTATCAGTTCCTAGAAAATGCCTGGTCATTAGGTGAGACATTGGAATGGGCCTATACTTCTTAAAAGTAATTATGTCATTTTATTCTAGAACTGAAGAAAATTTCAATGCCATTAAGATGTGTAAATCTTAATAATTAGCAATTCATTATATTAACCATGAAAAATAATAATTATTATTTGTACCTGTGTAATGTTATAATTTTTTACAACTGTCCTGGGACAAGATCTACCTGAATAGGCCTAAGGACCAAGCACACCATAGCATGACTCCAGATTCCTGGGATCTTGGGAGCATTGCTCCAGTAAATTTGACCATGAGAAAAAGTAAATTTGGGTTTGGGTTTTGTTCATCCGCTAGACGTTATGCAATTTTTTTGCGTATACGTTCTTGTACAAACCAATTTTTTTAAATTACAAATTTAGTTATTTTAAGTTTAGTTGGTAATTCCATATTTAACAATTATTTTTATTTTTTGTTAAGCTTCAATGTTTTGATAATTAAAATTTTATTAAAATGTATATTTTTTTAATATAAAATTATCAGGATTGGACTATGTTCCATTGATCTCGGCCAGGTTTGATAAATTGGCCAGATAATTACTTGTGCGGTTTTAAGTAATCCACCATGACTCTAGAATTGAAAAGTTTAGTTAAGTTTAAACTTACTTTTACTTACTTTAACTTACCTACTTTTACTTACTCTTCCTTACTTTTACTAAGTTTAAAGCACTTACTTTTACTTACTTTCATTGTACTATATTTACTTACTTTTACTCACTTTTACCATACTATATTTACTAACTTTTACTTATTTTGTATTTTTTCAGGTAGTCAATAATCAATAATGGATCCTAATATTGATGAAGTTGGAGAGAAAAGTGAGGGTGTTAAAAGGGGTTACTTTTGTGGTCAATGCAAGAACAAATATTCAAAGAAGCAAAACTGGGAGGAACATTTTAATTCCAAAAAAAATATTTGTTACAATACAAGAGGTCCCAGAGTTTGGGCCCACAGCTTAGATATTGCAGTAAAGAAATACCAGGATGAAGTGCAGCAAAGAGATACGGCAAAGCAGTCATTTAGTTTGTTCACAAAATGTGCTAGTGCTAGACCTCAGAAAAATGAACCAACTTCATCAACTGCTAATCTAGAAAATGAAACTTTTTCACTAGATGTTTCACAGACTGAAGAAAGTGCTTCTCCTCCACCTAAGAAACAAAAGGTAAGTGAGGAATCTGCGCATCAGACTAACAAAACTGCTTTAGAGGAATTTGAAAATTCCCAAATCCAGAAGACATTGAATGCAATTTTGCGCCTAACAAAAGAAACTCACCAAGCTGTTGTGGTTAATAAAGAGAAGTCAAAATATGCCTTCAAGTTCAAGTGTTGCATCCAAATCTAATAAAGCAAAAAGCAACAAATTTGACATTTCCATAGCCCATTTAAGCAAGTGTAAATCAATACAAGAAATCCTGAACAATGATTTGATCAAATCTACATTCAAATTGGTGGAAAAGAAGGATCTAGGGCATGCTGATGATTCATTTTCAGTACCAAGTGATATAATGGAAAACATTGCAAATAGTGACACTAATATGCCTGATGTAGATATAGCTGTTGAAGATGATGATAATCAAGAAGATATTGATGATGCTTCTGATGATAAAATGTTTACATTATATTGCATAGCTTGCACAGACCCCAAAGCATGTGCTTCAGACAAACATTCTAACATAAAAGGTTACTTCAATGTTAAAGATTTAACCTATGTATGCAAACAAGGAGAAAATCAAGAGAGATGGTTTAGAAATCTGAAAACCCACCTGAAGAGACATTTAATTAAACTTCAGCATCATCAAAGAGCTGCTGTTTATGAAGTGATGAAAACATCTTCTCGGAACACTACTAAACGCATAGAAGACTTATGTGGCAACATCTTATACTACATAATGAAAACAAACACTGCATGGGCTCTATATCCAGTACTTCTAGCTGTATTACATAGGTCAGGTTGTGAGGTTGGAAATTTGAATCATAGCACACATGCGTGCGAGACAATTTGTGAGCTATTAGATAATCAACTTAAAGAACAAACTGTAAAGTGGTTCTTAGAACAAACTTCAGTAACAATAACAGCTGACATTGGAACAATTTTGGGATTAAGCATGCTAGTTGTATTAGTTATGAGTGAAGAAGATAAGACTGTAAAACTTGCTGGGATAAATTTAGTACGCAGCAAATCAGGAGTTTATTTGGCCAATGAAATTTTTGATGTGTTGAAGTCTCCTAATCACTTGAAACTATCTGAAGAAGCAATTAAATCCAAGGTATCTGGAATGGTTGGAGATGGGGCTTTTTGTAAGGACAACGAGCCATTTAAAAACGAAATGAAAAAGTTGTTTGGAGAAAATTTCAAATTTCGATGGGACTTAATGCATCTTGTGAACAGAGCCCACGTTGATGCATTGAAGAAAATTTGTAAACTAAGTGAGCTTTTAGACTTTATTCAGAATCACACTTCAAATCTGAGATCAGGCCTTGACTATACCAATATGGTTCTTGACAATATCATTGGTTTTAAGAGACCAAAACTCAAATCTGATACTCGCATGGTTAATTACGAATTTGATCAATTTGACAAATTTGTGGAAAATTGTGTTTTTTTTTATCATCCACAAGAGAAAGAAATTAGTGCCAAGTTCTATGTATTGATTTCCTATGTAACAAAGATTATGTTGCAAGTAGCTCAAAAAACCACAGTTAGTGCAGAATTTGTAGAAAATATATTTTATAAAGAAGGAGGGAAAACTGTTATGTTAAGAGTGATGGAAACAATTTCCAAATTAGCTAATGGAGGAAATGCAAATGATGTAGTTTCTGAATTTAAGCACGATACCACAGGGCAGCAAAAGGAACTAACAGCTGAGGATTACATCCTAAATGAAGTTTACAAATACATCAAGAAACGTTCTGATTACTACCAGGTTGCTGAAGTTGCTAGACCATCCAGAACCAGATCTGAAAGTAGTTTTACAAAAGACTCAGTGATAAATTGGCTGACAGAATATATAGAACAGCTGTGGAAAGGAATCAGAGAGAGATTAAAGCATTTTGATAAAGATGGATCAACTGCCTGGAGTGAAGCACCAGCTGAAGGGACATTCTCCATTCTTGAACACAAAGGATCCATTAAGCCATCTCATTTGACTAAGTTGTGCAGAATTGTGAAGGAGGGTCCAGCTCCAGGCACTAGATCTGCTGTAATGATCACACAGAAAGCCATTGATCAGTGGCCAAGCATACATGGCGGTAAATTCACAACAAATGCCTACATGCAAGGTCTAACATCGTCCACTGTTGCTGCTGCAATGAATAAATAAACTTAAGGTGAGTTATAAACTGTACATTATTGTATTATTATGTTTAGCTAAAACAATTTGTAATTGGTATGTCATCAATTCAAGAGTTTACTATCATTAACCTATCTAGTGGTGTAACTTGGGGAAAAAAAGTAAATTCAGAGCTGTGCTCCAGTAAATTTTTTCAAATCTGGAGTCATGCACCATAGTGCATTAGCTTCAATTGGATCACTATACAAGGGATAGGCTGACACTATAAATAAAAACAAAAATTTGACCCCTCTAAAGCCCCCTATTTTTTTTAATGTTGGTCAAAAATAATTTCATTTAAAACAAACCTTTAAAGTGATCAAACAATACAAAAACCTTTTTTATGCTATATCTTACAATCATCTCTCTTTTTCTTGAATATTAAGGGTAGCTTATTATGATAGTTTTTAATATACACTACGTTCCAAATTATTAAGCAGATTGCATTTTCTCCCGTTTTCAAAAGTTTTTCACCGATTTCAATGAAATTTATAGCAAATAATTACTATGTATAACAGCACTGACGGTATTCATTTTGATAAAATATTTTGATAATTAAAATAATTCTCTTTTTATTGAAAAATATGTAAAATATGATGTTCCGAATTATTAAGCAAGTATTCTATTTACGGATCTAAATGGTGAAAATGGGTAAGAAGGATTTAACACTAACTGAGAAAAGAAAAATATTCAAGTTACTCGCTGAAAATATAAAATCTATTGAAGTTGCAAAGCAGTTTGGCAGGGCTTATCGAACTGTAAACAAGTTTGTAGCAGAGGGTTCCAAACTGAGGCAGTGAAGTGATAAAGGAGCTATAAGAAAAGTGACAAGGCAGCAGATATCTGTAATCAAGCGCAAATTGCAAAGCATCCATTATCCTCAAGTAAAGAGGTTTTTGAGCAGGCTGGCATACATAATGTACCAAGAACATCTCGATGTGGAATCCTTGAAACAATTGGCAAGACGTGTAAACCTACGATTCAGTCACCATTAACACCCAGGTACAAGAAGCAGCGTGTTGTAGAGGGGTTGTCTTAACTAACATCTTTGTTTTCTTCTCGTTTCAGGATTGGCCACTGTGTAACCCCCATGTTGATGGAGTTAGTTTTGCTTAATGCCAGGCTAACTCGGTAGTTTTGTTTAGACCCATTTTGAGGAATTTTTTGATCTTGTTTTTTGATTCTGGTATCAGTAAATTTCGCCTTCAATTTTTAGAAACTGGCTCATTTTTCAAAGTCACAGTTGGCCTGCGCTTGTGGAAGTTCTAGCCTGCCAACTCAATTTGCTAAGAAAAATAAAATTCAAGGAAAACAGAGTGCCTTGTGATACCTGACATTGCCTGTGCATAATGGTGTGCAGGTTAAGGTATTTCTAGGACCAATAGCTTCAGGTTTTGCTTTTCCATGGCTTAACTATAATAGATAGGTGCGATTGGATTGACCTCAAGTCTAGCTTAAGGACATTAGGTCCAGTGAGGTCTATTGTGTTGTCTAATTGTACCATTCAAGCATAGGTTAATTTTTTATCGTCTTCTGGTAGTTCCATTTTTGTTGTCCAGTATTTTTGTCATTGTAATCGTAAGCACCATTGTATAGCATACCTTTTCAGGGTTTTTGGATTTCCATTTCTTGATCTTAAGCCTCATCTAGGCTGAAGCTCATAACCCATCCTAGCTCTTGTAAATAATTCGTTAATTTCTAATAAACCCTTAGAATTCTACCAACTAGTTTTTTTTTCAGCCTTTGTCCTTATAGACTGGGGTCGTTATTTTCAAGGATTTCCTTGTGACAAGAGCATTGTAGAGGGTTTGAACAACCCTTTCACAAGGCAGTTGATATCCCCTCTTGTGGTAGCACTGGTAGTAATCCACCTAAACAGGACGTACAATCCAGGGTCCTTGAATCAACAATACCTCCAGATTCTCTTTATTAAACAATTCAGAGGGTAATATCTGCTCTTCTCATCCAGCCACATTTGGTTTACTTCATGATCAGTCTGCTAAAATCTTGCTTGCTTGTTATGTACGCCCATATTCAGCCGGGTCCACTTGAGAACTTTCCAAGTTCTCAAGTGGACCCAACTCAGTGTTGATCTTCGGAGATAGCTAGCGGGTCGAGTCCATTTCTTGGTTCCAGCAGTGTGGGAGTCTCATCTGCCCCTCAATGACAGTCAGTAGAGGTGAGAAAAACTTCACCACCCAGGACCTTCCCTTTTCCCATCATCAAGAAGCAGCCAGCTTATTCAGTAAGTAGCCAAGTTACGGTATTCTATTTATTTCTTCGTTCTCCCTGCAACAGCGTCAGTACATGAAATCAGATTTTAATACTGTATTGTTAACCAATGAATGAAGAGCAACCCTTGAGGGATCTGATGGTTGGTCAAGAAGATGGATTGCTGAGAGCCAATTTCTACCATTGGGATTAAGATGCCAACAAGGTGGAGGTAGTGTCATGTTTTGGGCAGGATTGATGGGCAATGAAGTAGCTGTCCCATACAGAGTGCCTGATGGTATAAAAATGAATGCCCAGTCTTACACAAACTTTCTAAAAGAAAACCTCATTCCATGGTAGAGATTGACCCTCAGCTTTCCATCTTCTTGACCAACCATCAGATCCCTCAAGGGTTGCTCTTCATTCATCGGTTAACAATAGTATTAAAATCTGTTTTCACATATTGACGCACCCATTCAACATGCTGCTTCTTGTACCTGGGTGTTAATGGTGATTGAATCGTAGGTTTACACGTCTTGCCAATTGTTTCGAGGATTCCACATCGAGATGTTCTTGGTACATTATGTATGCCAGCCTGCTCAAAGCTCTTTACTTGAGGACAATGGATGCTTTGCAATTTGCACTTGATTACAGATATCTGCTGCCTTGTCACTTTTCTTATAGCTCCTTTATCACTTCACTGCCTCAGTTTGGAACCCTCCGCTACAAACTTGTTTACAGTTCGATAAGCCCTGCCAAACTGCTTTGCAATTTCAATAGATTTTATATTTTCAGCGAGTAACTTGAATATTTTTCTTTTCTCAGTGTTAAATCCTTCTTCTTACCCATTTTCACCATTTAGATCCGTAAATAGAATACTTGCTTAATAATTCAGAACATCATATTTTACATATTTTTCAATAAAGAGATAATTATTTTAATTATCAAAATATTTTATCGAAATGAATACCATCAGTGCTGCTATATATAGTAATTATTTGTTATAAATTTCATTGAAATTGGTGAAAAAGTTTTTAAAACATTAGAGAAAATGGAATCTGCTTAATAATTTGGAACGTAGTGTTCATTATCAATATTAATCATTAATTCTAGTTAATATGCTCCAAGGATATGGACAAGGAAGGTTTTCTGCATTATTTGACCCTTTTGAAGTTGTTATTTTATCCAGTACTTAATTATATTCAAATGTGATTTAAAATAAAGTACTGGTACCTGATTAATTACAGTGGGCCCTTGTTGTTTGTAATTAATTGCTTCCAAAAGCTCAAGGATAGCAGTGTAAAATATCCTTAAAATGCCAAAAAAGTTTCATTTTAATAAAATAAACGAACTATACTAAAGCAATACAGGTTATTAAACAATGATTCACATCAAACACTAATAAAAACCAGTAACATTACTGTAATATTGCGTAAACAATGATATTTTATGTACATAAAACTTTTTACTGTATGTAATTTAAAGCAATATATTACTACATAAACAATTATGTAAAGCAATAATATTTTATAAACAACTAAATAATACGCTAAATATAGTACACTGGCAATGAAGAGCACAAAATGACAACCTCACTCAGTTAAAGAGACAGCGCGACTGAGGTTGCATCAACCTACGTGGGCAGCATTGCAGATGCCACATGATAAAATCACAAATTTACCAAAACATGGTAGTAAAATGGGTCATCACAAATTTGCGAAATCGTGAACAGCGTACCTCATGAACAATGAGGGCCCACTGTAATTAGGTGGATTTTATAGAGATCACAAGGAATAAACCTGTACATCAATTTCAGAATTTACTTTGAAATATGAACAAACTCACTGAAAGAATCAAAATCAAACTTCTATTCCATTTGAAAAGCTTAAACTTAATTTTTTTCCAGAAGTTAAAAGTAATGATTTTAAGTTAATTCTTATAAAATAAGGTCAGCCACATCATCATGAAAACAATGTGGTAGTGGACCTTGGTAGAATCACAGAAACCATATGTGGACAATGGAGAAAATCAAGTGGTGACCCAGATCTATGACATGGCTTAACATAATATATTTTATAATTTTTACATGCTCAATATTCTCCTGTATTTATAAGGCCTATAACATTTACATGTATTTTACTAATATATCCATATTTTTTATTTTAAATATAAAAGGTGTGTGAAAAAACTGAAGCTTATGCTGTACCCTGTAGGTCTAAGTTTAATTAAAAAAAAATCTATTTTATATATATTTTTTAAGCTACAAATACAGAATATTCCTGTTTTCACAACTTACAACATAATTTATTGAAACTATAATATATATATATATTATATATATATATATATATATATATATATATATATATTATTTATTTTGTTTATAAATCACTTTCTATTGCAAAAAGAGGGAGTTTATTTTTGGAACACTAAAGTTATAATTTTGTCCATGTATTTTCTAAAAAAAACACACACACACACACACACACACACTTTAGGCTAATGAAAACTAGTGAAGTGCATGTAAAATTTTAAATAATGAAATTACAATACAAAGCCAGTAGGTTCTATGCCTTACTAGGTTTTTATTTCACTTACTTTAAACTGTCGTACATGCTGGAATGAATAGGAAAACCATGTTCATCCACTCCTGTATTTGGTGTGTATACCCATGTTCCACCAACATCAGAAGTGTGCTCCCATACAATTGGAGAAAATTCTTCATTTGAGAGTACATGTCTTAAACTGCAGAGACCAGCAGCACCTGCTCCAATAATTCCAATCTGCTTCATGTCTAAAAATTAAAATATATGTACTAGCTAAAACTTCAATGAATAATAAAAACTATCAGGTCATCCCATAAGGAATGTTTTTTACAATAGATTAAGTTTAAACTAGTCCTACTCAGTTTAACCCTTTGACAACCAGTATACGTTTCTTTGAACTTAAAAGTTTAAGTTTTATTGTTATTTACAATTAGATATTAGTAACTATAGTCACTTAAATGACCCATTTTGGGGTTAATTTTCCAACAACTAAATGATACCTGTATAAACATGTAGATGTATTTGTAGAAATGTTGCATCATTGTACAATTTATATTATTATTTCCATTGGGACAAATATAGGGGTTAGACAAAATAATATGAACACCCGCCGATTTCACCAGTTATCTTTACGGACTGCTCAGACACAAAGTAAACGGTCAAATGACTGGCAAATCTATTTAAATGCGTAACAGAGAATGTATACGTCATGTTATAACCCTCACGTTGTTTTTACAGATCTGAGTGAATTATGAATTAGCAGTTATGAAAGACCTGTCAGACTTCCAAAGAGGGCAAATTGTCGGAGCGCGGATGGCTGGTGGATCAGTGACGAAAACTGCTCAGATGTTCAATGTATCCAGAGGAACTGTCTCTATGGTCATGTCTGCATACCAAAACCATGGAAAGACAAGCACCGACAAATGCAATAGTGGACGCAAGAAGAAGCTGTGTGATCAAGACCACCGGGTGCTAAAGCAAGCGCATTGTGACAAAGAACCATAAGACCACAGCTCCAAAAGTGACTGCAGAGCTTAACCAGCATCTTGCAAGCCCAGTATTGACCAGAACTGTACGTCACGAGCTCCATGGAGCTGGATACCATGGGAGGGCTGCAATTGCCAAACCTTTCCTTTCGCACATTAACATTGAGCGACGCAGAAAATGGTGTAATGACCATAAGAATTGGTCAATGGACCGGTGGAAGAATGTAGTCTACTCCGACGAATCCTCCTTTACGCTATTTCCATGTTCCGGTCGAGTTTACGTCTGGAGACAGCCTAAAGATGCTTATGACCCCGACTGCCTGACCCCAACCATTAAGCATGGAGGCGGATCTGTGATGGTTTAGGCAGCAATATCGTGGAATACTCTTGGCCCAGTTGTAGTACTGCATGGTAGGGTTAATGCCCAGGTCTATCTGTCAATATTGGCTGACCAGGTCCATCCCATGGTCCAAACGCTGTTTCCCAATGGCGGCACCATCTTCCAGGATGATTATGCACCAATCCACACTGCTGGGGTCATTAAAAACTGGTTTGAAGAGCATGTTAGTGAAGTAGAACGATTGGATTAGCCTCCACAATCCCCGGATCTTAACATTATCGAGCATCTGTGGTGTCAGTTGGAGCAGCAGGTCAGAAGCCAATTCCCACCGCCAGCGTCTTTGGAGGAAATGGAGCAGGGTTTGCTCGAAGAATGGCTCAGGATTCCTCTAGCCACTGTCCAAAAGCTGTATGAATCAATTCCCCGACGCATTGCAGCTAAAGGAGGACCAACTCCATATTAAGAATAAAAACTGCCATTTATCAAGGTGTTCATATTATTTTGTCCAACCCCTGTATGTCCCATGGTCCTCAAAGGGTTAAGCAAGTGCTACTGAAGCAACGCGAAACATTCAGGACATTTATGGCAATGATATTCTGCATGTGAGGAAATGTCAAAGATGGTTTCAAAAGTTTAGGAATGGTGACTGCTGTTTGACAGATGCAGCACGCTCTGGATGCGCTGCTGAGTTTGATGATGACCTGCTGTTAGCCACACTTGAAGAAGACTGTTCAACAACTGTTGAAGAATTGGCCCAGAAACTCAATTCATCCCCATCCACCATCCATCGACATTTGCAACAACTCGGGAAAGTGCCTAAGTTAGGAAAATGGGTGCCACATGAATTGTCGGTTGACAATCTGAGGGTGCAGGTAAACATTAGCACAGCTCTTCATTCCCGTGAACTCCAAGATCCATTTTTGCACCATTTAGTGACTGGTGATGATGAAAGTGGATACTGTACCAGAATGTTAAGCACCATGGACAGTGGGTTTGTGCCGGAGAACCAGTGACACCACAGCCAAAACCAAATCTTCACCCTCGGAAGGTGTTGCTTAGTGTTTGGTGGGATAAAGGTGGTGTAATACACTTTGAAACCTTACCACACAACCAAACAATCACCGCTCAAGTCTACTGCCAACAACTTGATCAATTGAACACTGCACTAAAAGAAAAGAGACCTCCTTTGGTTAATCGGAAAGGAATCGTGTTCCACCATGACAACACACGTCTTCATACCACTCGGATCACTTCTGCAAAAATTGAAGAGCTTGGGTGGGAAAAACTTGCACATCCTCCAGACCTTGTGCCTTCAGATTATCATCTCTTCAGGAGTCTGCAGAACTATCTTGATGAGAAACAGTATACTTCTTTAGGTAACCTGCACACCAGTCTTTGTACGTTTTTTGCCTCAAAACCACCTGAATTTTATAAACATGGCATTGAAAAGCTTGTAGGACATTGGCAGAGTGTCATTGATTCTGATGGAAAATATATACTAGATTAAAAAGTTTGTCGAGTTTTTTTTTGTCCTTCAAATTCCAATCTAAAAAATGACATTACTTATGGGATGACCTGATATAAAGATAGGGTATACTGAAGTGGTGTACCAACTAATCAGCACTAGCAGAATTGGCCACTTTCAGCTGATTCTCTCACCAATTTTTTTAAATTTTAAAATTTTCATTACAAAAAATCCACATTTATAGAAAATTGAACTGAGAGAAAACACTATTTATGATCACGTTTACCCATTTCAAAATGTAATTATATAAAAATATTTTAAATTCATGAAAAAGGCAAAGCTTAAGTTAAGTTGCCCATAAATTTACATTTTCTCTAACTAGCTAATCTCTAATTATTATAAACTATCATAATCTCTTACTTTATATTAATAATAATTCTATATTAAGTTACTTTATAATTTATATATTAAACCATCTTATTATGTTGACACTATTTTAAGTATTTTAATAAATTTATAAACCCAAATTTTATATTCATTTTTTAATTCAAATTGGCCACCAGGGACTTGAAATTTTAATGAAAAATTTGTTTGTTTATATTGCTGAAGAAAGAAAATACCTTCAACATAAGGAAAAACAATTACTTTAAATATTGGTATTCAATTTATGAACCTAAAATAAAATTATTTTATTTTACTGAGTAACAAAACTATTTACCATCATTTTAGCTATGGTATATGAGTCACAGATTCTGGTACTGTATATTGTGGGTTGAGCTAAGGAAAAGCATTTAAAATTTAAAATGTAAAAATATGAAAATTGAAAGTTTTCACATTACCGTAGATCAGTAAAATTTACGAAGGGAATTTATTTTTTAAAATATAGGAAAAGAATTGCATCAGCTAAATTTTGGAATTTGGACATCACTAGTATACTGTACCATATATTAGATAACAGTGTGATTAGCAACAGTATGGTCTACTGACAGGGCATGAAATTTCAGGTTCAACTGTGCTTAAAAAAGCTTTTAACACAATAGATATTGATTTCCAACCAAATTATTTTCACTTGCCAAACATCAACTTTAGTCACCATTAACAACCTGGCAATCAAATTTTGCACCTTGGTTATTGAGATACTGATTAATTTCCAATTGATATTTTTTGGTTAATAAAGAGCATATTCCTGTAGATATTTGTACTAAAAATCTGTATGCATCTTTGGTTTAGTTTGACGATCAGTGCTGAGACTTCATATCTATATACAAAAGTATAAAAGATAATATTTTGAATATGCCTGCAGAATCTGCATCTTTTCCATTCCAGGGGTCATATGTTTTTGATGGTTTCTAGACATGGAATTACAAATTTCAAGAGAAAAAGTACATAGGCCCATACATGTTGATTTGTATTGCATAAGGAAACACAATTTTGAGTTTTTAAAAACTAGAGTATTAATACTGGACAAATTGCCAATCCCGCATACTGGAGGCATATTTTATGAAATTACTTCTTATCTTGGTAAATATTCAGTTTCAGGACTGACCATGTAGGAAATAACTAACCAATCTAAAACAACCACCAAACATGGATGTACGTACAACTCATTCTTACTGGTCCAATGGAGGAAATGGGTGGATCACCAAAATCTGGTGGCCCAAAAGTGATATGTGCCCTTATCTAAATTAAAAAACTAGGAACCAAACATAATTTAATTTTTTACAAGTTCTATATTTTACTAGTTAAGAAAAAGATTATTTTCAAAGAAAAATTGGGTGCCTAATTAATTTTCAGTAAATATTAAATAAACTAGTTTTTTTTTTTTAACTGATTGGCCAAACCCTGGTGATGTAGGAAATAATTAACCAACCTAGAATTACCACCTAACTTGGATGTAAGAGTCACCTTGATTAGCCCAAAGTATAAAATGGGAGGATCACTGAAATAAGGGTGCACCGGATATGATATCCAGCCGGATATTGCGAAATATCCAGTATCTGGCAGGATATGGGTCATATCCAGCCAGATAGAGGCCAAGACATTAGAAAATTAACACCTGTATGAAAATCTGCCATAATATGACAACACATTACAAATAATATTTTATATACAAAAAAATGGAAAGCCCCCCAGGGTCCACCTCTAAACCAGTCCAGCAACACTTTTTACATTAAATCAACACATACTGATGACAATAATAAATAAAACAGCTGTCCATCCTTGATGATTACAGTTCTATTAATATAATCAGAGCTTTTTATAAAAACATCTAGGCTTTAAATTTTTTAAGAGTAAAATATTGCTTGACCTCTGCACTTGCTTTCCATTCTTTTTTCTCCCCTTTATTTTCAAAACAATACAAAATATTACAAGCTTGACAAATGTAAAACAATACAGGAATACCCCACTTTACGAATTATTCCGTTCCTAGCGCCCGTTCGTAAAGCAGGTGTTCGTAAAGCAGAGCATTATTTCCCATACATATAATGTTATATTTTGGGTTACGTTTTTTTCTTAAAAAATCGAAAAAAAAAGGTTATAAAACAGCAAATTTTGCAGAAAAAAATGTTTATTAACATAGAAATGAAAGCAATGAACAAAGAAATAATACAAACGAAAGTAATGAACAAAGAAATACAATAAAAATGTAAGCAATGAACAAAGAAATAGTACAAAACATTACATATGCAAATTTAGTTTTCATTAATAGATGCGTCAGTAGACATGCTTTTGGATTCGTTTCTTCTGATTAACGTCACAGTCTTTACTATCACTCTTTCGTTTTGGCATAATTGATGATGGGTACTGTAATTGCAATGTACGAAAAGAATACGTAATAGAGTACAGTACAGTATGCGCGACATAAGCATATTATTTTTGTCTTAAAATCGAGCTAACTAAGCACTGCTGTAATGCAGAATATTAGATTGTGGTATGCGCGACGTACGCATTTTATTTTTGTCTTTTATATTTCTTCATTTAATTTTTTATTTAGCGCAAATACAATTTCGTAAACCCAGGGTTTCGTAAAACGAAGCATCGTAAAGCGGGGTATTCCTGTACATTGAATACAATATAAAATGCCTGGAGTGAAATCAATGAATGGAGGGTAGTATTGTGTAGGTCAGATGCCACCATTCAGCCTGGAGGTCTTCAGAATAAAATAAAAAACTCAACAATAGTGATTTAGAACTTTTTTCCATTGTGGTGCAGAAACAAGAGCATTTCTCCTCTTTTAGGCAATATTCAGGATTGCTTTGCTTCATAGATGTTTCCATATTCAGAAAACATTCTCTCTGAAAATACAGAGGATGCGAGTGTGCAGAGAAGCTTTGAAACAATAGTTTTAAGGAAAGGAAATCAGTCCTCCTGCTTCCAAATTTGAACTGGACAGCATTTCCTATCTACGAGAGGTTCAGATGCATATCAGTCTAACTCCCCTGCAATCAGTAGAACAGGAGCAGTCTTTTTTTCAACCTTTATTCTCTTGTAACTTACTTCCCCAGATTGCTCTCCTTTTGTGATCTCCATAAAACACACCAAGAATTTCCTCTTCGTCTTTCCTCTTTTGCATAGGAGAACTGGAATTTGAGCTTCTTTCACTTCCACTTTCATTAGAATCATTACCACCTTCTTCATTTTCAATACCTATGACTTCTTCAATCAGCCAGGATTTAGCCTGCTCTTTTTGATCTTGTTGAAAGAAAGATAACTTATACCACAGATCTATTGCAGTCACAATCACGTAAGCCCTGTTTTTCATTATGTTCAAAGACTTCCCATCATTACTCTCTGACAAGAAATGCACTTGAAGAGAAGTCAGGAGTTCTCTCTTTGTCATTTGAACACCTTGGTCATCATGGCCAATCTTTGAAAGAAATCTTTGTAAAATACAAATGCTTGGGATTACGGAAGACAAAGTTGATTTTTTCAAACTCATTTCTTGAGTTAGTTGGAAGAATGGTTTTAATATTTTAAGATTTTGTATCAGTGTCCACTCGAAGGATGTGATGGTAGGTAATTCACTACAATCAACCAAATACAGTTGCACTGGAATTTTTAATTTATATAATCTTTCTAGCATCAAATATGCACTGTTCCAACGTGTTGGGACATCTTGAACCAATAGGAGAGGCTCAAGATTTTGCTGCACTTGAATGTGTTTGAAATTGTTACAGGCCAAAGGAGAATGATTAAAGTGAGTTGCAAGGCAGCGATTTTTTGCAAGGATATCAATTACACTCCTCAACCATAATTGAGTCACTAATAACCAGTTGGAGTAAATGAATGCTGCAGTGTATTGAAGGTATTTCAGCCAGGTCACTACCAAGAGCCATATTACTAGCTCCATCTCTCACCAATAAATTCCTTATTTGCATCAAGATCCCAACTATTCCACATAGAGCAAAACTTTTCAGATACATTCTTGCCAGTATGCGACCCTAAGAAATGAGAGGCATGTAGCACAGCATCGTATCTTTCAAAATCTTTACCTATCCAGTGACCCGATAATGATATAAAACTTTCTTGAGAGGTTGTGCAAGACTGCAATTAGGGTGGTGATTGTTTAGTTTCAAAAATCAGGGGTGTTAAATAGTTGTCAAATTTCTAAAAATAAGCATTGGTGGTGGTTTTTGGTGGTTGCTGGTGATATCGCATCAGCAACCACACTCTATATGTGCCACACCCACATGCAACGCAAAAAGACCCTTTATTTTGCCTATTTGGGGCTCTATAATAGCTAGAAGTACAATGTAAAAAGTGCATCTTACAATTTTTTTTTATGCTGAGAACAACAAAATTATTTTCAATAGTGTACAGTGATATATAAACATATTTTTTGAGAGTTAAATTAAAATCAGTAGCTATTTTTGTCCAACCTACTTTATATTTACTTATATTTTTCAGAATTTTTATAACCTATTCAATTAATACTAGTTTAACATCTTCAAGATTTTTAGATACTTATGAAACGTAGAAGCCAGACAACAAAAGTATTACACGGTGGCCATAGTTTTCCATCCATTGATAGTTTTCCTGATGGAAAATTACCTACCACTGGACAAGTTGTTCAGCGTCTACTTAAGGAGCCAAACTGGAAAACCAAGGAAAACATCACAAAAGTTGCAGATGAGTTGAGGAAACGGATTTGGTGTAATGTTTATCCACTATCCTTGCACACCATTGAGACGAGGGTGGACAAACTAGCAGCAGACTTTTCATGGTAAGTCATCATAACTTTCTATCCTGGGTAGTACTAAATTAATTAATTAGAATGTCTTCTTAGCCAATAGTAAATTTTTTATTTTAAATATAATTTTGTTGTGATGTGCTCTGTAAACCTGTGAATTAATTTATCTATGTATTTCAGCCAAAATTTCTAAACTAAAAAATATTTAAGCGATTTGTGACCACAATTTTTAATTAAGAAAATAATATTGATTTTTTTTAATATTTCAACTTTGAAAATGCATCAACAGGTTCCATCGATACTCTGTCACAAAGAGAGGTTCAACCTATTTGGCAAAACTAGAATTGTTTGTCAAAGAGCTCAATTGTTTATTTGATATTTTTTCTGAGGATCTTTCTCAATGACGAAAATTGGAGTAGTTTAAACCGAGGATGACTCAGGATGATTTCTCCTTCTATGAGGATCAAAAATCTGAGGCTAGGATACTGTTCAAGATTTGAGGAAAAACTCAGAGGCAGATGTTAGATACAGGAGAAGAATAATTGACGAACAACAAACAGAATTATGGTTAGTCAGAGACTACATCATGACTTGAACCATTTTAATTAAACCTTTGATATTTTTTATTATATATATATAATATATTAATATATATATATATATATATATATATATATATATAGGCATAGTAAATCTAGTCATCTAGTCATACTAATTGTTCAATGAATGAAGCCAGAGAGAAGAGGCAAGTGCATCACAACCTTAACCAGACAGTCCAGACACTACTGGTAGCTCTAGCGAAACTCCATCAGAAGACTCTCAAGATGATCCACAGCCTGCTGGTTCCTCTCATTGTAATTACCAAGATCTGGAGAACCTGTGCAGAGCTGTTAATATGTAAATTAGCACTTGTGAATTGTGATTGTTCTTTAATAACTGTACTTAGTTGTATGTGCCATGTCATTTTGGTAGACTTAAAATGGATATCATTTTTCTCAACTTCAAAATACAATCTTGCAGGTATTCAATTTCTAACAGAGCAGGTGCAGCAGTAGCATCAGCAGTTTTAAAATATTTTGGCATTATCACTGATGATGACAACACTAACATCATTGACATGTAAGATTTCAAAATCATCATAATTACATTTTCATCCACATTTCCTAAGCTTTTTCAACAAAATTACAATTACTACTACTAATAAGAAGTAAAGTAATTTTATTTAATTATACATATTATACATTGTAACATGGAAAAATAAATTTCAAATATATTAGGCTCGGGCATAAAAATCAGTGTATTTAGCCCATCACTGTTCATTGTTTCCTGTTGTACATATTCCTGTTTGTCAGTGCTACCTCCAGCCTTATAAATTTGTAAACAATTTTCATTAATACAGGAGTAAACTATGAAGGCAATGGTGTAAGTACCATGAACAGATCAGAGCTGAGGAAGAAGTATTCTTTGGTTTAGTGGACAGCATTTATGTTGATGGCCGACAGGATGGTACTGTGACAATTACAGAGTTAGAGGGGCGACATTATCAACAAACCAAAGTAGAAGAGCACTATGTTATAGTCAGAGAACTGGGTAAGCCACCATTTTCTGTATGGTGTTTTAAATTTTTAGTGGATAGCATAAATTTGGTCTTAGTAACATTAAGGAGTAAGAACTATGCGATAGTTATATATGTTCATTGGTCATACCTGGTAATCTACTGATCTCAAATAGGGTACATTTATTATTTCCTTAAATTTTGTTTAAAATGTTTCAGGAGGACATTATCTGACATGTTACCCAAGAGAATGGGAATGGTGTATCAATTGTACTAAGTCTCTATGAAGCAGTGAAGGACACTGATCTGGAAAACAACCTGCAGTGATGACTTGACATAATTCAGGGGCGATCATAGTCTTTGAAGAGCTTATTGGAAGACCACTGCAAAGGATCATATGCCTCTTACATTGCAATGAGCTACCTCTTCATCATGTTTTCATGGAGCTCGATGGGACTACGATGATGTGAGCCCTGATAGATTTTCAGGGCCAATAGGAAAAGAGCTAGGTGGTATGGTTTCTGAATGGGATGTTGTCAAATTTAAGCCAATCAGAAATCAGAATTTCGCTATATTGCCCAATGATGTAATTGATGATCTCAGTCATGACCAATACTATAGTGCAATGATGCCAGAAAAGGGAGCAAAACTGACAATGATAATTAATGGTCTAAAATTTTGGGATATGTATTTGCATTAATATGTTGCTCATAAGGCAGTTAAAGGTACAATTTAGTTCACAGCCTGAGAAAGCTCAAAATCCATTGTGATGCATATTGATAACTGAAGTGCTGAGCAGGATCTCCAAGTTTCCAAATAAGAAAGTAAAAGACATTGCCCTAAAAACCCTGAGGAGGAATGCTTTTTTTTGCTCACCCCGAAAACATTATAATATCAATGCTTGGTGATGAGGACAGGGAGAGAAGAAACACTGCAGTAAATAAGATCCTGGCACTGAGGGGTGAAGTAGAGAAAACAACCCAGGACATCAGAGTCAAAATGGATTTCACTGGCGGAGATTTGGAAGTTGAGGATGATGTGAATAATGATGATTATGACAGTTTGAGTTATACAAGAGACCGCACTGTCAGGAAATTTAAGGTGCCTATAATCAATGAAAATGCTAAATCGTATGACAAGATGAGTAACCTTGATAACTTGACAGCAGAGCCTCCAATATTTACCCATCTTACATCAACTGAACTTGCAAACATTAGAAAAAATCCTTTGAAGTTCAAACAGCCATGCCGCAATCAAGTGGTAGAAGGCCATATCAAGCTTGTGACTGAGGCATCTGCAGCTGTCATTGGGTTCAATAGAAGAGATGGCATGATCTGGCAGTGTATAAAATCCTGTAACTAGTAAAAAAGTTTAATACAAAGCAAGAATTTGCTGAGATTCTACATTTATTTGATGAAATTTTAGTGTAAATTTGTAATATATGGTCAATATGCATTATTTTTTCATGAAAATGTGTTAAAACACTTTTGGAAATAATTTTATCACTCTCAGCATCAAAAAAAATCATAAGAAACAGTTTTTAGATTGTGTTTCTACCTATTATAGAATCCAAAATAACCAAAAAAAAACAGGGTTTTTTACAGTTGTGTATGGATGTGGTACATATAGGGTGTGGTTGCTGACGCAGTATAATTTGCAACCACCCAAAACCACTACCAATGTTCATTTTTAGGCATTTGACAACTATCTAGCACCCCTGATTTTTGAAATATTGATTTTCATAAAAATACACTCCACCCTAGACTGCATGTCCATATATCTGAAGAAAAGCTGACATGCTTTACTTCTTCCAGCTTCTGAGCAATTTTAGACAAACTCATAAAGACGAGGAATTATAGTATCAGAGAAGTACCTTCTGCTCGGTAAGAGATATCTGGGTTGGAGGTAGGCTATTAGATCAATAAAACTATTACCTTCAACTAAAGTAAATGGCTGGTTGTCCAAAGCCATCATCATGCCAACTTTACGGTGAATCATCACAGACCTGGAGTCATTGATGTTCCATATTTTTTAGATGAAAAGCTTTCCTCTATTGAGATCTGCTTACTCATTTGGTCCATTTTCTTTTCTTTCAGAGTACTACCAGTAGAAGTTGATGGTCTAGCCCGTATTCTATCTACACCTATTTACTTTGATTCAGTCGCAGCTCTTCTTTCTTTGTCATTTTCATTTTTGGCTTCAGCATACTCTTTTGGGTGATTAATCTTCAAATGATTATGAAGAGGTGTTGTGCTAAAAGACTTTTGGCCACCTTTCTCCATCACACATTTGATAATCTTTTGGCAAATATTACACTTTGCAGTGATATCACTAGGATCATTTATTGTATACAGTGACCACACAAAACTTGTCATGATTAATACTCAATAGTTTAATACAACACAAGAACCTGAAAGAGAACAAAATAATTAAACATCTGAATATATCAGGTCATCCCATAAGTAATGTCATTTTTTAGATCGGAATTTGAAGGACAAAAAACAAAAAACAAACTTTTTAATCTAGTATATATTTTCCATCAGAATCAATGACACTCTGCCAACATCCTACAAGCTTTTCAATGCCATGTTTATAAAATTCAGGCAGTTTTGAGGCAAAAAATGTACAAAGACTGGTGTGCAAGTCATCTAAAGAAGTATACTGTTTCTCGTCAAGATAGTTTTGCAGACTCCTGAAGAGATGATAATCTGATGGCGCAAGGTCTGGAAAATATGGAGGATGTGCAAGTTTTTCCCACCCAAGCTCCTCAATTTTTGCAGAAGTGATCCGAGCAGTATGAGGACATGCATTGTCGTGGTGGAACACGATTCCTTTCCGATTAACCAAAGGAGGTCTTTTCTTTTAGTGGTGTTCAATCGATCCAGTTGTTGACAGTAGACTTGAGCAGTGATTGTTTGGTTGTGTGGTAAGGTTTCAAAGTGTATTACACCACCTTTATCCCACCAAACACTAAGCAACACCTTCCAAGGGTGAAGATTTGGTTTTGGCTGTGGTGTCACTGGTTCTCTGGCACAAACCCACTGTCAACGGCGCTTAACATTCTGGTACAGTATCCACTTTTTATCACCAGTCACTAAACAGTGCAAAAATGGATCTTGGAGTTCACGGGAATGAAGAGCTGTGCTAATGTTTACCCGCACCCTCAGATTGTCAACTGACAATTCATGTGGCACCCATTTTCCTAACTTAGGCACTTTCCTGAGTTGTTGCAAATGTCGATGGATGGTGGATGGGGATGAATTGAGTTTCTGGGCCAATTCTTCAACAGTTGTTGAACAGTCTTCTTCAAGTGTGGCTAACAGCAGGTCATCATCAAACTCAGCAGGGCATCCAGAGCGTGCTGCATCTGTCAAACAGCAGTCACCATTCCTAAACTTTTGAAACCATCTTTGACATTTCCTCACATGCAGAATATCATTGCCATAAACATCCTGAATGTTTCGTGTTGCTTCAGTAGCACTATTCCCTTTTTTGAACTCGTAAAGCATTATATGCCTGATATGCTCTTCTGATACTGCCATGTTTATGAGGGGTTCCACATCTTCACTGGTCAAGGTCTGTAAAGTATGTAGTGAAACGCAATAGATCTCCTCTTAGATATAACCTTCGGAAAATTTATGCTTAAAACGAGTAGGACTAGTTTAAACTTAATCTATCGTAAAAAATGACATTACTTATGGGATGACCTGATACTTAAATTATTATTTATCTTATATTGGGGGGGGGGGGGGGGGCTTGCCCCCCAAATGCAAAACAAAACATCACAATATCAGTGTAAAAATAATACAGTACCTAATATATATCCGGCTGGATAGATATGGCCATATCCTGCATATCCAGTATCTAGCCGGATATGAAAATTCATATCTGGTGCACCCCTACACTGAAATCTAGTACCCCAAAACTTAATATTTAGCTTTAATTTTATATACCCCCAAAACTCTAGACTGAAGTAGTTGATAAAAAATATGAATATGAGGATAGGTCATACTTTGAAAATATCTACACTTAAACCAGTCATTTAACTCGAGAAAACTGAGAAAATCAGAGCAAAATTTTTTACAACTATTATTCAGGATAATCAGGGTGTCCCCAAAGTTCAAATCTATTCTTGTAAGGAGTGAACAAGAAATAGATTGGGACTTTTGGGATACATACTGACTAAAATAGCAAATTAATACATTTGAATCTAGCTAAGACTTTGTTTCTTACATTTTAGGTAAATAAGGACAAATAAAAATTTATTTTAAAAGTAGCAAAATTATCATTTCACATAAAACAAATAGAATATTTTATTACAATTTCTATGACCTATCTCAGGTTCTGGACATGACAAAGATAATTTAAACACTCTTTATGATGTACTTTTTACTTCTGAAGCAAATTAAAACATTTGCAGAGGAGTGCAGGCACAATAATGCATCAAAAAACCTGTATGTCATTTTTGCTCAAAAAAGTGTAATTTTTCAGCCCTTTTTATCCAAATATTTTGTTTTTTATTTGAAATTATATTTTATATTTTTCTTCTCAGGTTGAATTTATAGAATTGATAAATACATGTATTTTGATAACCTTATTGCCAAAAAATACTGCATAGTAGGATGTTAAGACAGTGATACAGTTAAAATTCTTGATGGAGGTCACAGATTTTCAAGCACAGACTCATTCCCCAATGGAAAACTTCCTCTTGGTAAAGATGTCATCCAATGTGTAATAGCAGAAGAGAACTGGACAACTAGACAAGCAGCTGATATGGTTGCACTAAGCCTGACTGAACAATGGATTGCAATGTCTATCCAATTTCACGCCCCAGTGTCACCAGCAAGATTCAGGATGTAGTCACAATTTTTGAGGCAAGACAAATTTTCAATCCCTTATAAAAAGATTTAAAATGCAGTGGGCCCTCATTGTTCGTGATTAACTGGGATCGAGAAAAATGTCACATTACAAAATCACAAACAATGAGATCCATTTTCAATGTAAAATGGCTAATTGGTTCCAAAAGTTCAAGGATGGCAGTGTAAAATATCCTTAAAATGCCAAAAAAGTTTCATTTTAATAAAATAAACAGACTATACTAAAGCAATACATATTATTAAACAATGATTTGCATCAAACACTAATAAAAACCAATAACATTACTGTAATATTACATAAACAATGATACTTTATGTTAATAAAACTTTTTACTGTATGTAATGTAAAGCAATAATACTTTATAAACAACTAAATATAGTACACTGGCATTGAAGAGCACAAAATGACACAACCTCACTCAGTGAAAGACTGTGTGACTGAGCCTGCATCAACCTGCATGGGCAGTGTTGCAGATGCCATGTGACAAAATCACGAATTTGTGGAGTCAGTCGCAAATTTACCAAAACATGGTAGTAAAATGGGTCATCTTGAATTCGCCAAATTGCAAACAGCAAGCCTCACAAACGAGGGTCCACTGTATGTCATACTTTTGTAAATTTTGTAGTTACATTTATTTGTTTGTGACAGTAATTTTATTAATATAATCATGTGATTCAGTGATTTGCAAATCATAAGAATGATCAGTAATAAATTCTGTTTTGACTAGAACTTAACTTAAGGTTTATAATTGAAATTTGCATTCACAACATTAAAGTTTTGGTAATTTTGTAGGTTTGTCGATATCCAAAAGAGAAACGTGGTGACAAGTTCCAGTGATCTTTCTTTCTTCCTTCCTTCATTCATTGAAAAAACTTCCAAGTTGTTTAACATCTTGTGTGAGGACTCAAATAAGAGAAGAGATTTGGAGCATTTGTATCAATTCAAAATGACAGAAGACTATGCTTTCTATGAGGACCAGAAAACAGCTAGAATAGTATGATGCATTGGTTTTAAGGAATGCCTTACATCAGCAGACATCAGATACAAAAGGAGAGGAGTACAGCAGGAGCAAGCAAAAGAAAAGAATCAGTGAGTTTGATCTATATAAATTAAAAAACTTGATTAATGGCCATCAAAAATCTGGGTTTCTTGAAATGACTGATACAAATTATAAAATTTTATTTTTGTATCTTTGGTAAACTATCTTGTATCATAATCATATTGCATTTTATTAGCCTCAGGGAAAGGCTCAGAAGAGTTTTCCAAGTTGTTCCATCAAGCTCAGCAGCAATACATGACAGTGATCTCAACAGTCTCTCAAGTCAGGGCAGCCTGGAATCACATGATGAAACAGCTGGTGTCAGTGAACAACAGGAATCCAGGACAGAACAAAATAGGAAGTCTACCAAACCTCACTCAGCAGTGTGACAGGTATACTGTATAGTTTAAAATATGAGTATGCTTTAAACACTCTTGTTGACAATAACTTTGAAAAAAAATTATTTATAATCCATGTAATGTCGCTAATAGTTAGAGTCCAAATCTTGGACACTGCTGTCCAATGAACATCTTGTTAGAATATTAACTTGATATAAAATGAATGTCTTGTGATAGAGCCAGAGCAGCAGTTGCATCAGCAGTTTTAGAGGATTATGGAATTATCACTACCACTGATAAGATGAACGTAATTGACAGGTAACATTCCAATTATCTTGTAAGTCAAAACCCATGGAGCTTGCTTAACCCCTTCCGCATGACTTTGCCTCAGCAACGTATGGTGCAATATACGACTTTCATGACGAACGCACGCTCGTCATCATAGGGAAAGGGTTAAATACTATCTTTGAAATTGAGTAAATTTGCACTATGAACTTTGCTGGAACAAACTGAGAAGAGAATGTGAAAAATATTGTAAAGCCATAAGAAAAGAGGATAAATTTTTTGAATTGGTGGATAATATTTATGTGGATGGTTGCAAAGATGCAACAATGGTGACAGTCGAAATGAATGGCAAATATTATAGAAGAACTGAGCTAGAAGAGCACTATGTAATTGTAGAACTTGATAAGATTTAAAATTTTCATCTTTAGTTTGCATTTTGTAATAGATATTACTCAAAATATTTATTAAGATGAATTTTGGATATAGAAATTGGAAAATAGATATAAACCCTGAAATATCTAAAAAATTGTCTCTAATTTCTGAATACTATATTTCAGGTGATTTCTACCTCACATGTGACTCCAAGTAATGGGCAAGGGGTTGACTATTGCAACAGATATATACAAGGCCCTCAAAGACACTGAATTACAAACCAAACTTGCCATGAGAGGATCTGATGGTAGAGAGTCCCTTGAGGCAGTGTCAGCTCTGGCAGACTTTAACAATATAAACTTTGTTTACAGGAATTTCTTTTTGACAGCTTAGCAGGAACTTGAGGGTGCTTTGTTAGCTAGATCTAAAACAGACCCTAAACTGTTACACTCTTATATTAGGAATAAAAAAGTTGGTCAACCAGGTATTAGTCCTTTGATATTGGGTTCTGGTGTAATTACAGGTGACCCCTTGGCCATGGTGGAGTCTTTTGCTAAAGCCTTCACTGGTGTTTATAATAATAACGATCCTCCAAATCCAGCCCCTCATCAGATTTTCAGTGGTAATCTGGTCAATGTTGAGTTTTCAGTCCAGACTGTGCACTCTGTTTTGACTAATCTGAATGGAAATTCAAGCATGGGGCTCAATGGTCTCCATCCTCAATTGTTGAAGTCTTGTGCTCACTCTCTCTCTTACCCTTTGTACCTAATTTTTAGGAAGAGCCTAGATACCTCAACCTTGCCAGACCTCTGGACTGAGGCAGCGGTGGTTCCAATATTCAAAAAGGGTTCAAGATATGATCCACTCTGTTGCGAGTCTCTGGAGTATATTATAGTGAATTACCTATATGCTTACCTCGAAATTAACAATTTACTTTCAGAACACCAGTATGGATTCCATTCTGGGAGGTTCTACAGATTTACAGAAGCTAAGGCTAACAAAGACCCTAAGATCCACTCTAAAGTTAGCCTGAGAGAAAGGAAAGAGTAGGGGGTGAAGAGAAGAGAATAAGGGGTTTAACATTCATTCAGAAAAAGAGAAAAGAAGACTCACCATCATCATCCACCAGCCACTGCCGACAAGTCAGAAAAATAGTCGGAGAAAATAGGAGGGGTGAAAGATGAAAAGAAGTAAAATAAGAATGTGTTTGCATGGTTTGTAAGCAGTCTTAACTCACAGCCATACCATGCAAAGTAAGGAGAGGATAAGGAAAAAAAAAAAAAAAAAAGTAGGTAAAGTTAAACAAAAAGTGGGTTAGTTTACTCTACGAGCTACATCTACGTTCATGTTACACCCACCGCAAAATGACTTCAGACCATCTACCATTTTGGAGGAAAAGCACAAACATCATTATAAAAAACCAAATATATTTAAAAACTTAGTTACATCAATATGAAGTCATGGCTCCCTTGTTCTTGAGGACCCCCTGGAGCCGTTTGGGCATGGAATCACTGAGCTTCCTGAAGTAGTCCAATGTCATCTCCTTGCACCACATCTTTATCAGCTCCGTCTTGAGGTTCGCGAGGTTAGGAGTCTTCTTCTCTGCCATGATCATCTTCATGTAATGCCAACAGTTCTCGATGGGGATGAGATCGGGGCTATTGCCAGGCCACTCTAACACCTTAATCTTCCGCTCATTAAGCCACTTCGTCACCTTCTTGGCCTTGTGACAGGGGGCACTGTCGTGCATAAAAATCTCACTGCCATGAATGGCGAAGTGGTTCAACAAATGGTCATTAAGAACGTCAATATAACAGTCACCATTCAGCATCACATTCTTGGGAAGGAAGTACAGACCCCCATTTCCCTTCTCACCAGAAAAACACCCCCACACCATCACTGACTCAGTCGGTACCGTGTAGGCCAGGTGGTACCGACTAGCAGATGACGGGCGTCACACCTTGGCAGATCGAATCTGGAACACCTGGAACATGCTTTCATCTGAAAACATCACCTTCCTCCACTGTGCCGATGTCCAATGAACGTATTTCTTTGCAAAAGCAACACGCTGCTTCTTCATGCGGTTGGTGATAAGTGGCTTCTTGGCGGCGGTACAGCATGGTAACCCCAAGTCCTTCTGCAGCCGGTGCTGGATTATTCGAACAGACATGGCTTCCAGCAGCTTGGGATGGTTCTTTTTCAATTGAGACGCTGTAAGTCGAGGGTTCTTCAACACTTCTCTCTTTATGAGGTTATCCGTGGCCTTAGACGTCTTCCTTCGCCTTCCACCACCGAAATTGTGCTTCGGTACGACGTTGGGCGGTAGGCCTCTAGCCGCCACCACCAGCTTCATGATGGTCGACTTCACCCGACCAGTACGCTCGCATATCATCTTTATCGGGACATTTTCTTGCCTCCACGCAAGAATACGGGCCTTCTCCTCAACAGAACAATACTTCCCAGGCATGTCCACTGCACTTTAAGAAAAATAAAGAACACAAATGACTGCACACAAAAATCCAATTCTGGACGCGGTACGGCAGAAACACAACACCCCCACGTCACCTCTATCTAAACACTGACGAGTTTTGCCTCTGCAGCAGCATAAAGGGATTGACTAACAACATGCCAGATACTTCCAGACAAAATATTTTACTCAGTAGCGTGAGAAATGCAAATTGATTTCAGACCGCTTTCTCAGCGGAATATCGCACGAAGGTCCGAAGTCATTTTACGGCGGGTGTAGTCTAATTTTTTTTTTTTTTTAATTTATTGCTGGCATCACATGCTGGCATGAATCGTCAACAGACTCATCCTCGACCACCACCCCCAGAGCTCCTGTGACTAATTGTTTTTTTATTTTAAACAACGTTAATATTTTTAAAATGTCTGTCAAGACGGTTCTTAAACATATTAACGCTCGCAGAATGAACGACTGATGCGGGAAGATTATTCCATTTATCAATTACTTTAAACATAAAGACGTTTTTAGCGATATTAGTAATGAAACGTCTGCCATGCAACTTAAATCCATTATTACGAGTATTACTATTATTGAAAGTGAACAATGTCAAAATTTACGTTATCGATGTTATTAACGATTTTGAAAACTTCAATAAGCTCCCCCCTTAATCTTCTAGTTTCGAGTGAATACAGGTCTAACTCTTTAATCCTATCTTCATAAGGCTTGTTGCGCAATGACAGAATTAGTTTTGTGGCACGACGTTGAACCCTTTCTAACCTATCAATATCTTCACGCAAGTACGGGCACCAAAACTGAACTACATATTCTAAATGAGGCCTGACTAGGGACTTATAAAGGGGCAATATAATATCCTTTGATTTAAATTCGAAATTACGCGCTATGAAGCCTAACATCCTATTAGGTTTTGCGCAAGACTCCAGGCACTGGTTTCTAACCTTTAAATCCGTAGATACGCGTATGCCTAAATCTACTTCCTCGTCAATGCTCGCTAACTCCCTATCATCCATCGTGTACGTGTAATTATTGTTACAAGAACCTATATGCAAAACTTTACATTCGTCTACGTTAAATTGCATCTGCCACTTATCTGTCCACTCCATAATCCTATTTACATCATCGTGGAGCCTATTACTATTGTCCCGTTAACAACCTTACCACCTATTTTAGTATCGTCCATGAATTTTGACACATTACTAGTCAATCCTACATCTATGTCGTTAATGTAAATTACGAATAGCAATGGGCCTAACACTGAACCCTGTGGGACACCACTACCTACATCTAAGCACCCCGATTCACTACCATTAACTACGACCATCTGTCTCCTAGCACGAAGCCATTCTTCTAACCAGTTAGCTACCTGACTGCATATACCGTGCGCTTTGACCTTCGGAATTAGTCTCCTATGCGGAACTGTATTGAACGCGTTTTTAAAATCTAAATAAATAACATCAGCTGCTCTATGCCTAATTGCCTATCAATTTCGTTATAAAATTCCAACAATTTAGTTAAACAAGATCTATGGCATCGAAACCCATGCTGACTACTATTAATCAAATCTCTACTTTCTAAGTGATCAATGATACAATCCCTAACTATGGATTCCAAAAGTTTACCGACAATTGACGTTAAGCTAATGGGCCTATAATTGCTAGCTACTGCGGTCGCCTTTTTTAAAAATAGGCGTGATGTTAGCTAATTTGAAGTCTTCAGGAATAATCCCCATTTCGAGTGTGATTAAAAATCTTCGTTAAGGGGCCTACGATAACGTCTTTCAAATGTCTAGGATAAAAAGCGTCAGGGCCTGGAGCCTTGCTAACTTTTAGCCTATCGATATAATGCGCAATCTCAGCCTCGTGAACAGTTATTTCATCCAAAATAGTCTCGCTACTAAATGAAACGATATCGTCCACATCGGGGACATTATTTACGTCTTCTATGGTAAAAACTGTCGCAAAAAAGTTATTGAAAATACCTGCCATCGCCTGAGCGTCAGAAGCCAAAGCGCCATTGACATCCACTAGAGGGCCTATGTTATCTTTTACCGGCTTACGATTATTAACATATTCAAAAAACTTTTTTGGATTATGATTACTATCCGCAGCTATAACTATCTCTAAATTACGCTTGGCATTCCTAACTGATCTTTTAACCTGACGCCATTGCGCTTATTAAGTCTATACGCTCTATTACGCCCGTTTATGAACTCGCCTATTTCCCGAGTCCACCACTTGGGCCTACGAGGAATAAACTCCCTTTCAATATTCCTAAAACTTTCTTTAAACACCACCCAACGCAAATTTGTGTCATTACCCATAAATAAGTTATCCCAGTCCACAAAACTATCAAAATTAGCCCTTCAAAAATCACTACATCCTAAACTCTCGCCTACTTCTAAACCTTCGACTATATTCTCGCCGTTCGTCATCACCAAATCTAAAATATTATCACTGTGTTGGTTCGGTAACTATCTGTCATAAAAAGTTATCATCCATAAACTCAACCAATCTCAAACCCTCCTCATTACCAGTAAAATTCTCAAAATTTGCCAGCTCTTGTTGACTTATAATGATGTAACTGCAAGGTTGGAGTCTCAGGATGTGGTGGATCTTATATTGTTTGACTTTTCTAAGACATTTGATGTTATCTGCCATTCTGTACTAATGGGTAAGCTCAAACAGTTGGGTATTGGGGGAGTGTTGCTGGAATGGATTCACAGATCAATGTGTGTGTGTGTGTGTGTGTGGTCAGAAGTTGCTTCAGAGATGTCTTGAGTGGAGTCCCACAGGGATCCATCCTGGGTCCTATACTCTTTCTTATTTATATAAATTGTGTACCATAACTTCTAATATATCCTCTCAATTTAAGATTTTTGCGGATGATCTGAAGATAATCTCAAGATCAATCATTTCACTCTAGCAGGGATGCTGAGGGACATATCAACTTGTCAAAGGGACATTAATACCCTGTCTCAGACTACTCAATCCTGGGGACTGTCTATGAACCCTAGTAAATGTGTGGTTCTTCAATTCCAGCAGGGAGGATTTGATTGGAGCAAGTTAGGTCCTTATTCTCAGTATTACCTCGGTGATACCCCGATCTGATTTGCTGACTTGCATGCTGATTTAGGTGTCATGGTGGATACCACATTGCGCTTTCACCATCATGTGTGGGGCATAGTGAATAAGGCAGGCGGGCTAGCCTCTAATCTGTTGAGATCAACTGTATGTAGGTTTCCTGAGTCCATGAAGACCCTATATGACTCATGTGAGGCCTCTTCTGGAGTTCTCATCTTGTGTGTAGTTCACGGGATATATTGGTGTCTTGCAAGTTCTCAAAGCAGTACAACGTAGGTGGACCAAGTGCACAGATGGCATGGAAGACCTTGATTATGCCACTCAGCTTAGTAGACTGGATGTATTCTCAGTAAAGGGGAGATTGTTGAGAGCAGACATGATAAAGTGTTGGAAGCTTTTTCATGCCAACAATCAGATTCTTTTGGATGCCCTCTTTGTTCTTGCTCCGCAAGTGGGCACTTGGGGGGCATGGTTTAAAACTTGCGCACAGATTTTCTTCCATTGAGTGCAGGAGACATTTCTTTGGTATTAGGTGTGTGGAGCTGTGGAATTCTTTGCCTGAGTGTGTGGTGATGTCACCTACTTTAAGTGAGTTTAAAAAGGGACTCTAGAGGGCTCTTGGCTCCAAACTTTTTGAATTTGTTTGAGTGCCAGTGCTCATGATCCTGTCACTGCAGCATTTCCAAATTCTGCTTAAGGTACACTTTCCAGTCCTTCCTATACTTTTTATTCTCTCAATTTGTCTAATATTGTTGACTGGTGTACCTGCAGATGTAGGCTCGCTCTGTTCCTCCATTGAGTGTTCACTTTGGTAGTACCTACTTGTGTCAGAGGAGCCAACCAGGTGAATTAACCAAGTGAGCAATACAATGACTAGCTCAAATGGTGGAGCTATCAGATGCCTGGAAGAACTGCTTGGTAGACCTTTGCAGTGGAGCATTTGCCTACTACACTGTAATGAGCTCCCCCTTCATCATGTCTTTGCTACTGTGGATGGAACAAAGAGCCCAGACTTATTTTCAGGAAAGATAGGGATTGAACTTGGTGGAAGTGTATCTCAGTGGGTAGGATGTGATTTCATTCAAGCCAATTAAAAATTCAAAATTTCCAGTTATTCCAAATGAAGTACTGGAGGACCTCAGCACTGATCCATATTATGCTTACAGAATCTGTATGGCTGGCTGTGTTGATCCTGATCTTGAGCTCCTTGGAGTTGGACCAATCTGTCATTTAAGGTGGTTGACTCTAGCATGTAGAATCCTCAGATTTTATACATCTCAAAGGAAGCCTTCCAAAGTTCTGGTCACACTTGCAGAGTTTTGTATCTTGGTCTATTTTCCAAGTTGGTTCCAGATTAAGGAGGAGTATCAATGCATAGGTGGTGCTAAGAACTTTTATGATATGCTCCAAAGGATCCTGAAATTTCCTCACAAGGAAGCCAGGGAGATAGCCCTAAAAACCCTCTACCAAAATGCGTACTATGCTCACCCTGAGAATGTATTAATTGCCATGCTTGCTGATTCAGACCCACAAATCCGCAACATTGCAGTTAACAAGGTATGGTACTTTTGGTCAGAGGGAATGAATCAGTTGAAACAGTGATAGACAATGACTTCAAAGGTGGTGACCTGATAATTGATTCAGATGAGGATATTGAAGTCCCAGAGCTACAGTCTGACTTGAATGTTGTGAGAGATGGTAGTGTCAGGAGAATCATGGTGCCTAAAGTTGATAATGAAGCTTGAGGATATCTCAAAATGATAAACTTAAATTCACTTGACATTCATGAGCCCCCTATCATAGCATCTCTAACCAATGAAGAACTCAAACATAAGAAAGGAAGCACCGAAACTAAACCAGCCTTGTCATAATCAGGCTGTAGAGAGGCACATTAAACTTGTAACAGAGGCTTCCTCAACTGTGGTAGGATTTGAATGTCATGATGGCATTATTTGACAAAAGATAAAATCAAGAAAACTGATGAAGGTGTTCAATACAAAAATACAATATTTTAAAGCTGTTTAGATGATTATTTTTTATTACTTTGTTTAATGAGTGATACCTTAGATTAATCTTAAGTTGACTTGTAATATTTTCAGTAGAAAATTGTATATACAGTGAGGCCTTGCATAATGAATGCCTTAAATAGCGAATTTTTGCTTAACAAATTATCTCCATAAGGCTCCATTGATTTATATAACGATTTTACCTTGCAGAACGAATTTGGTAATGAAAAATGTAATAACACATTTTCTGTTCAGTTGGAGGTTGGTAGCTGTCGTGAGCAGTTGTGTACAATTGCTATAAAAAAAATTTTAAATTTTGCTTTACAGTGATTTATCATTATAACATCACTGCTCCAACCTATGGACCAGCAGGTTATTTCAAACTTCAAGAAGCTATACACGAAGTTCATGTTTGCTCAGTGCCATAATGCAACCTCCAGTGAGGATTCTGTAACCTTAACACAGTTCTAGAAGCAGCATTACAACATTTTGGAGGCTGTCAAGAATGTTGTGAGAGCATGGAGAGAAGTCTCAACAATTTGCATGAACTCTGCCTGGAAGAAGTTATGGCCATCTGCTGTGTGTGATTTTGAAGGTTTTCAAACAGATGAACCAAATGTAGAGGCTGAAATTGTCCAGTTGGGTCAAGACATGGGCCTTGAAGTCAATCAAGAGGACGTTGAAGAACTTCTTGCAGACCATGGAAAGGAGTTGACTGCACAAGATCTTCTGGAGTTGGCCAAGGAATCAGAGTCAGGGTCAGATGCTGGTGTGGAGGAGGATGAAACAAAAGAGAAAATAACTTCTGCTGAAGTCAAAGAATTAATGTTACATTGGGGCAAGGAGAAGGCCATTGCAAGCAAGCACCCTAATGTTGAAGTTACTGAGCTTGCTATCTGTCATTTCAAAGACAAAGTCCTGCCATATTTCAGGGAATTTGCAGAAAGCAAAAAGAAACAGAAAAATTGACAGCTACTTCAAGACTACAACAGCCCCCACTGCTTCAACTTCAACATCTTCTGTGGATGTGGTTGATCCTGATGACCCTCAACCAGGTCCAACTGGCAATAGGACACCCAGGAGAGAATCATTTGACCTCCCAGATGTCCTAATGGAAGGAGATTCTCCTTCCAGAAACCATTAATTCCCATCCTCCTCCAAGCCTCATCTCCAGCCCACTCAAGCTCATCACCTCCAAGACCAAGGTAAATAAAAATATTTTTATTTTTAACCGTGTTTAATTTATTTATTTAGCATGCTTATTTAAAATATATAAATAGAATAACATTAATATAACAATAAGAACACACTACACTAAAAAACCTTTAAAAAATGGGTAAACAAGCGCAAAAAGGGTCAAAATTTGGGCTCTGGAATGAATTACTGAAAATCCCATTGAACTAATGCATTGCATAACGAATTTTCAGAGCTGGGCAGTATTTAAATACATTTGTGTATTTAGAACTGTATTTATAAATACATTGTTTTTCATGTATTTAAATATAGCATTTAAATACAATGTATTTAAATACTCAAAATATAAAAATGTAAATACTTTTACTGGTTTAATACACGTTCTGTACTAGCACAGTACGACGCGTCGACAGTGTAGTACAGCATGGTTCATGTTTCAAGTTTCAACGTGTCAGTTCAATCAGTTGTGTGCCACTCTTAGTCGAAAGCGGTTAATTTCTTTATCGTGTGCGTGTCATGGCTTCAACAAGCAAATCCAGTGAATCAAACAGTGATATATCTGCAGATAACAATTTAGTGCACCCTCTGTTTGATGGAAAATACTTTAAATCTAAAGATGGTAATAAGGTAAAGTGCACCTGCTTGCTGTGTAAACACGAAGTCTCTGCTGCAAGCAATGCTACAACAAATCTGTACACTCATCTGAAGGTAAGTGTTTTTTAAGACATCAAAAAATATCTTTAAAATATATTTAAAATGTATTTAAATACAATTGATGTATTTTGTATTTAGTATCTAAATACATTCGTAAAATGTATTTAGTATTTAAATACATTTCTCCCATGTATTTAGTATTTAAATACATTGAATGTATTTATTGCCCAGCTCTGCGAATTTTTCAGTTAACGAATGACCTTCTGGAATGAATTAAATTTGTTATGCAAGGCCTCACTGTATTTACCACAAATTGTCTAAAACATTTGCAAAAAAAAAAAAAAAAAAGACAAAATTGCAATTTTTGGCCAAAAATAATATAAATATGGATTTTTTGATGCATTATTGAGCTGCAGCTGTCTGAAAATATTTTAATCTGCTTCAAAGGTAAAAAAATACATCAAACAGTTTTTAAGTTGTCTTTCTATCACATCCAGAACCTGAGATAGGTAACTGGGTTCAAATTTTGGTTGCATGCACATATGCTTTGTATAAATTAACCAGTAGCAGTCACAGTTTTGTATGCAACCAGCCAAAATCATTTTCAAAGTTTAATCCTGGACAAAAGACAACTACCTAGACCCCCTCAATTTTGATCCTGGCACTTTTGATTTTTTCACTCCACCCTATTTGCCCATTCTCCCATAATCAAAGCTTGGTGATATCCTATTTGGACATCCCAAATTACTTAATTACAAAATAAACAAATAGCATCCTAAATACAAGCAATTGGCAAGTGTGTATATTTAGTTGCTTTCTGACATTATTGACTGTCCACTGTCCAGTTAGGTCAACTGTATGCCTTTGACAATTGGTTAAGTTGTGATATTTTCATTTAAACTAATGAAAATTTGATTCAGTTAATATTTGTTTTAATGCTCCCTTCGTTTTTGATAGGAGACATTCAATGACAATTTAACATATAAATTCGTATTCAGGACCCCTTGAAACCTCAGGGAAACATAAAAATCAAGGAAATGTAGTAATTATTTTTTACAAAAAAAAAAAAAAAATATCTAGACGTCAATAACCAGCCATTACAGGCCATTGACCCAGTGTTTCTCTTTCCTTGGTTAAAATTTTGCCACTCTCCGTCCTTCTCCAGGTCTTGGAAACATAGGTCAAATCAGCCAATTAAATCTGGTTCTTGTTTCATGTTACCTTATCTGACCAATCAGAGACGTGCATTTTTAATCTCCCATAATGCACACTCATTTCAAAATGCTCCTTCAGTTCGCTTTTCACTATAGCATGTGAAGGTTGTGATTTTGATTACTATCAATTAATAGCTACAAGATATTTATAAAAAAGAAGAAATTGTGAAAAAGCACAGGTTAGGTTAGGTGAAGTTAAGAACATAAGAAATTTTGGATCACGTTAAGAATGGCAAACCCAAAATTCAAGTTACGAATGGCGAACCCAAAATTCAACAAGTTAAGAATAGCGAACCCAAAATTCAACAAGTTAAGAATAGCGATGGAGATTGCATGATTTGGATCACCTGACGATCAGGGCCACCAGCCTTTGTTAGTTCGCCTTATAAGGCTAACTAACAAAAATATCACGACAACCTAACCAATTGTCAAGGGCATACAGTTGACCTAACAATTGATTAGGTTAAGTCATGATATTTTCATTAGCCTCATGAGGCTAAAGAAGGCTGGGGGCCCTGCTCTTTAGGTGATCCCATGATTTACTCTCGGTACTAACAGTCAGGGTAATATGACAAAAGAGACCAATAGCTTTACAGGTCTTTACAAAATTCTCCATGTTAAGAATAGCAAACCCAAAAGTTTCCATGTCAAGAATAGGGAACCCAAAATTATCCATGTCAAGAATAGCAAACCCAACACCCTATGGGTTCACTATTCTTAACGTGATCCAAAATTTTTATTGTGGGCACACTAGGAGCCACTTCGGCCCATCGAGGTGGCTCCACTATGTAAAAACTGCCTGTACATTGGCAACAACCAAATTTTACAAAACTACTTAATTATCAATTTAAAACTAAAGATAGAATCTCTGGATCCAGAGGATCAAAGTCATAATAGGCTACTATCCACAAATATGTTACACTCTATATCTACTTATAACTGACATGCAAATATATCAGATCCAAAGAATCCAGTCAATTTCATTACGGTACCCATCAATACCAGTACCTTGCCAACCAAAAATAAGTCATGGTCGATATCAATTGCAGACCAAGTCACAATTTATAACCATATACATTACAATATACAGTCGGCCCTCCGTATCCGCGGATTCAACCAACCGCGGATCGAAAATATTTAAAAAAAAAAAATTCCAGAAAGTTCCAAAAAGCAAAACTTGAATTTGCCGCATGCCAAGCACTACGCTGAATCCACAGGAATGAAGTGATGTGTAGGCATACCCTGCTGTAGCCTCCCCCCATTTCACAGATCCTCAGTCTCTCTCCAGCACTCGTTGTTTGAGCATTGTTCGCCTCGCGTCTCATTCGTTCGCTACTTGTGTTGTATTTATAATTATATTTTCTATATGTACTTGTATTTTAAATATTCTGTTTTATTCTATGTATTTCTCTTTCAGGTCATTAAATGAAAGCAATTTGTAAGTGTTGAAAGAAAGAAAATGTTACGTTGTTGCTGACGTGTATTATGTAGTTAGGCCTACGACGGTTGCGTCTGTACTGAACATGTACAGACTTTTTTTTCTTGTCATTATTCACTAAATACAGTATAACAACTATTTACATAGCATTTACATTGTATTAGGTATTATAAGTAATCTAGAGATGATTTAAAGTATACAGGAGGATGTGCGTAGGTTATATGCAAATACTATGTCATTTTATATAAGGGACTTGAGCATCCGCAGATTTTGGTATCCGCAGGGGGTCCTGGAACCAATCCCCTGCGGATACAGAGGGAGGACTGTATATACTTAAGAGGAAAAGTGTAGGTGTGGCTGTAAAGACTGTACAGTAATGTAGAAATGTGTGTGCACCAATTTTGGGTCTCCAATTTGAAGGTGTTTGTGGGGCAAGTGAAGATCACGAGTTTTTCAATACCTCACAGTACTATGGGGGCACTGCTCAGCAGAGGAATCTCTTTAAATGGGGTGTGTAAGGACAGAGAGTATCCCCTAACCTAAGACGCTGCCTCCCTATATCCCACAACATCTGTGTTGAGCTGTGGGATCTATCACCCAAATGCACATAATATTCATGAAATAAACTAGTACCATTCATGCAATAAAAATGGAGTTAAGTTCAGGTGAAACATTTTTTTGGTGTTTTTTGTTTAAATTTAGCCTTCATTTCTTTGGAATATGAGCATTTTTGAGAAATTTTAAAATTTAAAATTTCTCAAAAATGGCTCATTTCGCAAAGAAACGAAGTTCAGATTTTAACAAATCACACCAAAAACATGTTTTGGTCCAGAAAGGGGTTAATATTCATCTTTGAACCTGCTCACATGTGGTTAAAACAGTACAATATATTGAATTGCCATTCAAAACTGACTAAGAAAATATATATCTTATCTTGTGCAGATTTGTATAAAATGTGTTTTTTTTATTAAAATATATTTCCTATTTTTCATTTTTTTCAATATTATATATATATATATATATATATATATATATATATATATATATATATATATATATATATATCTCTCTCGACTATTTGGTGAATATTCCCTATTTTTGGTGATTCTGGCTACTTCTGCGTAACTCAATTTGTCCTGTTTTACAAGTAAATCATTTTAGCAAGTGTTCCTCTGTTCAGGTCAGTTTTTTTGTGATGAAGTATGATGTGTTAGTTATGCACATTTGATTTTGAAGATGTGATCCGCCATATTGCCCTCTATGAAGACAAGAGTTGACCTTTTTTTCAATCACGGAATAATTAAGACATCCATGACATGCCCTAAATGCAATAGTGCTTGTATTTTAAGAAAAGACCAGGTCTTTAGGTGCTATAAAAAAATCTTAAAAATAAATGTGTCATTTCAGTTTAAGGGCACGTGAAATTTAGCAGACTACCCAGGCAAGGTAGGCACATGCTATTACATTATCATTTGTATAATTTAGGTCTCGGGGGTATGGGGGCTCTGCCCCCGTAAAGATCATGCATCACAAATTGATCAGTCCTAATGTTTTGCAGACACTTCAGTACGTGACACCAGTTTGGTCAACTGTACGCTAGGGTGCATCAAAAATGGCAACTTTCAAAAATTGATTTGGCCCTATGTTATTATGGTTACATTCCCTAAAAAAAATTCAAATGCAAAATTTCAGGTCAATTGATTAATATCTACTGGGTCCACCTAGCTCCTAAACTTTTACAAAAATGACAATTTTTGGGATAAATTGCCTTAAATTATTTTTTTCACATATACCTAAAGTTATTTTATTGAATTGAATGATCCTTAAGGTACTATAGGCCTAGTATGTTTAGTCTGCTTCTGTTTAAGCCATAGTTACTATTAATAAACATCATTTGCCATCATGAAATACCTATAGCTATTTTTTCTTATTTTCAGACATGTAGATTGTAGACTACTTTAATATTAATCTATGTTTCTATTACAGGTCAATTTTTTATATATGTTGGTGATAATAGTTGATATAGTGGTAAAGCCAGTGAAGCCACTTCTAGTGGTAAAACTTGTTCAAGTGGTGCAGATAAAGTTGATATAAAAACACGAAAAAAAACATGTATATTTGGATTAGGTCCTGGCATCACAAATAATGATGCAAAGATTGTAGGAGGTTGCTTGCCAACAAGTGAACAAGTTCTTAGATGTTTCCTATTTCACCAGCAACAGGGTCTAAAAGAGAGAAGAACTAAGCGAGATATAGCTAAAATTGTTTTAACAGAAATTCAGCCATTCTACAATAAAG
Source organism: Bathynomus jamesi (assembly GCA_023014485.1). NCBI lineage: Eukaryota > Metazoa > Arthropoda > Malacostraca > Isopoda > Cirolanidae > Bathynomus > Bathynomus jamesi. The sequence continues at coordinate 576,200 of JAJOZX010001226.1, read as the reverse complement.
ACAACATACCAATGATTACTGAGAAAAAAAGCATGAGAGAAAATAATTTCGTTGTCAGAAAAGAATGCGAAACTGAGAGAAATTCCATTGAATAGAAGAGAGCTACAAAGTACAAAGACAAGACTAGAAGATATGGAAATGCAACTTAAAATGACTTTTCCACTGTGGATTAAAAATGCCGAAAAAATTATGAGTAATCCAGAAGATATACAATTTCTTCAATCTATGCAAGGGGATAGAATTGCTTCTTTTGGAGCTCATGATCAAACTTTAGCATCCAAAATGAAGCGCATTAATTTTCGAAAATGTGAAGAAAATGCAAGAAAAGAAAAGGAATTGAGAGACACTGAAGCTTCTTGCAGTTATGTTGAATTAGAAAGCAGTAGCACAAGCGATACAACTACCATTGAGAGTGAGTCAGAAGCTAATGATGGAGCTGAAAAAGATGGAAAATCCACACAGTCAACAGTCTGTTTAGGTACTCAAGCTATCATTCCTCATGACATTCTGAAAATACTGAAACTTGTTTCTTTGGCATCAAGAATGAAAATGACTCCGGCACAATAGGCTGCATTCACAAAAGCTTTTGTTGAAGAATGTGGTGGTAACACTAAGGCAGTGGCAACTTCATATGCTACAGCTGATAGAGCAAGACACGAAGTAGCCCAAAAAATTTCAAGTTCCATTAAAAAATCCTGGAATCCTCCTAAATTGGCCTCTCTTCATTGGGATTCTAAAATAATTTCTACTCTGCAGGATAAATATGTTACAGAAGAACGATTAGCCGTATCAGTTGGAAATTCAATGGATCTCAAACTACTTGGTTTTCCATCATATCATCCTAGTGCTGGTGGCAGTGGCCAATCTGGAAAAAACTTGACTGAAGAAGTTATGAAGCTACTGAAATTGTGGAACTGCTCCGATTCAATAGTGAACTTGGTTTTCGACACTACAGCAACTAACACGGGACATGTGAGCGCTGCATGCATAACTATCCAACAAGAGATTGGACGGCCTTTATTATGGTCTGCATGCAGGCATCATGTTGGTGAAGTTATTATGAGTCATGTGTTTCAGGATATGAAAGTAGAAACTTCGAGTGGACCAGAAATTAATGTCTAACAGATTTCGAGAAAAGTTTCAGTGGATTTCCAAGGATGAAAAATTGAAAAAAATTGACTTCAATCAGTACTCCAAAGCTGTCCAGGAGATTCTTCAGGAATGGACTGATTATGCAATTCAAATAAGTAATATAGAAAAGCAACATACACGATATGACTACAAACAATTTTCTGACTTAGTTGTGTTATACTTAAATGCAGGACCTAGTGATAAGGATATAACCCTTCAGTGACCTGGTGCTATACATAGAGCCAGATGGATGAGTAAAGCGATATGCTCTAAAAATTGCATTACTAGAAGATAATATCTCTAAACTACCTTCAGTAACAATCACAAACAAGCAACAAATTCTGAAACTAAGACTTTGCAACCTTCATTTCACTGATTTACTACCCATGGTGGATGACCTGCTCTTCAGTTTTTGATGCACCATGGCACGATTTGCAGCTTTACAAAAAGCTTCTTAGATACAAGGAAGTAAACAAGCAAATAGCAAAAAGTGCTCTAACATCTTTGAAACATCATCTCTGGTACCTTTCATCAGAGATGATTCCTCTTGTATTATTCAGCGATTTGGTTTCAAAAAATGAACTTCATGCTATAACAAACCATCTACTTTCCTATAAACCACACAAGATTGAGACAGTGGTTCCAGAAGGTAGACATGGATCTAGTTTTGGAAAGCCTAATTTCCCTACCAATCTACGATCGGAAACCACACTAGCTGACTTGGTTGACAAAAACTCATGGTTCATATTCTCTTCACTACAGTTAGACTGATTTGTTAATGGTTGAGATTGTTGAATGGAAAACAACAGTATCATTTATATCTTCCAAAGAAAAACTTTTGGCTATAAATGTCATAAATGATGGCTCTGAGAGGGCAGTAAAACTATGCAGTGACTTTTATGAGGCTGCAAGGACTGAAGAACATCTTCAAAATGTTCTCCAAGTTGTAGAAGCTGACAGAAAAGCCACTCCTAATCTGAGAAAGAGACAAGCTTCTTTATCATCTGTTTTAAAAGAAAAAAGGACAAAGAATAATAATTAAGATATCAATAAGCAATAAATCAATTTTTACAAGTATTTTATCATGAAATACCATTTTTAATAGGTGGAGGTGGTCGGTGGGATGCTTGGCAAGTTGGGTCCTCGTCCCGCATCCTGGTAACTCACTTCATGATTCTCAGAATACATAAAAAAGTCTAAAAAGACAGATAATTTCATGAATTGAGGCTAAAACTTGCCTAAAACTAACTATATTTACAATTTTTTTTTCAAACAAAATCTACAATGCTTACACAAGATTTTCTAGTAAAACCATAAAATTACACAATTGTCAGAACAGCTTGAAATGTGGACACTGAAGGTTTGTTGGGGATTGTAACCATAATATCATAGGGCCGAATCAATATCGGAAGTTCAAAATTTCACCCCTTATAGGCTGATGCACCCTACGTGTACACTAGGGTTATGACATTTTTATAACCTCATGTTCCTGTATCATAAATCGATGAACTTTTGCCCCCTGACAATGAAAATAACAGTTTTTTCGATATATTTTGAAAAAACTTCACCCCAAAATAAAAAATAAAAAATTAATAAAATAATAAATATTGGTTGCTCCTTGGTATAGCTATTGCAGATGGGTCTCTGTTCCAGTGATTTTCCAGAGTATTTAGTGCTTTTCAGTATTGTTGCAAGATATTGGACAATTTATGATAATCATCAGGTAACCAATCTAGAATGGTGCAATGCAGCTGTCTCGAATATACTAATATACTATATTTGCTTTCGGGGTGACATTTTTTTTAATTCTGAAGAATTAGGCCCTTTTTTATTGTTTTCAAGCAAAAGTTCATCGATTGATGATACAGGAAACAATATTTATGACAAAAAATTAAAAAGTCATAACCCTAGTGTACGCCCTTGATGATTGGTTAGGTGTCATGATATTTTCGTTAGTTTAAACAAAAATGACGAGTGCAAACTTTTCTGGTTAATTTTGAGGTGTTTTGTACGAAACTGCCATCCATTTCCTGTGCAAATGCATAGTTTTCAAGATGATGACATCTCTAAAACTATGCATTTGCACAGGAAACGGATGACAGATTTGTGCAAAACACCTCAAAATTGACCAGAAAAGTTTGTTCTCATCATAAAAACAGACTGGGTGTAAAAACGAATAATTACCCAGAAAGGAGAGGGAGCACTAAAACGAATAATTACGGTATTATTATAGTATTACACCCGTCTAACATCCAGCAATTATTATATGCTCATTAAGTAGATTTTTTAATTCTAAGACACTTTCCTTCTATAGAGTTTCCGTTGCAAATGCTTCATTTTCAAGATATAAACATTTTTTTGGTGTTATCTAGTGTGTGTTTGTACATTCGTTTGTGTGTTCGTACATTCATTTGTGTGACCATTACATGTCTGCCCAATCACTGCGCTCCATCCATTTTCAATTACTTTGGAATGAATGTTCCATTCCGGTAGCAATCATTCAGAAGTACATTAGGCCTGGCTCTGTGAGTTATAGTGATTCCTGGGCTGCCTACAAGACTAAGTGATTTAGGTTACAAGCATTTTGTTATTAATCATTCTAAAAATTTTGTGGATAACGAGAATATCGAAAGATTTTGGCGGGATTTAAAGGAATGGGTTAAGAGGCCAGGTATTTGGTCAAAATATCTATACCAATACCTGGCAAGGTATTTATTCATTTCTTCAGTTAAAGACAAGCGAAATCTACTCCAGGAAGAGCCTCAGCCTGGCCCTGCACGTGAATAAGGTAATTCCTGTTTTTCTTTTAGGTTAGGTTAGGTTAGGTCAATTTTGAAGGTGAAATTTATGTTTTTCCTATGGTTTTTGATGTGTTTTGAACGAATCTGACCTTCAAAACCGTCGGAAATGACTTGTTTTCGATTGCCATTTGGGGGGAAGAGGGTTATCTCAAAAACGAGTCATTTCCAACGGTTTTGAAGGTTAGATTCGTTCAAAACACATCAAAAACCATAGGAAAAACATAAATTTCACCTCCAAAGAGAGACAGGTGTAATACTATAAATTTACGGTAATTATTCGTTTTTTGACCCAGGGTCATTCCATGTCAAGTCAGCCACCTAAAACACTCACCCCTTTCAATTTTGCTCATACTTGGCACAATAGCAGATATACATGCCAAACTTAAATTCCCAAATTATTAGAGCTGACTGACCTTTGGTTACTGAGATACAAGGTCACAAATTTGTGACATTTTGACCTTTTTTGCGTTAAATGACTATTTTCAAAACGGTGTAACTAAAAAACTATTAAAGCTAGAGCATTGAGTTTGGTCTCATTTTAAAGCTCCTTAGTAGCCCCTTGTTTATTATCTCTTGTTAAATATCTCTACTGTGAAAAATAAAAAAATCCCTTCAAAAGTTGACCTTTGACCTTGAATAAAAAAAAAATACCTTCTCCTAAAAAATTCAATTTTTTTACATTAATACCTTGAGTCATGTACAACAAAATCCCAAGAAGCTGTAAGTGGCTGACAACTAGTTCAATGTATAAAAAATAAATGAAGTTGGCATCATTCTTCAATTTTAGATTTTTTTTGTCAGTTCATTTATTTAAAAGTTCTGTTCTGATATAGTGTCAGTGAAGACTTAGTTCAACTTAACATTATTAGTTCAAAAACCTTTTTGTGACCTGTGCCAAAAGAAGTCTTTTAAAAGACAACCAGGGTTAAACCCCTCGACAGCCCCAAATCTACTGGAGTAGCGCTGATCCAAAGGCCCAACTAGTATATAAGTACTGTCAACTTTACAGAGTTGACTCCTGACTTCAAGTTAAAGTTAATTTATTTTTACTAAATACATGTATAAAAATTTATTTAATAATTCATTAATTGTTCATTGTTTTCTTTTCAGGATTTTCTTTGTGCTTTTGTGATTTCAGAGTACAAACATGGAACATTTAAAACTGAAACAGAAGTGTGCTGATCCTTTGCTGCGTCACAAAGGTCAGTGTCGAAAGAAGAGTTTGAGAATTGTACCACAGGAACTTGTAAATAAGTTTCCCGATCTGCACTTAACACTACATCACAGACTTTGTAAGCAGTGTAGAGAACATCTTGAGTCCTTGCCTGAGAAAGGAATAGGCACTTTGAATTCAGACATAAATGATGATTCTTCTTGTAGTAGTGAACCACCTGAAGATCTTGAGAAAATTGAAAATGTTGACAATAGTGATGCATCAACTTCAGAGCAAAACCATGAGATGTGTACTTTGAATGCTTCTTTTGTTTCAATTGGTGAATCACCCATAAAAAAGAGAAAGCTTGTAGAGCAAAAGTCATATGGAGCTAAAAAACTAAGCAAGGTGACAGAGACAGTTAAGAAGAGAATGGAAACAGTTGCAGGAAAAGAGATTTCTGACTCACAATTTAAGGAGCCATCTGGAGATGTAGACTGTTTAGAAATAATAAATCAACTCAAGGAAAAATTCAAAAATGAAAATACTAAAAGAAGTGATAAAATAAAAATCCTCACTGTATTGCCCAAAAGTTGGAGCATTAGGAAAATTGCTTCAGAATTTAACACAACAAGGCATAAGCATCTATTGCTAAAAAAATAGTTGAAGAAAAAGGTGTCCTTTCAGACCCAAATCCAAAGGGTGGGAAAAGAATTAAACAGGATACTGTTGACGCTATTAAAGCATTTTATCTTTCAGAAGACATCAGTAGAACAATGCCAGGAAAGAAAGACTATTGTAGTATCATTGACAATGAAAGAGGAAGGATACATTTGCAAAAGCATCTTTTACTTTGCAATTTAAAAGAAGCCTATCATATTTTCAAAGAAAGAAATCCTTTGGTTAAGGTGGGATTCAGTAAATTTGCAGAATTGCGTCCAAAGCAGTGTGTTATTGCTGGAGCAACAGGAACTCACTCAGTATGTGTCTGTACAATTCATCAGAATGCCAAACTTATGTTTGTAGGAGCTGAATTAGAAAAACTAACTGCAAATGATGACACACCTATTAAGAATGTACGTCATTGTGTTGCCTTTATGGAATGCAATCCTGCCTCACAGAAATGCTGCCTCAGACAATGTGAACAATGTGGAGATCCATCAGATTTAAAAAACAGACTACTGGACATATTTACAAACAACTTCATTGATATCATAAATTTTAAAAAGTGGACCAATACAGATCGGTCAAATCTTGAATCAGTAGAACTGAATACAGATGAATATATTGACCAATTCTGTAACCAACTGAAAGAATACCAGATACATGACTTCAAGACAAAGATGCAAGCAACTTATTACCGTGAAACAAAAATGTCTTTGAAAGATGGTGAGGTCCTTGCTGTGTGTGATTTTGCTGAAAATTATTCCTTTATTCTTCAAGATGAGGTTCAGAGCTTTCACTGGAACAATGAGATGGCTACTCTACATCCATTTGTTATTTACTATAAAAAGGAAGATGAGATTGCTCACCTTAGCTTTGTTATTATTTCAGAGTGTAACATCCATAACACAGTTGCTGTACATTTGTTTCAAAAGCATCTGATAAAATTCCTAAAAGATAATATCTCATCCATCGGTTCCATCCACAAAATAATTTACTTTTCAGATGGGTGTGCAGGACAGTATAAGAACTGCAAAAACTTTTTGAATCTTTGCCATCACAGAGATGATTTTGGAATTGAGGCAGAATGGAATTTTTTTGCAACAAGTCATGGAAAGGGACCCTGTGATGGTGTTGGAGGCACAGTTAAGAGATTAGCTGCAAAAGCTAGTCTACAACGACCTTATGATGAACAGATCCTTACTGCAGAACAGTTATATACATTTGCAAGTGAAAATATTGTAAATATAAAATGTCATTTTTCAACCAATAAAGAGCATGAAGAGGAAAGCCAACTTCTCCAAGAAAGACACTCAACTGCAAGGACTATTGCTGGTACACAGAAATTACACCATTTACAGCCAGTTTCATTGACTTCTCTTAAGGTTAAACATTATTCATTATCAGATTATTCAAATATTGAGAAAGTTACTGAAAAGGAAGAAGTTGTGACTGAGGAGAAAATACATGGTTTTGTTACTGCTGCATATGATGGCCATTGGTGGGTGGCATATGTGCTGGAAAAGATACCAGAGAATAGAGAAGTAAAAGTCACATTCCTTCATCCTCATGGCCCAAACCCATCATTTGTGTATCCTGGTCGACCAGATGAATTAATCTTACCATATTCAGATATTCTAACACAAGTTGAGGCATCTACTACTAATGGACATACAGGATTTGCAAAGAAGTTACTTTGAAGGCATCCAAAGCTTTGGCAGATCTACAGCACAGAAAGGTAAGAATTCAAAATTAAAATGGTCATGTAACTATATATACACTGCATACATTTTAAGTTGTGATAAATGGAAATCAATGAGCACTATACCTATACATATTGTATGTACATTTTAATATGTTACTTGTATTTGTTAATTAGGTAGCTATCTAGGTATACATTAAAAATTGTTTTCTCTTCTAGAAATCACAATAAATTGGGTGGCCCACAAGAATCTTGTCAACTACTGAAAACCATCACATACATGCACAACATACAGGTGAGGTGGGTAAAGAACAAATATTTAAAAATAAGCATTTGCTTGTTTGTAGAAGGCTGCAGATAGTATGTAGATATGGGTTGTATTTGTAAGAGATTGAGCTGACCTTAGACAAAAATGGTTACTGACATACAAGGTCACAAAGTCATGACTTTTTGACAATTTTTGTATAAAATGACTTTTTTCAAAATGTTGCTTGAATTCATTATTTTTTATACATTGAACTAGTTATCAGCCACTTACAGCTTCTTGGGATTTTGTTGTACATGACTCAAGGTATTAATGTAAAAAAATTGAATTTTTTAGAGGTATTTTTTTTTTTTCAAGGTCAAAGGTCAACTTTTGAAGAGATTTTTTTATTTTTCACAGTAGAGATATTTAACAAGAGACAATAAACAAGGGGCTACTAAAGAGCTTTAAAATGAGACCAAAATCAATGCTCTAGCTTTAATAGTTTTTTAGTTACATCATTTTGAAAATAGTCATTTAATGCAAAAAAGGTCAAAATGTCACAACTTTGTGACCTTGTATCTCAGTAACCAAAGGTCAGTCAGCTCTAATAATTTGGGAATTTAAGTTTAGTATATATCTGCTATTGTGCCAAGTATGAGCAAAATTGAAAGGGGTGAGTGCAAAAAGTGCCATTTTGTGGCTGAGTTGACATGGAATGACCCCCCAGTCTCTTTTTATAATGAGAGCAAACGTTTCTGGTCAATTTTGAGGTGTTTTGCACGAATCTGCCATCCATTTCCTGTGCAAATGCGTAGTTTTCGAGATATCGTCATCTTGAAAACTACGCATTTACACAGGAAACGGATGGCAGTTTCGTACAAAACACCTCAAAATTAACCAGAAAAGTTTGCACTCGTCATTTTCATTTAAACTAAGGAATTTAAATGAAAATATCATGACTTAACCTAACCAATCATCAAGGGCGTACAGTTGACCTAACTGGTGTAACGTACTGAACTGTCCGCAAAACATTAGGACCGATCAATTTGTGATGTGTGATCTTTACGAGGGCTCTGCCCCTGTACCCCCGAGACCTAAATTATACAAATGATAATGTAATAACATGTGCCAACCTTGCATGGGAAGTCCGCTAAATTTCGCGTGCCCTTAAACTGAAATGACACATGGTTATTTTTAAGATTTTTTTACGGCACTTAAAGACCTTCTGGTCTTTTGTTAAAATACAAGCACTATTGCATTTAGGGCAGGTCACAGATGTCTTAATTATTCTGTGATTGAAAAAAAGGTCTAAACTCTTGTCTTCATCGAGGGCAATATGGTGGATCACGTCTTAAAAATCAAATATGCATAACTGACACGTCATACTTCGTGACAAAAAACCAAACTGACCAGATGAAAAATTGCTAAAAATGATTTACTTGTAAAACAGGACAAATTGAATTACGAAGAAGTAGCCAGAATCACCAAATATACCAAAAAAGGTAGCCAAAATAAACAAATTAACCGAAATTTACATACATACATATTAGAAAGTAGAAAATATTTTTTTTTATAAAAAAGTACATTTTATACAAATTTGCACAAATAATATATATATTTTCTTATTCAGTTTTGATTGGTTATTCAATATATGTTGCTATTATAGCTGGGTGTGACTGGGTCAAAAAACGATTATTAACCAAATTTACCATAATTACCTTTGATTCATCAAAACAAAGCTAATGCTGTTAAATAATTTGGGGCGCTATTCATTTATTTTTGGTTGGTTGAATAATTTTCGATACTAAAATAAGATATTGCCCAAAGCTCATTCAGTTATACTGTATATCATAAATCTAACACACAATGGTAGGCCTACGCCTAACGCAGTTTCTCAACTTGGGTACCATGAAACGTCATTTAAATCACAAAAATAAGTACTTCAAAATTAAAAAATTACTGAAGATAGGCCTATGGAAATTTTGCCAAAGTTCCTAAAAACAAAAAACATTCGCGATTTATTACGTCCATGCGGAAGCTGTTTAAGCTCAGGTTAAAAGTAGGCCTCCGTGATATTTTGGGTGCAGGAGTAGGGAAACGAGAGGTTCAACAATGCATGGGATAATGGGAGATGAAAATCCAACGGGGTATCGCGAAAGAAAAACAACTAGCATTGGGATGCTTTGATCCTAAAAATGTTGGGAACCACTTGCGTAATGGAAGAGGCCTACTTTAGTTTTATACAACTAAATATTTTAAAGTACGACCTAATATTACCTTATTTTGGAGTAATCCTGAATCGTCTACTTAAGATCACGTGGCGCCTTCTTACTTCAACTTTTCAAGAAAACCGGCTTGGCCACAGTGATTAGACGTTACTTTAGCCTTGAATTTCGATCTAATCAGTAAGACTTGGCTATGTAATCTAGACTCTAGCGTACATCAATTTCACTTATCAAAATTATTATTATTTTTTTTTAATTAATAATAAGAGGTACTACATATTCATGCACTGGGTAGATCGATATAAGGTAAGAACACATTCACCAAACGTGACAAAAATAGGTTTTTCTGGTGTATTTCATGTTGTTTCAATTGAATCTGACCTTTATTTTTGGCGCAAACGCACTGTTTGTTTTGTTTGTTTTTTTCTGTTTAAGGTGCTTTCAACCCTGCTGGATTATTGACACCATTTTTTTTTTTTGTAGAGAAAGGTGGTGAAAGAAGTAGTAGAAGAAGTAGTTAATTTAACACCATATTAAACGCACTGTTATGGAGATACCCAGTACCCACCAACTACCAACAATTTGGATTCCAGTAAATGGGCATGGCTTTGAAGAGGAGGGAAATTGCGGGCTAAAAAGGCCAGAATCAATTGAAACAGCATGAAATACACCAGAAAAAAACTATTTTCGTTAGTAATATTTATGACAAAAGTAATCTGAACCGAACCGAACCTAACTTTCGTTTGTTAGTTTTCGTCTGCAAGGGACATCTGGTGATACTGTTTAAGCCCATTTCTATTGCATGAATGGTAATAGTTTATTTCATATATATTATGTGCATTTAGGTGATAAATCCCACAGCTCAACTGCCTCAACACAAGTGTTGTGGGATATAGGGAGGCAGCATCTTGGGTTAGGGGATACTCTCTGTACTTACGCACCCCATTTAAAGAGATTCCTCTGCTGAGTGGTGCCTCCCATAGTACTGCGAGGTATTGAAAAACTCATGATCTTCACTTGCCCCACAAACACCTTTAAATGGGAGACCCAAAATGGGTGCACACACATTTCTACATTACTGTACAGTCTTTACAGCCACACCTACACTTTTCCTCCTAAGTATATAAGCACACCGGACAAAAAATTAGTCACCCCTAATAGCACCGATAGTAGGAAGTTCAAGGTCACACAGAGGGCGCTGATGTAGCATTGGTAAGTGACAAGTAGCGGTGACGTAGCACACAGGATCAGATCTGTTTCGTGAGGTGGTGAAGAACAAAGTGTGTGTTGGATATAGTCTGCAAAATGGGTCGTGAGGCAGACATTACTCAGTGGCAAAAAGGAGCCATCGTGTTTGGCAGAGCCCACGGACACAAAATGTCTGAAGTAGCCCAATTTGTTGGTGTGTCAACGCGTACTGTCCAGCGAGTTTACAAAGAGTGGTGTAGTTCGCAATCAACTGACAATCGACGGCGTAACTGTGGCCGGAAAACAATTCTCGACAATAGGGGCCGCCGCCATGTTTCTCGTCTAGTAACTGCAAATCGTTTTCAAACCAGAGAACAATTGCTCCAAGAAACCAATGAGGTTCTCCAGCGACCAATTTCCGAACGGACATTGCGACGAGAACTGCATGCGATGGACATCTGGAGCAGGGTACCACGGAAGAGGCCGCTGTTAACAGCAAGTCACAAATTGGCACGTTATAAATGGGCTCAGAGGCACAAAAACTGGACTGCGGCAGATTGGAAACGTGTAATTTGGTCCGATGAGTCCCGTTTTTGTTTGTTCTCCAATGATGGGAGGCGACGAGTACATCGCAGGTCCAATGAAGCCTTTAATCCTGAATGCGTCGAAGGTGTTGTTCAGGCTGGAAACAGAAAGTGAAGCGCAGGAATAGACACCCACGGACTCTGGCGGAACTTCGGGACCGGCTGATGAACGAGTGGCAGCAAATCGATGTTCAGTACATGCACAACCTCGTAGAGTCTCTGCCTCGCCGGATTCGTGCGGTTATGAAGGCCAGAGGCGCCGTCACACGTTATTAGGTACATTCTGAGAGGGGTGACTGATTTTTTGTCCGGTGTGCTTATATTGTAATGTATATGGTTGTAAATTGTGACTTGGTCCGCAATTGATATGGACCGTGACTTATTTTTGGTTGGCAAGGTACTGGTATTGATGGGTACCGTAATGAAATTGACTGGATTCTTTGGATCTGATATATTTGCATGTCAGTTATAAATAGATATAGAGTGTAACATATTTGTGGATTGTAGCCTATTATGACTTTGAGCCTCTGGATCCAGAGATTCTATCTCTAGTTTTAAATTGATAATTAATTATGTAATGAGTCTTTACTAATTATTGTTTTCTGTGTAACAAGTCTTTACTAATTATTGTTTTCTGTGTTTCAGATCTATGCTATGTTTATGTTGAATAAAGCCTCAAATTGGCCTTTACTTTATCTTTAGCCCGCTAACAAACGCGGCACCACAATTTATTCAACATTTCAATCAGCCATTCAGTCGGCCTTTCAGATACAGCAAGCAAATATTCATCCAGTAATCTTACTATATCATGGAGAAGGTGATTCGCCCGGATAAATTTATTACTTCTCCGAATTCTCCCCAAGCTGGGAAACTATGGAAATTATGGTCGCGCGGATTCAAATATTTCTTGAGTACTATCGCCGAACACAACCCCAATAAATTGGAGGTTCTATTCATACATATCGGCCCCGATGTCGCTGATATCATTCAAGACTGCTCTACTTATGAGGATGCCATGGCAGCCTTAGAGGCCACCTACGTCAAGAAGCCAAACGAGGTATGCGCTCGCCACCTGTTGTCCACCCGTCACCAAAAGCCCGAGGAAACCCTCGATGAGTACTTGCAAATTCTTCAACAACTAGCCAATGACTGCAACTTCAAATCGGTTTCCGCCGACGAAAACAGGAGTTCATCTGTGAGAGACGCTTTCATCCGAGGAATTAGAGATAGCGCCATCCGTACCCGCTTACTCGAAAATGACACACTCTCACTGGAAAAGGCTATCGTCCAGGCTCGAACATTAGATCAGGCCCAGAAAAACTCAGAATCGTACCTCACTCATTACGGTGCTGTTGCAGCCACTGGCTCTCGCCACGAACCGTCGCCGACTACTGACTCTGCCCGGCCTGCCTGCGTCCAAGAGACGATCTCCCAAACTCTTCAGCCGCTACGAATTTCGACAACAAAGCCGCTCTGTGCTTCTTCTGCGGGTCTCGACGCCACCCACGAAGCAGGTGTCCAGCAAAGGATTCTATCTGTGCGAAATGTGAAAAGACCGGCCACTGGGCCAAAGTCTGCCGCTCAAGTACTTCCTCGGCACGTCAAAAACAGGATAAAACCACAGCGTCTCATTCAGCCGCAGCATTAGCGACCATTAGTACCACTCTATCGTGTAGCTCCTCCATGCCTACCAACTCAACAGTCGATATCCTCGTCAACGGCCGTTCGTGTCTCGCCTTGTTGGATACTGGCAGCTCGGACAACTTCATTCGTGAGGATCTAGCCAAACACTTAGAGCTGCCCATTCTTCCGCACTCGGGCGTCGTATCAATGGCTTCGCCTAATCTATCCGCAGCCATCTCAGGTTACGATGGGAGACCGCGACTACGAAAAGCTCGAACTATCCGTCTTGTCGGATCTGTGCGCTGACATAATACTCGGTACCCCATTCTTAATCAGACACAAGGAATTGAACATCAATTTCGGAGGTCCGGAGCCAGCACTCCATATATGCGGCCTTACCCGATCAAGAATTTCAGCCCCACCACTATTCGGCAACTTAACTGCCGATTGTCGTCCCATCGCCACGAAGTCCAGACGATTTTGCTCTGAGGACAAAATTTTCATTGGGAAAGAAATCGAAAAGCTACTCAGGGATGAGATAATTGAACCCAGTAACTCACCCTGGCGTGCTCAAGTAGTCATCACATCTACCGAAACAAAAAAAAAACGCATGGTAATCGATTTCTCTCAAACCGTCAACCGATTTACCATGCTAGATGCATATCCTCTTCCGCGAATCGATGATATAGCCAACAAAGTCTCACAACACAAATACTACAGCGTAATTGATCTGTCAAGCGCATACTACCAGGTAGAAATCGATCCGTCTGAACGACCTTTCACAGCATTCGAGGCTGACGGAAATCTATACCAATTCAGAAGGATCCCTATGGGAGTAACTAACGGAGCCGCGGCCTTCCAGCGCGTCATGAACGAATTCATATCCTCGAACAACTTATCATCAACATACGCCTACCTCGACGATCTCACCATCTGCGGAACCACTTGGGAAGAGCACGATGAGAACCTTCGACATTTCTGGGAAGCCGCTAAACGAGTAAATCTGAGTCTAAACAAGGAAAAATGCAAGCTTTCGATGACATCAGTGCACCTGCTCGGATATTCTATCTCTCATGGCGTATTGCGGCCCGATCCCGAACGCCTCCGGCCACTACAAGAACTTCAAACTCCTCGCAACAAGTCGTCTCTACAACGCGTAATCGGACTATTCGTATACTATGCTAAATGGATTCAGAACTATTCCCTCAAGATCAAACCTCTGCTCAACGTTTCATCATTCCCATTAACTCGCGAGGAAGTATCAACGATCCAAACACTCAAAGATGATATCTCGAAAACTGTCGTCGGTTCAATCGATGAAGAACTGCCGTTCACTGTGGAGACGGACGCTTCCTCTTCAGCAATCGGAGCCACCCTCACCCAGAACGGCCGCCCGGTGGCGTTCTTTTCTCGCGCTCTGAATAACACAGAACGTCGCCATCACATCGTTGAAAAGGAGGCATACGCTGTAATCGAATCCATTCGCAAGTGGAAGCACTTCTTAGCTTATCGACACTTTACTGTCGTCACCGACCAGCGGAGCGTATCTTTCATGTTCGATGGAAAAGCTACTGGTCGTATTAAGAACGATAAGATTCTCCGTTGGCGTGTAGAACTAGCCGGCTACTCATTCACAATAAAATACAGACCGGGCATCGAGAACCGAGCCACAGACGCATTGTCGCGATCCTTTTGCGCTGCTACTCCAAGAATATCCCTCGCCCAGCTGCATGTTAATCTGATACACCCAGGAGTCCGCCGAATGACTCATTTTGTGAGAGCTAGGAACCTACCATTCTCAGTGGATGACATCAAACGAGTTACGTCGGAATGCCAAACATGCGCTAAATGTAAGCCACAGTACTATAAACCAGAAGTTAGTCACTTAATACGGGCCATGTCCCCGTTTGACCGACTTAACATCGACTTTAAAGGCCCGCTTCCGAGCGCAACTTCGCGACCTTACATCCTAACAGTAATCGACGAGTATTCACGCTTTCCTTTTGCCTTCCCGTGCCGTGATACGAACACGTCAACCGTTATCGCCCGTCTCACCGAGTTATTTTTTACCTTCGGAACTCCCTCTTACATCCACACAGATCGAGGACATCGTTTATGTCTTCGGAACTAAAACTGTTCCTAACTAAACATGGTATCGCGACTAGTCGCACAATGCCGTATCACCCCCAAGGAAACGGGCAATGCGAACGTTACAATGGAATCATCATGAACACCATCAAACTAGCCATAGAAGATCGCGGGTTGCCGATGTCGCAATGGGAGTCCGTCCTACCAGACGCGCTGCACTCGATTAGATCGCTGCTGTGTACGGCCACGAACGAAACTCCTCACGAGCGTCTATTCACGCACCCGCGGCGTACTTCTACCGGTTCTGCACTACCGACGTGGCTGTCTTCTCCGGGAACTGTACTCCTTCGCCAATTCATTCGCCGATCCAAGAACGACCCCCTCGTCGAGGAAGTTGAGTTAATTGAGGCAAACCCCAACTACGCGTTTATACGGCATCCGAATGGGAGAGAAGATACCGTATCCATCAGGGACCTGGCACCGGCGGGACGTAGCAATACGGATGACACGAATCACTATGAACCCCCGTACCCAGTCCGCCAATCAATTCCACCCCGCTAACGGACGACTCAGAACCCGCTGAGATCCGCCGACACACGGTCCCAACAGCTCCCGTCGAAGCGACTCCAGTCGAAGTCGAGAGAGGCCCACCTGTGTCAGTAACCTCCGAGACGAGTCCCCCTCTGAGAAGAAGCACTCGAATCAGATACCCAGCTCAACGCCTAAACTTGTAGACTCTTCTTTCTTCCAAAATATCTTGAACTTGTCGTTTTGTTTCTTACCGTGCAATGTATCACGTATTATAAAAGAAGAGAGGAATGTAATGAGTCTTTACTAATTATTGTTTTCTGTGTAACAAGTCTTTACTAATTATTGTTTTCTGTGTTTCAGATCTATGCTATGTTTATGTTGAATAAAGCCTCAAATTGGCCTTTACTTTATCTTTAGCCCGCTAACAAACGCGGCACCACAAATTAGTTTTGTAAAAATTGGTTGTTGCCAATGTACAGGCAGTTTTTACATAGTGGAGCCACCCGATGGGCCGAAGTGGCCCCTAGTGTGCCCACTATAAAAATTTCTTATGTTCTCATATTCATGACAAAAGTTACCTAACCTACGCCTAGTTGGAAATATGGCGGGGCGAGCCAACGTGCCACTGCTCAGGGCGCCGAAGTTTAGGGGGCGCCAAAACTCGAAAGAGCAGCAGAAAAAAAAAAGACAAAATATCGCTATCAGTCAACAAGAAACAAGTGAACAGTTTAAAAAAAGATTTCTACATAGAAAATTAGGGCGCGGGAGGTATATTTTTTATTTTAAAATTTTAATAAAATGTACTGAATGAAATAAATCTTTTCATATAATTTTATTGTTTATGTTATTTTTTTAACTAAAAAACCTTTATATAAAAAATGGGATGAGGTGGGCGCCAAAGCGCCGAAGTGGCCCCTAGTGTGCCCACTATAAAAATTTCTTATGTTCTTAAAGCAAAATTGGCTCAGGGCACCACAACTAGGGTGGCCAGACGTCCGGCTTTAGGCCGGACAGTCCGCCTTTTCAGCACTCTGTCCTTCATCCGGAGCCACCTTGAGCCGGACGTTAATTTGTCCTCCTTTTTGAGGTCTGGCTAAAAAGAATTATATAAATTACCTTAGGTACACTTAAAATAGCGGGTACTGAAGGCCATAATAACCGTTAACATATTTTTATTATATGTAGTTGGCAACACTCCTGTAAGCCGCATTTTTTTTTCAATTTCATGACTACGAGTCGGACAGTCAGTCTGCCGAAGGAGTAAAAATGAATATTCATTTCTTTCAGTTATATATATACACACACACACACACACATATATATATATATATATATATATATATATATATATATATATATATATATATATATATATATATTATTATAATATATATATATCAGGTCATCCCATAAGTAATGTCGTTTTTTAGATCTGAATTTGAAGGACAATAAAAAATTTCAGGCGAGTTTTTTTTTATCTAGTATATATTTTCCATCGGAATCAGACACTCTGCCAACGTCCTACAAGCTTTTCAATGCCATGTTTATAAAATTCAGGCGGTTTTGAAGCAAAAAACGTACAAAGACTGGTGTGCAGGTCATCTAAAGAAGTATACCGTTTCTCGTCAAGATAGTTTTGCAGACTCCTGAAGAGATGATAATATGAAAGCGCAAGGTCTGGAGAATATGGAGGATGTGGAAGTTTTTCCCACCCAAGCTCCTCAATTTTTGCAGAAGTGATCCGAGCGGTATGAGGACGTGCGCTGTTGTGGTGGAACACGATTCCTTTCCGATTAACCAAAGAAGGTCTCTTTTCTTTTAGTGCAGTGTTCAATCGATCCAGTTGTTGACAGTAGACTTGAGCGGTGATTGTTTGGTTGTGTGGTAAGGTTTCAAAGTGTATTACACCACCTTTCTCCCACCAAACACTAAGCAACACCTTCCGAGGGTGAAGATTTGTTTTTGGCTGTGGTGTCGCTGGTTCTCTGGCACAAACCCACTGTCGACGGCGCTTAACATTCTGGTACAGTATCCACTTTTCATCACCAGTCACTAAACGGTGCAAAAACGGATCTTGGAGTTCATGGGAATGAAGAGCTGTGCTAATGTTTACCCGCACCTTCAGATTGTCGACCGACAATTCATGTGGCACCCATTTTCCTAACTTAGGCACTTTCCCGAATTGTTGCAAATGTCGATGGATGGTGGACAGGGATAAATTGAGTTGCTGGGCTAATTCTTCGGCAGTTGTTGAACAGTCTTCTTCAAGTGCGGCTAACAGCAGGTCATCATTAAACTCAGCAGGGCGTCCAGAGCGTGCTGCATCTGTCAAACAGCAGTCACCATTCCTAAACTTTTGAAACCATCTTGACATTTCCTCACATGCAGAATATCATTGCCATAAACGTCCTGAATGTTTCGCGTTGCTTCAGTAGCACTATTCCCTTTTTTGAACTCCTAAAGCATTATATGCCTGATATGCTCTTCTGATACTGCCATGTTTATGAGGGGTTCACATAAAGCAAAACACACACTTCACTGGTCAAGGTCTGTAAAGTATGTAGCGAAACACGATAGATCTCCTCCAGTGGTGTAGTCGTAATTTCTTCAGTGGGGTAACGCAGCAACAATTTTTCTTATATAGCGTTTCTATAAAATTCTACAGCGTTTTTACATTTTATGTACATTAGGGTGGCCCACTTTTCAATTTTTTTTTTAAAGTATAGGTTATCGTAGTTTTTCCCATTATTTGGCACTATACTAGCACATTGGTACCATTTTTACAAAAATTGATCAATATTTAGGGGTCTCGCATCGACCTTGAAATTACGAGGTTTTTTTTTAAATGCGTACTTTTTAACTTTTTACTGAATCAAGATAAATCATTAAGTAGGGATGTTTTCTGAATCCTCTTGATGAGAGAAGTTGTTTGGTGTGCCTTCCAATGTCATACGACTAACGGTTTAAAAGTTGTGCCTGTATACAGGTAATACCAATGTGCTAGTATAGTGCCAAATAATGGGAAAAACCACGATCACCTATACTTTTCAAAAAATCAGCAAATAGCAGACAAATAAGGAAGAAAGAAACAATAACTTAAACAATCACTTTTGCATTGTAGTGACCACTATCACACGTCACTGGCTGCAACGTTGTCCCTCTGTGCTATGTCATCGTGGCGAGTGATGACTTCTTGAAGTCGCCGAGCTCTTTCCGGTTCTTTTCCACCACTTGCAGAAGATCCTGCAGCTGTGCCTCGTCCTTTGTGACCGTGTTCGCATAGTCTTGTATCAGTTGGACTCCTCTTTCAGCGACGTCATTGGTGACCTGGAGATTAGAGATCACATCCTTCAGACGACAAAAGTCCTCGTTCTCGTCCCACTTATCGGTTGGCAGGGTGAGCCACGAAGACCCATACATCTTCAGACCTGCAAATAAGAACCAGGAGGACTCGTCGATCAGGTCGGGGAGTAGCGTCATCTCGTCGACTGATTGAGGTCTGCTGGTGGATCCGCCGAACGTGTGATAGCAGCCACAATGCTTACTACCTATGTAGAGAATGGAAAGTGGAAAGGAAACTGTCAAGAATACATGTGGGTTACGGGACACTTTAAAACTGACGCTATCGATGAATACTATACACAATACGCACCTGATTATTGGACATGCGGAAACGATCAGCCACTTCCATGACAGCAGGTGCATTAAGGATGCGGCGAGGAAGATTGACAGACACACTTGGCTCTTTCGGCAGGGGGAACGCTAGTTCTGTCTCCGACTCTCCTAACATGCCAGTATCATCATTCTCCATGGCCTCATCTCCGGTTTCGTATGCACACTTTGAGGTTTGCGGCTCCTGGCGAGGACGTTTTCTTCCTTCCTGTAGCTTTCTTTTTACAGCGAAAACTTTATCGTTCCCGCTCATCGTTGCCACCCGAGGACCACGTTGATCGAGGTAGAAGTCAATGTCTTCTTTCTTGTCCTTGTCGGACAGCAGTCGATTCTTCTTTATATCTTCGACAGCGTCAGATGCTCCGATATCCCACAGCTTGTCCACACTGTCCGAAAACTTCTGCCGTTTTCCTCCGGCGTCAGTTTCTCGTTTTCTGCTCTTTTGGAGTAAGTGCCACTCTTTCCACAATGCCTCTAGCTTCCGTTCGCAGTTGAGCTTTGTGGTTGTTTTAATGCGGGCCATGTTCCAAAACTTTAAGACGTTGTTTACGGTTTCTTTGAATGCGTCTTTCCTGTTAGCAGTGTACTGGATAACACTGAAGAAGTATTGCAAAACTCGCCGTGTTGTTGGCAATTTGCCTCCACTGATGGAGGACGACGGTTGGCCAACTAAAAAAATTTCCGAGGCCGATCTTAGAGAAGGTAGCGATGTTATTTTCGCCTTTCCTTTTCATGACTCTCTATTTGTAGCTTCAAGAGTTCTTCCAGTTATGGTTGCCATCGATTTGTCCATGACAAAGGATGAGGAACTCAGACAGAATTTCAAAATGTTATGATCTGCAAAAAAAGAAATAGGTTAGGTACCTGGCACAGGCATAGCGCATTTTCTAATTACCTATATACATTATACATTCCGCCCGGGTATGGTGACTAATTTTTTTGAAAAGTATAGGTGATCGTGGTTTTTCCCATTATTTGGCACTATACTAGCACATTGGTATTACCTGTATACAGGCACAACCTTTAAACCGTTAGTCGTATGACATTGGCAGGCACACCAAACGACTTCTCTCATTAAGAGGATCCAGGAAACATCCCTACTTAATGATTTATCTTGATTCAGTAAAAAAAGTTAAAAAGTACGCATTTAAAAAAAAAACCTAGTAATTTCAAGGTCGATGCGAGACCCCTAAATATTGATCAATTTTTGTAAAAATGGTACCAATGTGCTAGTATAGTGCCAAATAATGGGGAAAACCACGATCACCTATACTTTTAAAAAAAAATTGAAAAGTGGGCCACCCTAATGTACATTCCCAAAAACACGTTGAAATTGAAGGAGTTAGGAAAGAAATATAGTTAGAAAGAGTATCTATTACAAAAATGTTCAGTAGAAACAGCAAAAAATATAAAAAATATAAAGTAAAATAAAACCAGTAGGGTAACGCTAAAAGTAAAATAAAACCAGTGGGGTAACGCCGTTACCTTGCGTTATCCTCGGACTTCACCACAGTGGGGGGGGGGCTTGGGGTGCTTGAGCCCCTGCCCTTTTTCTTCTTCATATCAAAAGTGCCCTTCTAGTTAAAATTCATAAATATATTGATTCGACATAAATTTGAATTAATTAGTTATATTTTTATTTAGTTACTGCTACTTCAACAGATTTTCAAAACTGGAATTACTTTGATCTATGATTTTTTTATTAGAATAATAAACTTAACATACCGTTACTATTATTTTGTCAATCAGGGAGGGCGTCCCTAGTGGTAACACTGACTGCAGCTGTTCACTGTTGATTGCGTCTCTCGGGTATGTGGGTGTATTGTTTACTGTTTGTTTATTTTACGTTTACCTAAGCCAACTAGTGATTTCTCACTGATAATTATGGTAAGTTGGAATCCAAAGCAGTGTGACATTACTCCAAAAAATATTGTATGACATTACTCGTAAAGTTGGTAAAAACGTCCACGTCCCCTACTAGGCTAGGCCCATCAGTACACCAGTGTGTCAAACGATGGATTTTGGGTTTTAGTACTGGCATGAATTTCATTAAATTAATAAATGATTTATTAAACAACATATCATAACCTTTTCATTTTTAATATGAAACTGATTTTTAAAAACAATACAATTTTCATTAAAAGTGAATAAAAATACCTATATTATTTATTATAAAACGATGCAATTTTTCCGCAAGGACGACAATTACGGTAGATCCTTCTGCCCTTTATCCTGCTGATTGATACTTATAAAAGTTATAAGTAAAGTAACTATTTAGAAATTGCATGCTATTAAATATTGTGAATTTGGTTAACAAAAGCTTATTTATTAAACATGTTGGCTTCCTTATTCTTCAGTATGCATTTCATTGTAGATGATTAAGAATATAATTTTTGCTTTTGTATTTTCCTGATAAGAATCAATATTTTTCTATTGCTACTTAAGAGCTGTGGCCATCATATTAAATAGCCCACAGTATATTTCTATAAATCTTTAATTTATAGTTTCATATTATTCCATATTTAAATGTGTATATACAGCAGAATACTGTAATTTATATGATGAGCAAGCTAAAAGTCAATATAAGTAAAATTGAATAATAATTGTAAATACACTCCAATATTTCAATATCTTCATATCTTTTGAAAATCTTCCAATAAAAACATGCCTTTTTACAACAAATTTTCATTTATTTTCTTTAATCAGCTTTATATACAAAAATAATGCATTGAATTTAATGGAATTTAAGAATATTTACCACATACAATTTTAAAATTTTTCTTTGTGTGTGTATACATATATATATAGCCTATATGGCATTGCGGATTTCATTTTTAAAAATGTTAGGGGAGTGCCCTTTTTTCAACTGAGCCCCTGCCCTTCTGAAAGTCTGTGCACGTCACTGTAATAGTGACGGTGACTGTATATATATATATATATATATATATATATATACACACACACACATTTTAACTGCAAACAACACACAGTATAATTAATGTAAAGAACGACGCTTGTGTAGAAGAGCGTTCCGCACAAGATGAGGAGGGAGAACGAACACATGAAAAATGAGGTACCACCCGGGAATTACGACTTCTGATTGATCGAGGTCCATGGTGTAGTGAATAGCATATCTGAATCGGATGATCCCGGGTGGTACCTCATTTTTCATTTCTTCGTTCTCCCTCATCATCTTGTGCGGAACGCTCTTCTACACAAGCGTCGTTCTTTACATTAATTATACTGTGTGTTGTTTGCAGTTAAAATGTGTGTATATATATATATATATATATATATATATATATATGTTAACGTACGGCCACATACGCAGTGTCCTCCTTTTTGGAAATTTGGAAATGGCCACCCTAACCACAACCTTCTGAGCCGGGCCTGTCTAAGTGATAGGTATGATCTTCCTGATCGGAATCCGTGCTGATTTTCGTTGAATCTTTCCAGTGTCTCCAAGAAGCAGAGCCGGCTCAAAGGGTTGTGGCGCCCTGAGCCAATTTTGCTTTGGCGCCCGTCCCCATCCCATTTTTTATATAAAGGTTTTATAGTTAAAAAATATTTTTTTTATATAATTTTATTGTTTATTTCATTCAGTACATTTTATTAAAATCTTAAAATAAAAAAATATATTTTATTAATTTAAATTCAATAACCATTAACCAAGTAGCTTTTTTAAACTGTTCACTTGTTTCTTGTTAATTGATAGTGTTATTTTGTCTTTTTTTTTTCTGTTGCTCTTTCGATTTTTGGCGTCCCCTAAACTTCGGCGTCCTGAGTCAGTGCCACATTGGCTCGCCCCTTAAGCCAGCCCTGCCAAGAAGTCATAGATTTTCTCTCTGACTATTCTATCAAATATTTTGGGTGAGGTAGGACGTCAAAGACATTGGTCTATTAGGGTGTGTCAATTTTAGTAAAGTCGTCAATTCAAAAACTACTAATGCTCAAATGATGTTATATTATCTAGCAAACTTAGAAATATCTTTATTGTTGTTTAAAAAAGCCATTTACCTACTTATATTTGACCATAAAGGTTTGAAATATAACCTAAATATGACTGTAGCATCGTATATCAATGTGCCATTGATATGTGTGGTCAACTTTGGTTATTTTTGGTGTGCAGTATGGTTTCTAAGCTTCACATAGTCACAAATGCTGGAGTTTTGATTGTGAATGCGTGTTTTCTCTCCTTTTTGACAATTTTGATTACTTCGTAATGTAAATATTGTGTAATTCAAATTATTTGAAATGTTGTGTGTGACTCAAACTTTCTGTATATTTTGATATGATAGATATATGAAATTGTCATTACTTTGAATAATTAAGTCTTGTACCTATAACAACACAACCTTTTATCTGAGCTTATAGGAAGATATTAAGAATTTCAATTAACTTAATTTTATGTAGGCCTAATCATAATCAGTAGGCCTATCCAAATTTCAATGACATTTCTTTTGTTCACAGGTCCACAGGATGAGTCAGAAAGAAATCAGAACCCGAAGCAAATGAAGTTGTCACCTAATTCATTTGGTGGGGACTGGGAGGGAACTTCCCCTTGCTGAGCTGACCACAGCCAGAGATCTGCTGAGGTATGGTTTGTTGAGGAGAGAGATGAGTGAGGAAGACAGGAGGAATTACCCAGTTAATGACCTGATTAACAACGGCATTGTTCCAGGGCTACTGGCTCAGTGGAGAAAGACCAACGCTCTATTCACAGGACCTGTAATCAAGAAGCTAAGAAGAAGAAATACAACACTGAAGATATCACCAACATAGCTCTGGCTAGCTTGAGACATCACACTGGGCTGAGAGAGAGTGCAAAGATTGCCACTGCTGCCTGGATTGATGCCGGTCTTATCACAGAGTTTGACACAGCACTGGTGATTGACCACAACAAGGTGAGGAGGGCTCAGGAGAGACTGACTAAGGAGCTGGTCAAGAAGTTTGATGAAGAGATTAGGGAAAATGGCATCACCTGTATCTTCTTTGATGGGAAAAGAGATGACACCAAAGTGATAATGGAAGCTGATGGCAGTGACAGGCAGTTTCCTGGCTTCATTAAGGAAGAACACTACACAGTGTACAATGAACCAGGTGGGAAATATTTGTAGCATTTTGTACCAGAGGAAGGCGCAGAGGAGAGAAGTCATGCTGAGGTCAATGATGATCATCTGGTGAACTGGCTAAGAGAGAGAGAGGAGCAGAGCAGACCCTTTTGGCCATAGGAGCTGACAGGACTAATGTGAATACTGGCTGGGAGGGAGGAGTAATGCATTATGTGGAGGCCAAGCTTAGCAGGAAGTTGGTGTGGATTGTCTGTGACTTGCACACTGGGGAGCTGAGTCTCAGACACCTGGTGACTGCACTGGATGGCAAGACATTGAGCAACAACAAGTGGTCTGGGCCCCTAGGGAAGATGTTAGACACTGCTACTGAGCTGGAGATCAACCCAAACTTCACGAGGATCACTGTTGATCCTCTTCTACCCCATCTCAGTCAGGAGGTAGTCAAGGACCTCAGCACAGACCAATCATATGGCTACAGAATCATCACTGCCATCAGATCGGGAGAGGTACCTCAGAGTCTAGCTCTCCTGGAGATTGGGCCAGTCTGTCACAGTAGGTGGGTCACCAAGGCTCTAAGGTTCTGCAGATTGTAGATTTCCGAACATGGGCTGAAGGGTAGGAACCTGAAGAATCTGAGGATAATTGTGAAATTCATAGTGGGAGTCTACATGCCAAACTGGTTCAACATCAAGTTAAATCACAGCTGGGTTGGGGGTCCCAGGCATGTACTGTACCAGCTGGAGCTGCTCAGAAGTCAGAAGAAGGAGGTGATAGGAATAGTGATGCCTATAGTGAAGAGATCAGCCTGGTATGCACACTCTGAGGCTGTGCTCCAGGCCATGCTGTGCAGTGAGGTGGAGGAGGAGAGGAGGAGAGGAGGGAGGCAGTGAAGAGGATACTGTAAATCAGAGGTGAAGGAGATGAGGGCACACAGGTAGGAGACTGCAGTGTCAGGCCCAGGAAGATTCCAGACATCAACCCAGATGCCACCAAACTCTCGGAGCTTATTGACTGGAACTCTGGA
Source organism: Bathynomus jamesi (assembly GCA_023014485.1). Taxonomy (NCBI): domain Eukaryota; kingdom Metazoa; phylum Arthropoda; class Malacostraca; order Isopoda; family Cirolanidae; genus Bathynomus; species Bathynomus jamesi. The sequence continues at coordinate 550,496 of JAJOZX010001226.1, read as the reverse complement.
GTGACTGACCCTCCTCTGACCTGCTCCCTCACCACTGCTGCAATCAAGGAGTTTCTGGATAGACCAATGGAAGTTCCTGCATGGCCCTCACACACACAGTCAGTAGAGAGGTGTGTAAGGATGACAACTGAAGCAGCACAACATGTTTATTCACAAGAGAGGAGGGGGGCGTACATCAGTGGCCAGGTGGCCAGTAGGGAGCTCATGTCTAGGAACAAGAGCAAGGCAGACATGGCCTCCTTGGCAAAGTTCAAGAAACCTATTTATATTTTTTAAGTTTTAATATTGAAATACAATCAAAATGTCTTTAAGTGTATGTAATGTATGTAAAATGTAGTTATGTACAATAAAAAAATACTTGCAAAAATTACTGATTTTTCGTAAACTTCAACTTCAAATATAAGTAGCTAGGAGTGGTCAAATCTGGATTTTAAAGCCATATTTCGATTTAGCACATAAAAATGCATCATTTGGTCACTAATAATCTTTGAAAATCTAAAGATTTCACTTTGCTCCCTAAAATTGACACACCCTACTGGTCTATAGTTCTTTGTTTGAGATTTATCCCCTCCTCCTCCTTTAGATATAGGGACAATGCTCTTTTCAAGATGCTTGGTATTTCCCCATTGTCCAGTGATATCCTCCATATCCAGTATAAGGGTGTAGCTATTTTTTTTTTACAGCTTTTAATTAATAGTGCGTTCCATTTGCCCGGACCTGCAGCTGAATGTGATTTCATTTGGCCTTAGCTCTCGCTACATATTCTGGGATAAAATCAAAGTCTGTTATACATTCTCCTGGCAATTTCTCTTCGAAGAATGCATCTGTCAGGTATCGCTTTATCACTTTTTGGGGTACTGAAGACCGATTCATACTGGGCTCTCAATGTTTCAGATATTTCTTTTCGAGCGTCTGTTAGTTCATTATTTCCTTTCCTTAAGGGCCCGATGGTAGCGCGCGTTTTTGTTTTCCTTTTCGCATAGCTATAGAAGTATTTTGGATTTTCTTTCATTGCTTCTACCGCCTTTTCCTCTTCCCTCTCTGTATGGCCCTTTATCAGAGTTTGTATTTCCCTATCGATACTCTCCAGTTTGTCTTGTATTACTTTCCTGGCATTGTTGTCTCCGCAATTAGCTAACTCGTCGCTACTCTCTTTCTTTTGCGGAATATTCTTCTCTTTTGCCTCTCTAGCCAGTTCCTCTTTCCTTTTGGCTGTGCTTTCGGAGCATATTTTTCTAAAATTCTCAGCGTCTTTTCTTCCAAAGTTGTTAGCATTTCCTCAGTTGTTTTATTCTCTAAAACTGTTCTCCACTCTATCTGGGCCATGTGTGATCTGATTTCTTCCCAATTTATGGTCTTGGAGTTTAATTAAAAGCCCCAAATTTGCATCTTCCTTCCGTATGTGTATTATCTTTTAATGTTATCTCCATATTTGTTGATAATTCGATTATATTGTGGTCTGAGATAATAGTTGGGGTTATTTTTATATCCGCAATCAAGTTCGTGTTATTCGTGAATACCAGATCTAGGCAGTTATTTTTCCTGGTATTTTCTGTATCTCCTGTGTCAGCATAAACTCGTTTGTGAGAGCCATCAACATTTTTGCTTGCTCCTGGTCCTCTCTTGTGCCCACCTTATCTTGCTGCATAAATATATTTCTACCAAGCTTTTTGTATTTTATAAGTGGAAAATTAAAATCGCCGCAGAACATTATATTAGGGGATCGAGAGTTTATGGACTTTATTAGGGTTCTGATATCATTAATGGCATCCGAAAATTTTTCATTTGGGGCGTTTGGAGGTCTATAGACGACTATCAGTACTACGTTTAGTTTCTCTATTTTTACTGCAAGGGTTTCCATGAAACTGTTGGATTTACTTATTACCATCTCTGTCATATGTCTCTCATGTATATAAATAGCACATCCACCTTTACGTCTCGCTGTTCTATCCGCTCTTAGTAAGCTGAATCCATCGTTATGCAATTCTTTCTTATCGATACAGTGTTCGCAGTTATCGCAGTTTCCTTGGCAATCTTTAAGATGTGTTTCTGTGAGGCATGCGATGTCCGTCCTTGTTTCGTGCATAAAACCTTTCAAGTACGAAACTTTGTTTAGTGAGTTGTTCGGTTTTATTCCTTGAATATTTCCCAGAACAATATTTATGTTCTTTGTTTTGCATTGCCCCTTGTACATTTTAAGTTCAGTGTCCTTTGGTTTCGCGTGTTCTGTAACCTTGTGGTCCTCCGAGATGGATCCGTTCCCGTCTACCTGTTCTGGTAGCTTCTTGCCACGAAGCAGTCCGGCTCGAGGGTTCCCAGCTGTGTCAGCTGCATGTGCTGTATAAGACTTAGCAGCCGTATTGTGTTCGAGATGTTGAAAAAATTTTGTTTGCTATTTATGTTTAAAGAGTTTTGTTTGCTATTTGGGTACATATTTTTTTCTCACATTCCTCCCGTTGTCATTTGAAACTTATCCTTTGTCCTTTGAACTTGTCGGGAGATGATGGAAGTAGCATTTTCTCCTGTACTGGCAGGTTCCATATGTCGCGTAGTTCTTGCAAGTGTCCGGATGGTAGAATTTGCATTTTCCACCAAATTTGCGGTGACCATTATTGTAGAAGTAGTTGCACAAAGAAGGGTGTTCGTAAATACATCCTCCTCCCTTATATCTGCAAATTCCTTTCACATAGTATTTACTAGGGCCACTCAATATATTTTGCCCCACACTTTTTTATTAGCTAAATAATAGGCCATGGGGCTAAAAAGTCTCTTGAGCCGTAAGTTTGAACTTTCTGCGCTTCACATAACCGCATTTTTCCACTTTGACCCTCCCCTCCTTGTATAAAACCGCTTTTAAACGCCCTTATGGAAAACTGATGAGTGGGTAGTTGGGAGGTAACGAAAATGGTTCACTGAGTAGGTAGGTAGTTAATCTAACAATTATTAAATTCCTTTTATGTCAATAACTGGGTGGATGAAACCAATTGGTTGCTCACCAGAGTTATTCTCCACACTAGTATTTATATACTGTGTGACAAGAGCGTGCTCGGTAATAGATACATTACCGCTCAACCAACCGAGGAAAAAACCAAGACTACGCTGGTGGAAAAAGCCCCGCGAAGAGGAGAACAAAGGAGTACGAAAACGAACAACGGGGCGAGAGGACGCAACGGTGAAGGGACGAGAACAGACAACGAAAAAGATCCCCACCAGCAAGTACGCTCTCGACAATTACACAACCGGAGAACAGAGACTCCAATAACTAACAGTAAGTGACTAATTGAGTTTTTAACCCAGCAATTTAATCTCATTAAATTAAGCTGGGTCAGACAAGTTAGGCCTACATTGTGGCCTAAGACCCAGCATCAACTCATAGCTTAACAAAGGTGAAGGTAGATTGCCCTAACCTAATTTGGTGAGGAATCCTACTGTGGACCTCAATTTATCTGCCCGCTCTGGACCATTTCCGGAATCTCTAGGCTGACCCCTCTAGGCTAGACTTGATCTACTCTATAGTTAGACTGGAGATATAAGGGGTGGGTTAATTGTGGACCAATTCATACAGAGCATTTTTCGCATTGGTGGTCCGTGTGTGGGGAATTTACAAACCCTAACCTTACTTAACAAAAAATTGCAGAATTAGGCTAAATGGTCTAGCCTAAGCCTAAGCCTAACCTAATCAAGCCTAATTAGGTCTACAACCTAGGGCCTAACTAGGAAACATTTACATTTAAGGAGTCTCATTCTCTTACAAGCTTAGACCTGAGTGACATAAGTACTTGGGGGGATTAAACCAAATTTAAACTTGACTGTTTTGTCTGTGCTCTCTCTTCTCTGGTAATTTCTTCTTGTCCTCTATTTCATTACGATCCCCAGTTAAACAATTTTGACTTAGACATGGACAGTGCGGAATTGAAAAAGTTAAAAAAGAAAAGGGGGGCAAAGTTGGGAGCTGTTACAAAGGCTGTGAACACTTTTAACAATATTACACAACCAGGTAAGGAAAATTTAGAGAGTGTAATTCTTAAATTGGAAACTAAAAAGAAGGAAATAATAGCCATTAATGAGAGTATTTCAGAGTTAGTTGAATCCGAAATGGCTGAAGAACAATTGATAGACCTTTACGCTGATGATGATGATCAGGTAATCTCAATTGAACAGCAAATAAGGAGACTACGGTCTCGTTTGACTGACTTAACACCAAAAAAACCTAATTCTGATTTTAATCAAAGTAGAGCTAACCTTCAACAAAATTTAAGTGGCATGCTAAATCCTGAGTCACAAGAATTGAGGGCTCAGTTACCCATTTTGCTAGTACCAACATTTGAAGGGGACACGGTACAATTCCCATCTTTCATTGACAAATTTGAGAATTTAATAGGTAATAAACCTTATATTTCAACTGTTGAAAAGTTTAGTTACTTAACTAGTTCCCTTAAAGGCCCAGCCTATAACCTGATAGCCTATTTACCAGCCGTAGGGAATTCATATGAAGTAGCTATTGATCTCTTAAAACGTAATTACATTAATAAAGATGAGATTGTATATGAATTATCTCAACAAATTTTTGAATTTGCACCCATAAAAGATAACCATAGTGATATGGAAAATTTTTATACAAAATTAGAAGCTATTATAGGACAACTGGTTAGCAATGAGATAGATATTAAAGCTTCATCTTGGATTATACAAGGCATAGTACTTAGGTGCCTTCCTTTGAGGGTTAAAGATATTTTAATTCTAAAGACGGGAGAAAATTATCCTAATCTGGAAGATATAAGAAAACACTTCCCCAATATCCTAACTAATTACAAATTGAGAGATTTTCCAACACATAAGACCCAGACTATGGATAAACCAAACTGTTCCCAGAGACCAACTAGCTACAGCCAAACAGACAAAACTTGATACTGTAGAATCAAATGTGACTAACTATAATACACGAACACCTACATTACAGAACTTTAATGTAACTGCTGCCTCAACTTACACACCACATTGCAAATTTTGTGCAAGTAATGAACACAGTAGTACTGGGTGTGACAAATATTCAGACTTTAACCAAAGAGCTAAAAGATGTGAACAGTTGAACCTGTGTAAAAAGTGTACTGGCCAGGGACATTATAAGAAAGACTGTAAATCTAGGTTAAGATTCAAGTGTAAGTTTTGTAAAAGTTTACGACATGTCTCATCAATGTGTGATTCACCAAAGTGTCCAAACAATAGTACTCAAACTCAAAAGATACCTCCCCCAAACAAAGTAACAAAGAAAATGCCACTTTCATGGGACATTCTGTTTGTTCAAACAATGTAACAAGAAACACTGAGATTCTTTTACCAACTATTACTTTGGACTTAGTGAATAGTGAGGGTAGCACCACTCCAGTGAGATGTCTTATAGACTGTTGTTCTCAACAAACATTTGTTTCACAAAATGTAATTAATAAATTGGGTTTGACACCAAGCCCGAATGAACAAAACCTCAATATTGCATCCTTTGTTAAGGATAACTCGGACAAAAATAGCTATAAGACAATTGACCTGGAACTACATTTAGAAAGTAAATTAGAGAAAATTGAAGCAGTTATTATTTCTAAAGTAGGACAAAACAAACTGGTTATACCCAAACTAGAACAAACCATAAATCATTTGGGAAAACACTACAAAATAGCTGATAGACATATCACTAACAACACAGTAGCTAACATTGAAATGCTAATAGGGGCAGATTATATTAATCTTATTCATAAGGGCATAGTAGAGATAGGTAATGGTATAGCTATTCAGACTCCATCAGGGATAGCCCCTTTGGGTGACCTATCAAAATACAACCTAGACCTAAACCAAAACAGTTCATGACCAACAAATACTATGTTCCTCAACTCAGTCCTACATAACACCTGTAAGAATAGCAACACTTTGAATAATATTATCTCAACTGAGAACATTAATTCATCATTATCAAATGAAACTTTGGATGAGGCAATTCAAACTTTATGGTTGCTAGAATCTGTGGGTATACATGACACAAATCAAACTTCAGAAGATCAGTTAATGGTAGAAAGATTTGAAGACACCATTCAGTGCAAAGACAATAGTTATTTTGTTGAGTTACCTTGGAAAATAAATTGTCCAACTTTAAGAGACAATCTCAAAGTAGCTAAAGGACATTTATATAAAGTAATGAAAAAACTCAAACAAGATAATAATATTCCATCATATAATGATGTCTTCAAAGAACAGCTACAGAAAGGCTTCATTGAAGAAGTAACAAATAACCCTTTTAAAAAAGATGGTTGTCATTATTTAACCCACAGGGGGTTTATCGACAAGATGCCCCAACAACAAAACTCAGAGTAGTATATAACTGTAGCCTCAAAGACAGTGATAAACACAGTTTGAATGATTGCTTGATTGAGGGTCCTAATCTCATTTCTGACCTTGTGAAGATCTTACTGAGGTTCAGGTTAGATAAATATGCCGTACAAAGTGACATTTCAAAGGCATTTTTGAGAATAAATCTTAAAAATGAATATGATAAGAACCAACTTAGGTTCTTATGGTTCAAGGATCCATTTGATTTGAATAAAGGGTTCATAACCTATAGATTTAATGTTGTGTTGTTTGGATCCAATTGCTCACCTAGCCTATTAGCATTGACAATTGGACATCATTTGAACCAGTTTAATAACTCTTTAACATTGAACTTCCTTAAGGAACATTTTTACGTAGACAATCTAATAGGCTCAACAACAACAAAATCTGAATTATCTGAAGTCTATGAACACTCTCAAAACATTATGCAACAAGGTAACTTTGAACTTAGAGAGTGGATTTCAAATGATGAGGATTTAAACAAAAAGATTTTAAAGGATAATAATGGTCTTACTGAGCCATCAGACAGAGTTAAAACTTTAGGTATGAACTGGTATTTGGATGCAACTTCTAACAGTCATGATTCAATCTGTACTAAAGGTTTTAAACTGATGAGGAAGCAAATACTAAAAGACAAATATTATCAGAGGCTTCCAAAATTTTTGATCCTATGGGTCTATTCCTGCCTTCAACAATAAAATCAAAGATTCTCCTCCAAGAAATTTGGAGGACAAATGTTGGGTGGGATGATCCAATAACAAATGAAAATCAAAAATCTTGGAAGAAGTTAGCTGCTGATTTAACAAAAGTGCAGAACATTAAAATTCAAAGGTGCTGTGGGTTTAGGGATAAGCCCCAGAGACTTCATGTGTTTGCTGATGCAAGCACACAAGCTTATGGGTGCTGTGCGTATCTTGTAAGCCGTACAGAAAGTCATCTAATTTATGCAAAAGGGAAAGTTGCACCTCTCAAACCTACCCGAACCATACCTTAATTGGAACTATTGGCTGCTGCATTAGCCATTAAAACCATTTCATTGCTTAAGGATGCTTACCATGATGTGAACATAACTCACATCCACATCTGGCTTGACAGTCAGATTTGTCTTGCCTGGATACGGAATGATAGCATTAATAGTAAGAATATCTTTGTAAGAAATAGGCTAAAAGAAATAGCTGAAGCTAATGAAAGCCTACAAGTAAACTTTCACTATGTTCCAACTAAACAAAATCCAGCAGACTTTCTGACCAGAGGTTTATCCTACAAGTTGTTGAAGTCAAACAAAACTTGGTTTATGGGACCTAAGTGGCTCTGTAATACAGACCAATGGCCTGTGGAACAAGTTAACTTGACATTAAATTTAATCTTTTCAAATGAAAAGGTTGAACCAATCACTAATTATGAACAGTATTCTGATTTCAGTAAACTTGTCAGGGTCACAGCCTACTGTTTGAGGTTTGCTCACAACTGTTTAACTACAATTAACAAACAGCTAAATAAAAATAATCATAATTATACAGAAGTTGCAACCAAATACTGGATAGGCCATGCACAACAAAAAGAGTACAATAAAGAGTTAGAATTCTTAACTAATGGGAAACAAACAAAAGAACCTGTACCATCAGTAGTTGTGGATCTAAACTTGTTCAGAGATGAGGAAGGCCTTCTAAGGTGTAAAGGGAGATTAGACAAATCAAAACTGTCATACAAAAGCAAACATCCAATCCTTTTACCTAGATTTAGCTATTTGACAACATTAATCATCAGAAAAACACAATGATGTATATCATATGGGGGTACCACAGACACTAACACATTAAGAAAAACTTATTGGATACCCAAGGGAAGGATCACTGTTAAAACAGTCCTGAGTGAGTGTGTCACATGTAGGCGTATTCATGCTAGGCCCTATAGGAAACCAAATCCTCCTGCTTTGCCAGAGGAGAGAGTTACTCTCAACAGACCCTTTGAGACTGTAGGCATTGACTATACAGGAGCATTGACTGTAGGGGTGGTTGACACTGAACAAAAAATGTACATTGTACTGTTTACATGTGCTGCCTCACGAGCTGTTTATTTGGATGTTGTGGAGGACCTTACAGCAGAATCTTTTGTTGCTGTCTTTAAGAGATTCTGTGCACGACATTCAGTACCCAAGACAGTTTGGACTGACAATGCTACATATTTCAAGGCTGGTGAACAAGTCATCCACGACTTGTTAAGCGATGAAATCACACAATTATATATACAAAATTCAAACATAAAGTGGAAGTATATTCCGGTTGCCTCTCCTTGGTATGGTTCTATCTGGGAGGGAATATACAAACAGTAAAATTGCTTGAAGAAAGCAATTGGCAAAAAACAGATACACTTATTTGGGTTGCTCACTCTCCTGGCTGAGATTGAGAACATCATTAACAATAGACCACTCACTTATGTGAGTGACAACATTAATGACCCGGAACCATTAACTCCAAATCATTTGATTCGGGGAGAACAAGTTAGTCTCCTGCCGGACTACAATATAGACTCTTCAGAAGACCCAAACTGGACTCAACGACATGATGAGCTCCAGACTAAGTTACAACATTTAACTAAGTTAAAGCTCATTTCATTAAACAGTGGAAAACTGAGTACTTGATGGGTCTAAGGGAGAGACATAAACAAATGACTAAGAAGGATTGGTCTGACACAATTAAGGTAGGGGACCTTGTTCTCATACATGACAGTACTCCAAGACAATACTGGCCTCTGGCTAGAGTTTCAGAACTCAGACCAGGGGCAGACGGGGTAACAAGAGTGGTCAAATTAAGGACTTCAACGGGTGACACAACAAGAGACATTTCTCTTTTGTACCCTTTAGAGTCTGGACCCAAAACAATGGACTTTGGAGAACCTTCTCCACTGACAGTAACAACTAGAGACACTGAACTTCCAGTAACTATTCCTTTGACAGTAGGAGTGGTAACGCATCCTACTACAACATTGACAGACACAAGACCTCAGCGCAGGGCCGGATTAAGACCTTTAGAGGCCCTAAGCACTTAAAAGATTTTGGTGCCCCATATATATGTAATTCAAAATATAAACAAAAATAAACCATAAAATAAAATTTTATTTTTTGAAATGAAACAAAACTTACAGTAAGATGGAAAATAATGTTTATTTTTGTATACTTCCACTTCATTTATATTTGAAAAGTTTTCTCCTACTTTTTTTAATTGCAAAGTCTTTGATCAGATCCTCAAAACTAATCTTACGTAACACATCTGCTTCTATACTTAGTAGAGATAAGGCATCCAGCCTGCCTTGTTGCATAGTTGTTCTGTTGGTATTTTTAATATACTTCAACTGAGAAAATGAACGCTCAGCTGAGCAATTTGTGACCATTAATGTTAAAAATATACGAAAGGCAATTTCTACATTTGGGAAGGCACACTCAATATTGTCTTCTACAATTATTTATAAAGTTCAGCATGACTGAATCTTGTTTTTACATTTAATATAGCACACGAAAATATTTAATCTATATGTATTTTTAATATGGCGCTCAAAGATTTGATATAAACAAAATAATAACGCAAAGCGTAAAGTGTGTGATTACAACGAAATATATTTATTCTCTCAAAAGGGTTGTTGTTCACTACAAATTCAAACAATGAAAAAAATAAATACTATATTCATATATAGTATTTATTTTTTTTCATTGTTTGAATTTGTAGTGAACAACAACCCTTTTGAGAGAATAAATATATTTCGTTGTAATCACACACTTTACGCTTTGCGTTATTATTTTGTTTATATCAAATCTTTGAGCGCCATATTAAAAATACATATAGATTAAATATTTTCGTGTGCTATATTAAATGTAAAAACAAGATTCAGTCATGCTGAACTTTATAAAATAATTGTAGAAGACAATATTGAGTGTGCCTTCCCAAATGTAGAAATTGCCTTTCGTATATTTTTAACATTAATGGTCACAAATTGCTCAGCTGAGCAGGGCCGGATTAAGACCTTTAGAGGCCCTAAGCACTTAAAAGATTTTGGTGCCCCATATATGTATATGTAATTCAAAATATAAACAAAAATAAACCATAAAATAAAATTTTATTTTTTGAAATGAAACAAAACTTACAGTAAGATGGAAAATAATGTTTATTTTTGTATACTTCCACTTCATTTATATTTGAAAAGTTTTCTCCTACTTTTTTTAATTGCAAAGTCTTTGATCAGATCCTCAAAACTAATCTTACGTAACACATCTGCTTCTATACTTAGTAGAGATAAGGCATCCAGCCTGCCTTGTTGCATAGTTGTTCTGTTGGTATTTTTAATATACTTCAACTGAGAAAATGAACGCTCAGCTGAGCAATTTGTGACCATTAATGTTAAAAATATACGAAAGGCAATTTCTACATTTGGGAAGGCACACTCATATTGTCTTCTACAATTATTTTATAAAGTTCAGCATGACTGAATCTTGTTTTTACATTTAATATAGCACACGAAAATATTTAATCTATATGTATTTTTAATATGGCGCTCAAAGATTTGATATAAACAAAATAATAACGCAAAGCGTAAAGTGTGTGATTACAACGAAATATATTTATTCTCTCAAAAGGGTTGTTGTTCACTACAAATTCAAACAATGAAAAAAAATAAATACTATATATGAATATATATAATTCAGTTTTCAACAGCTTATAGGCTATAAGCCGCGATTATAATAGTATAATAAATCCATGGTAAATCCGACAATGGAAAATTTCTGTGGTGCCCCCCTTCCCTTGATGCCCTAAGCACGGGCTTATTTTGCTTAATGGTTAATCCGGCCCTGCCTCAGCGACAAACAGCATTAAAGGCGCGACTATTTTTACAACAAAAAATAGATGCTGGGGAATTGTAATTTTATCTTCTAACTTTCATTTTTTCTTTTCTTATGGTAAAGACCATAGACAGTTTCATCCTATGGATGTATATTTTCTCTTCTAATTAAATGCTACACCTTCTCCATGAGAAGGTGAGGATAAGCACTGTTAATCAGATTAACAGGCATTTACAGTCAAATAGTTAGCTAGTCTACACTCAGACATAAAAATTGGTGACAATGACACCAAAATTTTTATCTCCCGGGGCCCCCAGTATATGGAAAACTGATGAGTGGGTAGTTGGGAGGTAACGAAAATGGTTCACTGAGTAGGTAGGTAGTTAATCTAACAATTATTAAATTCCTTTTATGTCAATAACTGGGTGGATGAAACCAATTGGTTGCTCACCAGAGTTATTCTCCACACTAGTATTTATATACTGTGTGACAAGAGCGTGCTCGGTAATAGATACATTACCGCTCAACCAACCGAGGAAAAAACCAAGACTACGCTGGTGGAAAAAGCCCCGCGAAGAGGAGAACAAAGGAGTACGAAAACGAACAACGGGGCGAGAGGACGCAATGGTGAAAGGACGAGAACAGACAACGAAAAAGATCCCCACCAGCAAGTACGCTCTCGACAATTACACAACCGGAGAACAGAGACTCAAATAACTAACAGTAAGTGACTAATTGAGTTTTTAACCCAGCAATTTAATCACATTAAATTAAGCTGGGTCAGACAAGTTAGGCCTACATTGTGGCCTAAGACCCAGCATCAACTCATAGCTTAACAAAGGTGAAGGTAGATTGCCCTAACCTAATTTGGTGAGGAATCCTACTGTGGACCTCAATTTATCTGCCCGCTCTGGACCATTTCCGGAATCTCTAGGCTGACCCCTCTAGGCTAGACTTGATCTACTCTATAGTTAGACTGGAGATATAAGGGGTGGGTTAATTGTGGACCAATTCATACAGAGCATTTTTCGCAGCCCTTGTATAAAACCGATGATTAACGCAGGGCTGGATTAACCATATGGCAAAAGCGGTATATGCCGCCGGCCCCGCGCTGCGAATGCATATCGCAGCAGACCCCACGCGCACAAGCACATTGTACACGTTACGATCACAGTGTCTGTCGCTGCAGCCGTTGTTGCGATTGCGCTGCAGATTATTGACGCTTTCGCCCGAGCTAGTAACCCGTAATCACTGATCTTTATACGGCAATTCATCATTTTTGTAATTTTTTTTTGCAATTTTGCGATTTTTTAATGAAATTTTCATTTCTTCACTAATGGCCGATCTACATTTTCATTTTTCCTAACCACGACGCCCATGTTCGTAACCGAAGCAAGGGGCCCAGGTTATGAATGTGCCGCGGGCCCCGCGCAACCTTAATCCTGCCCTGGGTTAACGCAGTTTCGAAAATGGCGTCTGACAGTGATGTACGTTAAACAGAGAGCTGTTATCGAGTTCTTAACCGCAGAGAAGGAAACAGTTGGAAATATTCACAAACGTCTACAAAACGTTTACGGAGATGCTGTTGTTGATCGAAGCACAATTGGACGCTGGTCTAAACGTGTGAGATCATCGGAGAGGGGGAGAGCCAGCCTCGACGATGAGCCACGCAGCGGCCGCCCGGCATCGGCTGTCACATCTCACACTATGCAACGTGCTAACAGCATCATTCGATCAAATCGGCGCGTCACATACAAGGAGCTATCACTGGAACTAGGAATTAGTGAAGGAAATGTGAATACGATAATTCAGCAACTGGGATACTCAAAATTGTGTTCACGGTTTGTTCCTCGCCAACTGACTGAAGATCACAAAGCCCAAAGAAAAGAAATTGCTTCTGAGTCGTTGTTTCGATATGAGACAGAAGGGGATGACTTCCTTTCACGAATTGTGACTGGGGATGAGACTTGGGTACACCACTTTGAACCTGAAACAAAACGCCAATCCATGGAGTGGCATCACGCAGACTCCCCACGCAAGAAAAAGTTTAAAATGGCTCACTCTGCACGAAAGGTTATGACCACCATCTTCTGGGACATGAAAGGGGTGATTCTGGTGGACATTATGAAGAAAGGACAAACAATCAACTCCGAGGCATATATTGCTACCCTACATAGAATCCAGAGACGTATAAAGCGAGTTCGACCGGAGAGAAAACTGGAAGACGTCCTTCTTTTGCACGATAACGCAAGACCACACAACAGTTTGCAAACAAGAGAGGCCATCACAAAAATGCGCTTGACTGTGTTACCCCACCCTCCATACCGCCCGGATCTGGCATCTTCAGACTTCCATTTGTTTGGGCTAATGAAGGATACTATTCGTGGAAGAAAGTTTCAGAGTGACGATGAGGTTGTTGAAGAGGTTAAGAGATGGCTCCAGCGGAACCCAGCGGATTTTTACCAGCAAGGAATAAAGGTCCTTGTTTCGAGGTGGAGGAAAGCCGTAGAAAAGGATGGAGGCTATGTGGAAAAATAAAAACCTGTAAAAAGGGTTTGTAACTACTTGTGTACAAAATTTCTGGAACTTACAAGAAAACTTGGAAAGAAAAAAAGGTGGGGCAAAATATATTGAGTGGCCCTCGTACATATAGTTTCTCCCCCATTCTTACTTGGGGCCTTTGTTTCTGGTGGTTTCAGTCTGATTTCTTTATTGTCTACTTGTTTTTTCCTATTCTGCTAATGTCCTTTGTTTGAAATCTTTGGACTTGGTTTTGTGCTTCTGTTTCCTCTGTTGGTGCTTCTTTTATTTCTGTTATTTCTGCTTTCCGTTTACTTGCTTTATCCTTTTTTTTCCCCATTCGTTTTTCGCAGTTTCCTCTTGTACTATCTTCGTTCCTTCTATTTTATTCCCTGTTCGCTATTTATAAACTCTTTTACCTTTTCCTCATAGTCTCGTTCTGCTTTAAAAACCGTAAACGAGTTTATTTCGATTATGCAGCTTTCGCAGAAGAACTTGATTCCGTTCAGTTGATTAGCGCATGTTATAAGAGAGATTTCTTCGTCGCTCCTTCTCAGACATTGAAATTCGACTTAGGCCTGGCAAAGATCGCAGCGTATTGTCTTTAATTCATTGTTTCTTTTTTACATTATCCACAGGGTTGTATGCATAGGCGTACGGCACCTAATCTTTTTGGGGAGGCTGATACAAATTGGCCCGAATTTTTAAGTTACAACAAAGAATCGCCGAAATTAGATAGTTACTGTAATTAACTGTATATATACAGTGTATATATAAATTACAAAAAACTAGCCGTGACTCGTGAGTGACTGAAAAATACGTTGTGATGCGGGATTGAAATGATGACAACAATTTCTAAAATTAATTTACTTAAATTAAATGCATGCAAGTATCATACACTTTATCCAGGTTAAAATCAAGTACAGTACCACTACCGCATAAAATTTTTACCAGATTATCGTAGTCTATATAAAACACTAGAACTATATAAAAATTTCATTATTTATTATTATTATAATTATTGATGATAATTTATTAATTTATATATTAATACATTAATTTATTTATTATCATCTCATAAATACGTTAAAATAACCCATGTAGCTACATTGCACTACCACCACTTCAGATTCAGCTAAATGTAGCTAAGCTGCAAAAAGCATGTAGCCTATATACCCAGTTTGGGTTTGATGAGCTGTAGCAGCTTAGCAAACCCAAACTGGGTATATAGGCTACATGCTTTTTGCAATGGGTACCAGGCAGCTACGGTACCATAACTTGAAAAAGAGACCCACTCACAAAGAGAAATCTCAAGCCAAAGGTTATATACAGGTTGCTCAGCTCATCTAAAATTGGTGTGCAGCCTGCAAACATATTAAAATTAAGCATTAAGCACCTAACCTAAAAAGAGACCCGAACAGAAATCTCAAGTAATTAGTATGAAGCTAATCATGTCACTAATTAGCTGAATAATAATATACAGCATGTCATTTATAAGGTTAGACTTAATTTACTAGCAAGTTATACTAGCAAGTTATACTAGTTATACTAGCAAGTTATACTAGTTATACTAGCAAGTTTAAAGGAATAGACCCAGGGGCTAGGGCTTTACCAATTTACGTAATTTGACTAATAAGGTATTAGTACCTTACGTAATTATAAAAATTTCAACTTACCAAGTAATTCAATATTCATGATAAGCTTAGAAAGCAATTAACTCACGACAAGGATTAGATATTCTTTTGAATTTTTAAGCAAAGTCTTATAGCCCCTATTTGGGCTAAATACCATAGTAAAATCTGGTGACAGAACAATTGCGTCCTGGTCAAGTGCGTCCCGGACAAATGCGTCCCGGGCATTGGCGTCCCTGGACAATTGCGACCGGTTTTATTTCGTCCCGGACAATTGCGCACTTCCCCAACTACTGTACTACATGAAGTTTATTTATTAGAGAAGTGAATAGAAAGTTCATTGTGACTTCCCTACGCAATTGTCCAGGGACGCCAATGACGAGGACGAGAATGTTTGTTATTGTAATTTTGTATGGATATAATGCCCGGTTAGATTATTGAATGCCCAGTTAGGTCAACTGTATGCCTTGACGATTGTTAGGTTAAGTTGTGATATTTTCGTTAAAACTAACGAAACTAACTTTATCTTAAGTGGACGTAACCCATAAAATTTGACAATGATGTTGCTGATGATGGATAAAGTTTTAGAGAACAGTTTCGATCAGAACTTATGAACATATAACAAGTTTAATAGGTTAAAATGAAAAGTATATTTGAAATTCCGATACTAACTTTCTATTCACTTCTCTAATAAATAAACTTCATATAGTAAGTAGTTGGAGAAGTGCGCAATTGTCCGGGACGCAATTGTCCGGGACGCAATTGTCCGGGACGCATTTGTCCGGGACGCATTTGTCCGGGACGCACTTGACCAGGACGCAATTGCCCTAGTACCGTAAAATCTAGATTAAACCTGGAATAAAAAATAGCCTATAAGTACTAATAACAGCTTAATAAGTACTTAATAGCAGCTAATAAATAAAAATATGAAATTATCTTAACTTTCTGATCCTGAATTTATAATATGATATAAGGCTAGCATTTCTTCAACTTTTACAAGCTATTTTTTTTTCATTTTACCAGAATGTAGAGCAAGTATGCTCGAATTCAGCTCCTTCTCATCCCCCTCGGCTCGTACGCCTATGGTTGTATGAATTGATTTGTCATTGCCATGTTTCTAACGGTATGTAAATGATTGTGCACGAAATATTAATTCAAAAGGGTAATTAATTAAGTGAGGTATTTGATTTGACCTTAGAAATGAGGGTGCGAAAGTTTTTCCGTTATTCTGGGGGGTGGGGGATGGAGGATGTGGCACGCTGTAGAAGCTCACTGATTCGTGCCCTGGAGTGTACCGCGGGGGATAACTGAGGGATATTGCCTTTCGATGGGCAGTTAGATTTTCTCAGAAAGAAAACACTCAGAAAAAACGCTGTATAGATTAAGTTGCTTTAATTTTATTTGCTTTATTTCAACATACGCCGCTATTTCACCACTTAAAGAAGCATACGACTGTCTTCACTGAATATTCACTCAAAATTGGCACTACTTAAAAAGGATTTTTATTGTAATATCACTTTTATTTCAGACTTCAAATGAAACACGTGTAACCGTCACACTGGGCAGGAAAAAATATACTATATATATATACTGTAAGTAATATACCCCAGTGTGTATATATACACACCCCAGTAAGACGGGGTAACTGGGCCCTACTAAGTATAAGGTAAATTTCGTTATTATTTTTCTATATGTTTTAGGTACCTATACATAGGTAAATACCAACAATTTATGAAAAAAATTCATACTGTTATATAACGAAATTTACCTTAAACTTAGTAAGGCCCAGTTACCCCATCTTACGGTATATATATCGGGTGGTCCGAAAAAAATGACGCATTTTTTAAAAGATAATATCTCAGTAACCCCCTTCCTTATCATGACAATTTTTATATGCAAGATACTTTCAAACTTCTTTTTTTGAATGCAAGAAACGGAATTCTGATATCTTTTATAGTTTTCTCGCAATTAACAAAAGTAACAACATGGGTCAAAAAAACAAAAATCGCAATATAATATCCGTTTTTTATACGATATCATTTTTATACGATATCATTCGATATTTTTGCAAGTTATTACAAAACTCTACAGGAATGAACAAGTCAAATTGTGGATATTTTTATTTTTTAACAATTCGTCAGTACCCTTAATGATGTTGTCAGAGGAAGATCGTATTCTCATTAAAAATTGTTACTGTGAAAAAGGATGGAAGACTGGAAGGTTATTGCAAGAGTTTACCGGCAAAAAGTGGAAAAGGCGTGCAGTGGAAAGACTCTTAAAGAAGATTCGCGAATCGGGAAGTACTGCCAGAAAACCAGGAAGCGGTAGACCTAAAACAGCTTCGGTTCCAGAAAATGTGGATTACATCAACGATAAAATCTGCTCTCAAGAAGATAAACCAGGAAGTCATTTGTCACGAAGAACAATTGCTAAACATTTGAATATTGGAAAGACTTCTGTACACCGAATAATTAAAGCACAAAAACTAAAAGCCTTCAAAAGAATAGTATCTTCTAGAAAAAGTGATACTGTTAAGGATAAAAGAAAAACAAGGTGCAGAAAGTTACTTGATAATTTCTCTGTCGTTGATATTAAAAAGATAGTCTTCACGGATGAAAAAGATTTCACTCTAGAAATTCCGCGAAACCGTCAAAATGATGTTGTCTACGGGCGTGGTAAAAAGTGTGACATTTCAATAAACAGATTGTATCATGAAACGTCAAGATTCTCCAAAAAGGTTATGATATCTGCAGGGGTCTCTTGGAATGGCAAGACAGATGTTCATTTTATTGAAACTGAAAAGACAAAGGTGAATTCTGCAAATTACATTGAACTTTTAAGAACAAAATTGTTGCCGGATTGTCGTCGCCTGTATCAAGAAAATGATTTCATATTTCAACAAGATGGAGCACCGTCGCATACAAGCTACGCCACACAATCGTTTCTGATTAGCAATACACCAAAATTAATAAGGAAAAATGAGTGGCCACCACAAAGCCCAGATTGTAATCCTATGGACTACTCAATTTGGGAGTTACTAAAAGAGAAGGTTTACCGAGGTCGACGAGAAAAATTCACCGAATCAGAATTAAAAAGTAAAATACTTGAATCTTCGCAAGAAATTGGCATTAATGAAGTAAGAAGTATTATTTTTGTGTGGAAGAAAAGACTTAGATTAGTGTGTCAACAGAGTGGTGGTCCAATCGATCATTTACTGTAAATTAATTAGTTAAATTTCTGATTAAATTTTTCCTTTCTCATGATATTCGTTTTTTTGACCCATGTTGTCACTTTTGTTAATTGCGAGAAAACTATAAAAGATATCAGAATTCCGTTTCTTGCATTCAAAAAAAGAAGTTTGAAAGTATCTTGCATATAAAAATTGTCATGATAAGGAAGGGGGTTACTGAGATATTAATTTTTAAAAAATGCGTCATTTTTTTCTGACCACCCGATATATATATATATATATATATATATATATATATATATATATATATATATATATATATATATATTGGAGTACTGCTCGGTCATAACATCCCCATATAAAAAAGAAGACATTAGACAGCTGGAAGAATCCAGAGAAGCTGCACAGCCAAGATCAACAGGTGCAAAGAACTAAATTACTAGGAAAGGTTACGCGAACTAGACCTATATTCACTGGAAAGGAGAAGAGAGAGATACACCATTATTTACACTTGGAAAATAATGGAGAAACTAGTCCCTAATCTTACTCTAAACCCTATAACTCCCAAAACAACAGTGGAAAGTAGAAAAGGTAGATTGTGTCGTATTCTCAAATTGAAGGCGAGACAGGGAACATCCTTAACCCTGAAAGAAAATAGTTTTGTGGTGAAAGGACCAAAACTGTTTAATCAGCTGCCCAAAGACCTAAGAAACACGAAGGGAGTTGCAGTGGACATCTTCACAAGAAGACTAGACGCCTGGCTCAGAACAATCTCTGATGAGCCGGGGTACCTGGCTATGTGAGATGGAGAGCACAAGAAACCGATTCACTACTTCACCAGGCCAACTCGAGAGGAGGGGCGACAAGCTTGACCTTCGCGAAATGAGGAATCATCACGCGGAACCTTTGTAAGGTAAAGGGTATATATATATATATATATCTATATATATATATATATATTAATATATGTGTGTGTGTGTGTGTGTATTTTTTTAAATAAAGGTAGTAATGTCTAATAAGAATTTAATAATGTTTAATAATAAATTTAATTATGGTTTGTTCGTAAATAAGAAATTAATAATATTTTGTTTGAAAAAGATATAAAATACTAATTAGTAACGACTACCCGTGTTTATAAAGTACAAAGAAGAAAGAACAATGATAAGAGGAAAGTAATAAAGTAAAGTAAATCTATCTTCTATACTATAATAAGAGAGCTGTCCGTCTGTCTGTCCGTCTGTCTGTCTGTCCGTCCGTCACACTTTCAGAAATTGTTAAAATAAAAATTCAGAAATTGTAAAAAAAAATTCAGAAATTGTATTACGGGCGGAAATGTGAAGCTCAAGATTTTCATGACTATGTTCTTTTCTGTAGTTTAGCAATGGGGGAAGGGTGAGGGTGGGGGGAAGGGTTGGGGTGGGGGGAAGGGTGGGCGTGGGGGGATGGGTTGGGGTCGGGGGAAGGGGGGAAGGGTGGGGGTGGGGGTAATGGGGGATGGGTGGGGGTAATGGGGGATGGGTGTGGTAATGGGGAGGGGTGGGGGTAATGGGGGAGGGGGTTAGCCCCCAAGTTGTATGAATGGGGGTGAGGAGGTTTTGGGAGATACCAGATTCAGAAATGTTGACACAATGTGAAGCTCAAAATTTTCACGGATGGGTTCTTTTTTTGTAGTTTAGCCTGTCTAACCGTCAGCGAAGTGACGGGAACTGTACTAGTATATTATAATAAGAGAGCTGTCCGTCTGTCCGTCACACTTTCAGAAATTGTGAGAAAAAAATTCAGAAATTGTATTACGGGCGGCAATGTGAAGCTCAAGATTTTCATGACTGTGTTCTTTTCTGTAGTTTAGCAATGGGGGAAGGGGGTGGGGTAATCGGGGATGGGTGGGGTAATGGGGGGGGGTGGGTGGGGTAATGGGGGAGGGGGTTAGCCCCTAAGTTGTATGAATGGGGATGAGGAGGTTTTGGGAGATACCAGATTCAGAAATGTTGACACAATGTGAAGCTCAAAATTTTCACGGCTGGGTTCTTTTTTTGTACTTTAGCCTGTCTAAACCGTCAGCGAAGCGGCGGGAACTGTACTAGTAACAATAAAACAAGGGGTGTACACTACATTTTGGTGGCTAGTGGTGTCCCTATTAAATTAAAAGAAGGGCATTCCCACGTCTTCTGTACACGCCTTATATTTCGGCCAAATACCCGTTTTTTCATATTTATTATAATAAGAGAGCTGTCCGTCTGTCTGTCTGTCCGTCTGTCCGTCACACTTTCAGAAATTG
Organism: Bathynomus jamesi; assembly: GCA_023014485.1. Lineage (NCBI taxonomy): Eukaryota > Metazoa > Arthropoda > Malacostraca > Isopoda > Cirolanidae > Bathynomus > Bathynomus jamesi. The sequence continues at coordinate 529,671 of JAJOZX010001226.1, read as the reverse complement.
TGAGAAAAAATTGTGAGAAAAAAATTCAGAAATTGTATTACGGGCGGCAATGTGAAGCTCAAGATTTTCATGACTGTGTTCTTTTCTGTAGTTTAGCAATGGGGGAAGGGTGGGGGTGGGGGTAATGGGGGATGGGTGGGTAATGGGGAGGGGTGGGGGGGTAATGGGGGAGGGGGTTAGCCCCCAAGTTGCATGAATGGGGGTGAGGAGGCTTTGGGAGATACCAGATTCAGAAATGTTGACACAATGTGAAGCTCAAAATTTTCACGGCTGGGTTCTTTTTTTGTAGTTTAGCCTGTCTAACCGTCAGCGAAGCGGCGGGAACTGTACTAGTATTTATAAAATTAGTAGATATTCTCTTTCGGAAAATTAAACAGTAAAATGAATTGTGTACCTCTGTTGAAAGCAGTAAACACCCTAGGGGTGTGCCCAATTTCTTAAAAATTCGTTGTATCTATAATTCAAGATGGCGCGCGCCATTTTCGAAATCTTCACAGAGTCAGACTCTGTTTCAACCGTTCGACTCAGTTTGAGTCAAAATTCTTGAGTCGTTTTTTTTCCTTTTCATCGCGGCCGTTATTTCGTTTTCTTCAGATTTGGTTTTTTTCAGTCGTGGAGAGAGCCTTGTTTAAAATTTAGAAATCCCGTCCGATTGCTCATTTCTTTTTTTTTTTTTTTTTGTTTCTTCAACTTTTATTACTCCTTATACAGTCTACCTATTTTGTGTTTAAAATTTTTTTGTGTTTACGTTTTCGGATCTTGTACTAATTGTGATAATATTAATAATAATAATTAGTAAATAAATTTCACAGTTAATTATATGAAATTAAATTATTTTAGTTGTAATGAAATTGTTACATGCTTGTTTATATGGTAGATCTAAAAAGTTGGACCCTATATGTAACGCATTTATATATATATATATATATATATATATATATATATATATATATATATATATAGTAACGAATTGTAAAAGATTATAATAAGTAACAACATTTTCCAGTATCTAGTGGCCAGTTTTTAAGATTATTTTTCGACAGTGGAGTTTATGTTAAGGATATCAAACCCGACACATGACCATCATATGTGTACAGTATAATTTTAAGGTAGATAAGTGTAATCTTAATGTTTTTGTTCAAAGTCAAAAAATAATGTTTAAAGACTAATTTATACTGGGTCGATTTGGACTAATTGAGGTTGTTTTGTTTGTCGTATTTTATTCGAAATACAGTAATTGTTTCAGAAAATTCTTTTGATAAATTAATTTCGGTTCTTTGAATTTTTTTATACATTCATTTTTAGTTTATAGGTAGGCTGATTTTTTGTTGTCTATTTTTTCATTCTTTCACGAGTTTTAATGAAAATCCCAGGTGATATTTTGTACGGATAGGCTGGTTGATTATTTTTTTTTTATTATTCTGAAAATAGATTTTATTATGATAAGTAGTGGTTTTTGCTTAAAATTTTAATTCTGGGTATAAATAGTGAAAAAGAAAAACGATTTTTTTTGTTCGCGCGTTTGCATGGAAAATATTACAAAATTATTTCATGATGTAATATGCAGTTTGATTCGGTTAGGAATATTTTTATAAAGGTTCGCTTACAAAAAAGTGAACACTCACTTCATAATACAGTGAATCACTAATTTTTATTACTTAGTATGGTTGTACTGGAATCTTTTGGTTCATCAGAACTTTTCTTATTTATAATAACGATGAAAATTTGTATTTAGTTTTACTTGAAAACGATAAATTACTGAAATTCCTGCGATTTACAAACCGTGCTGGGCTTTGTGTTGAAAGAGAGAGTTGTCTCTCAGATGTATTTTGTAGATTACAAATTTTCTCCCTGTGGAATTTAGAGTTGCGGGTTGGAATTAATGAATTAAATTAATTTTCGATGTTAATATTTAAATTTTGGTTATTTAATGATTCTGTTTTGGAAACTGTGTTATTTTTTAAACTTCAATTGGGTTTACTCGTGCAGTTGAAGCTCTAGATTGATTGCTGACTGGAAATAGAGCATTTTTAGATTGCCAGTAACGGTTTTTGTGGTATCTTTATCTGCTCCCGACAAAGTGTAAGGTGGTTCATTGTTATCGTGAGTTGGTGACGTGAAGTTTCTGGTTTTCATTTTTGTCTTTTGTATTTACAGTAAATGTATCGATGTGATTTCTGAAGGTAGTTTGAATAATGATATATTTTTTTTAATTATAATAACGGTTACTATGGGCGCGTTCATATTTATACTGTGCAGTATTGTTTCGTTATGTTTGACGATTTCTTTTATTATCTTCTCTGATGTAACTGCCATAATTGACCTTATTGGTAGCTAGGCTGTGATTAAAGTTTCGCGAAATTCCATAAAATTGTCATATTTTTCCGTAAATTTGACCAGAGCAAATTATAGTTATTGTTTTGAAGTGAAGTGTTGAGAAAATTTTGTAAATTAAATGTGAAAAGTGATAATCAGTAGCAGTACAAACTTTTAGGTATTTTTTGTTTCAAAATTTCGAGAGGCTTGGGTTGAAAGCAATTAAATTGAATCCGAATTCCACCCATTACGTTTAGTTGACCTGAATAAGGTGATCGGTCATGATCGGTCACCGTCGAGATGAGGAGAGAGAGAGAGAGAGAGAGAGAGAGAGAGAGGAAATCGAATGCGCAGCGACTTCACTGCAGGACAGTTTCGATCGAAGTTAGTCTACTGGTATTTTCGGGCAGTCTTGGGCCGCTGTTCGATGCTTTGCTGAAAATGCGTCTTACTAATCGATAGGCAAACCACGAGCGTTTGAACGAGTGTTTAAGGCTTTACTGTCCATACAGGCATACAGTAGGTTCGTTGTGAAACCACCCACGACTGGTCGACAATACCCAATGGGCAGAGATGGGCAGTATCGCGATACATGTATCGGCGTTACGTATCGAGCGATACTTTTGTATCGGTATCGATATCGCTTGAGCCATCTATAAAGCATCGATGTATCGGTATCGCTTAAGACGATTTACGAGTATCGATGTATCGGTATCGCCTTAGGGATTTTCGTGTATCGATGCCCATCACTGCCAATGGGTAAATTGTGAGTTTTCCTTTAGGCAGACGTCAGGCTCACATTGCTACGGGAATTAATTCAGCTGGTAGGTTTGTGAGATTGGCAGGACTAAAACTCACCAGCTCACCTCTTAGAAAAAATTTATCTACCTATTGAAACTCACAAGAATACGACGTTTCTGTAGCCCAATCTGCGACTTGCATTTTTTGGCTTATTACCGAACCTATGCCTTAGGCGAGGCTGTAGGCACCGGAGATGGGGGTTCTCCTGTGTGCCTAAGCATTAGCTACAAGATTGCTGAAAATTTTTTGGCCAAATCATTAGGCCCATTAGCGCTACTTATTAGTTGACGCATAGGTGCTTGAGGAGCATGTGGCCGGGCAGGCACGCCCTTGAACCTCCCATTTCATAGATGCGTTTTAACACATACAAACTACCAAAATCACGGGAATCTAAAACTTAAATAAACGGCTACGTACGGCTACTTTATGCAGCTACATGCTACATCGAGAAAAATCGCCACATCTCCCGTGGCAGTTTTGGACTTATTACCGAACCTATGCCTCGGGGGATGCTATAGGCACCGGAGGTGCGGAGTCTCCTGTGTGCCTAAGCATTAGTTAAAAGATTGATGGAATTTTTTTTTCCAAATCATTAGCTCATTACTGGAATCATAGGCCATTCCCCGAGGTCAAGTGATCGGTTACGATTCAAAACTTCACCTCCAACACCGGTAGGGGATGGGGGAACTTCCTAGCCCCGGGTCACCCCGGTACGTCGTTTAAATTCTATGCAGAGGTGAACTAACCGGTTGAATTGTGAGAGGCATATAGGTCCTATACCTATAGACCACTCGCAAATTCCGCTTTAGCCTCACGACCAAGTGATCCAGTCTTTCAGCTGGACGTAGCAGAGAAGTGTTATTTTTTTTATTGGGTTCAGAATCCCAGCTGAGCCGTGAACGGCCAAGCTCTGAAGGGCCAGTTTAACCTACAGCCCAAGTTAAGCTAGATTAAAAACTTACGGACTTGGAGGTCCTATTAGGTCCTACCTCAGGGTTGCTGACTCGATGTGGACCTACATAGGCCTCAGTTGCATGAATTTAAGATAAAAACCAAAAGGGGCACAATTTATGGTCTTTCTAAACCTTGCAACAACAACACAACCTGCACTATTGCACGATGCAACAATCTTGTATCTAAATAACCAAACTGAATTGCAAGAGAGCTCTTTATAAGACCACACCCTCTAAGTATCGCATTCCACAAACGAGTAGAAAAGACGCGCAGCGCCCCAAAAAATGATACCATAAGAGTGCCCAAACAATGATGCCACAAGAGCCCAAAAATGCTAGCTCTAAATTAAGTAAATTTTTCACTAACCTTACAATTATAAGATGGATATATATACACCTTAACTTAATATATACAAGCAATGCTGCATCAATCAGCTTTGTCATCATATTGCCTTGGGACAACAATGGTTCTTCCTCTTCTAGATTTTCTAACACTCCCCACCGAAGAGGCATTGTTGTCATTACCTTCTGTAAGTTTAGCCAAGCCTTCTCCATGAGGCTGTAACTCAAATGTTTCATCTTGACTATCCGTGTTTTTGCCGATTTCTAAAGCATAGAGTTTTTGTATAGGTCTCTTTAATTTTCCTCCTGAAGTCTTTACCAGTGCAGACCTAACTAAATTGTCTTTGCCAACAAACAACTCTTCAATTATGCCAAGCTTCCAGCATTGCCTTGGTCTTTCATCCCCAGTCATTACCACTTCTCCCACCTTGATACAATTTGCATTGGAGCCCTTTACATTGCCTGATGGGTAATAATTGAGTTCTGGCAAGTATTCCATCTGCCACCTCTTCCATAACTGATCTTGTAGCCAGGGCCGGATTAAGACCTTTAGAGACCCTAAGCACTTAAAAGATTTTGGTGCCCCATATATATGTAATTCAAAATATAAACAAAAATAAACCATAAAATAAAATTTTATTTTTTGAAATGAAACAAAACTTACAGTAAGATGGAAAATAATGTTTATTTTTGTATACTTCCACTTCATTTATATTTGAAAAGTTTTCTCCTACTTTTTTTAATTGCAAAGTCTTTGATCAGATCCTCAAAACTAATCTTATGTAACACATCTGCTTCTATACTTAGTAGAGATAAGGCATCCAGCCTGCCTTGTTGCATAGTTGTTCTGTTGGTATTTTTAATATACTTCAACTGAGAAAATGAACGCTCAGCTGAGCAATTTGTGACCATTAATGTTAAAAATATACGAAAGGCAATTTCTACATTTGGGAAGGCACACTCAATATTGTCTTCTACAATTATTTTATAAAGTTCAGCATGACTGAATCTTGTTTTTACATTTTTTTTTGCACTGAACTTATGGCACACATATGAGTGAAACTGCTGAAGCTCAGCAGAGAAATTAGTGTTCAAGTCCTCTGGGTAAGCATCAATCATCTTTTACAACCCTGATCCTGTTGATGGTGAATACAATAACCACTCTCTCTTGTATTTCTCACCATTGGCCTTTGTCCCAACGAAAAGTTTTTGTGAACAGTATCTTGCTGGTTTGCCACTACTGAAATGCCGGTAAGACTTGTCAAATGGCCCATTGTGGTGTTGACAGTCACTGGGTCCACAAGCAATCCAATAAGCCACATCATCAGCAGAGAAATCAAGCCACAACCCTGGATCTTTTGCTATATTTACTTCATCTTCTGCAGACTGATTCATTTCACCACCATCACCATGGTCCACTAAACTTTCATTTTCAGCAATTATTTCAACCCCAGAATGTCTTGTAAAGCAACTTGAATCAACATTTGCAGTAGAGGTATCAAGAGAATTTACAGGCAAAGTGAGATCAGTAGCGAGACATGTGGTAGATGAACCTGCTTGTGACACCTCGGTGATTCCAACGTCATCATATTTTGATTTTGAAGTGATCAAAGTGGTATTTGTGTCCACTTCTGATGACGGAGATTGGTTTTGATTCAGAATCGGTATATCATGTTGACGTTGTGGTCGTGGAACTTGTGTGAAGAAATCAGTCAGCTTTGCAGTCTTGGACTCTAAATCCAAAGTCTTCTCTTGTTTCTCTTTTGATAGTTTTCGCTTTTGTGCACCACTTAACTGAACACGTTTCATCTTGGTTCTTGGGGTCTGTAAAATACAGAAATAAAAAGAATATTTTATTTGTATATTATGTGGCAATCACACAGTTACACATATCACAATCTTGGCTTTGTTCTTTATTCTCAGAAAGACAAAATGGGAACCGTACACAACCAAAGGGCAATTTAATATAAGTGCAATTAAATATAACTCAACCGAAATATCAACTCGAAATGTTGAATACAAATCAAATCGAAAGAAGGAACCAAAAGAAGGAACCGAAAGAAGGAACCGAAACCTATAAAATAAAAATACTTAACATTAGAATTAATAATACGCAATCTAAAAATATCAATATTAACATTTCACTATTAACGAGCCACATTTTATATTTACATTTATTTATTTATTTAAAACACAATATTAATTATAGGAAATATGAACATTTGCTTAGGGCCTAAATTGTCCTAACTACGTTTGATGTTATATATACATTACAAATTATTCACTCTGGTTATTACAATCTAAATTCTTTTATACTGTTATGACAATAGATAAATAAATTATAAAATAAAGATACGTGTATGATAAAATATTGTTATATATACAAATAAAGTACACTTCATAGACTTACCCTAGAGAAGAAGAGAGAGCAACAGATAAACTTCTTCAACGTTAATTAACTTAGGTCAGTCTATCTTATTATTATAATGGCCGTGATAAACATCACTTGATACAACAGCAATATAGAGAGTTTATAGTTTCTTTTATTTTAATATTAATTTATATTACAATTCTATAAACCTAAATCTTTCTGTAAAACAATACCAAATGATTATGTAAAATATATATTTAATATTATATGCACAAATCACACGTTCAGAATAACTTCCTATAGCACACGAAAATATTTAATCTATATGTATTTTTAATATGGCGCTCAAAGATTTGATATAAACAAAATAATAACGCAAAGCGTAAAGTGTGTGATTACAACGAAATATATTTATTCTCTCAAAAGGGTTGTTGTTCACTCCAAATTCAAACAATGAAAAAAAAAAATACTATATATGAATATATATAATTCAGTTTTCAACAGCTTATAGGCTATAAGCCGCGATTATAATAGTATAATAAATCCATGGTAAATCCGACAATGGAAAATTTCTGTGGTGCCCCCCTTCCCTTGATGCCCTAAGCACGGGCTTATTTTGCTTAATGGTTAATCCGGCCCTGCTTGTAGCTCTTCAAGGTACATGAACCTTCTGGTTAACTCTCCTTGAGTGCTCTTGATAGGTTGCAAGTCTTCTGGCACACTGAGGCTTGATGTTAATCGTTTACCACAAAGAAAATGATTTGGTGTCAATGGCTCTGCATCCTGCATACTGTTATAAACAAAAGTGATAGGCCTACTGTTCACCATTGCTTCTACTTCACACAAAACAGTGTAGAATTCTTCTTTGCTCAAATGAGCATTAGCTAAAAGTTTCTTTGATGGACACTTTACACTTCTCACTAGCCTTTCCCCAAATCCTCCCCACCGTGGTGCTCTCTCAACAATAAACTCCCACTGTACCCTTTGGTGTGAAAAGTATGATTGGAATCCTTCCTCTTTTAGCAAGGACCAAACTTCTTGGAGTTCCTTTGCAGCCTTTTTGAAGGTTTTTGCATTATCCGATATGATTTTATTTGGGAAACCCCTTCTATTCACAAACCTTTTGAAGGCCAAAAGAAATACATCACTACTTAAGTTGCTTACCGACTCCAAATGGATTGCTCTGGTGGTAGCACATGTGAAAAGACATGTATAACCTTTGTTAGACTCCCCTTGCTCATACACATAGACTGGACCTGCGAAGTCTACTCCGACTACATCAAATGGGGCAGTATAGACACACCGTTCTCTTGGAAGTGGAGCCACCTTTTCATAATAAGGCTTTGCATTCCAACGCTTGCAAACCACACATTTATGCAAGACCTTTTTTAATACTTGTCTAATTTTGGGAATTCAAAACTGTTGTCTGATCTCTATTATCACTTCTCTAACTCCAGCATGTAACAACTTATGATGAGTATCCAGGATCAAAAGTTCCACAAAGTGCCCCCAAGAAGGTAGCAAAACTGGATGTCTTTTCTCCTCTGGAAGCCCAGAAAACTGTAGTCTACCTCCTACTCTCAATAAATCCTGATCCAAAAACACATCCAAACCCTTGAGAGCAGAATGTGTTGGTAGAACCTTTAATGGACGGCTGGTGAGCAATTCCCTCTCTTCACCAAATATTTCCTTCTGCACATATACCACCCAGTATTGCCTGGCTTGCTGAATCTCCTTACTGTTCAGAATTCCTTCCCTTCTTGTTTCTCCCTTAATATTGTTGGTAAATCTATATACCCATGCTGTCACTCTTAACAACCTTTTCAGACTGCTAATGTCCTCAAGCCTCAATATGGGGTCCTGCTGCATAACTTGACAACTGTTCACAGTGCATTTTCTCATTTCATTCACCCATTCTTCTTGAGCCTGGCATTCTCCTACAATAGGCTGATTAGGCCAGTTTTCGCTTCCAAGTTTTAGCCACTCTGGCCCATTCCACCACAAACTTGACTGTGCAAGATCTTTCACTGAAATTCCTCGTGTTGGTAAATCAGCTGGGTTTTGGGTGCCTGGACAATGCTTCCATTGCTTGGGATCTGTGTGTGCTTGAATTTCCTCCATCCTATTGGCAACAAATGGTTTCCATTTCCTTGCCTGGCTTCTTAACCAGTGCCAAACTATAGTGGAGTCTGTCCAATAATAGCTTGGAATTTCAGAGAGGGCCAAAGACTTTTGCATTGTAACTGCAAGCCGACTAACAATAACTGCACCCATCAATTTCAACCTTGGAACAGAAAGCCTTTTCAAAGGTGCTACTCTGCTCTTTGCAGCAACTAACCTGCAACTTACTTCCTCTTTCAATGTGCCTCTTATATAAATACAAGTTGCATAGGCTTCCTCACTTGCATCACAAAAGATGTGCAGCTCCAAATTGTCTGGACTATTGTTCAACTCTCTAAAGTACCATCTTCGGATTTCAATGTCTCCAAGATATGCCAGTTCTTTGAACCAATATTTCCACCTTACCACCATATGATCAGGTAACTCTTGGTCCCAACCAAGTCCAATTTCCCAGAGGCTCTGAAACCAAATTTTTGACTTTATCACAAATGGAGCCAGGAATCCAAGAGGATCAAAGACCTTTGAAACCAAACTAAGAGCTGTACGTTTTGTCCACCTTGTCTCATTCTCAGCCAGCTCTACTAAAGATTTCCCATTGAAGGTAAATAAATCCTCTCCTTGCTGCCAAACAATGCCTAGCACTTTTGCGTCTATTGCCCACAACTCCTTAATACCAGAATCCTCAATACTTTCTGCTGCATCAGGTACTACACAGGACTGACTCAAACTCTTGTAATTGAGAATGATTGGCCTGCCATTTTCTAAGCTCCATGCCAGCCTCCCTCATTATAGCTCTAGCCTCCATGAATATCTGTTTAGCCATTTCTGTATTATCCACGGAACACAGCAAATCATCAACATAAAAATTTTTCCTTATGTGTTCAATAGTGTTAGGATAGACTTCAGAATATTTCTTAAAATGGTACTGCATAGTAGCTGCCAACAGAAATGGACTAGAGCTGAGGCCAAACAACACTGACTTCATTCTATATGCTTGAACCTTAGGTTCATTTTCCAACAAGTCTTTCGTATCCACCCACAGATACCTTACTGCATCTCTGTCCTCTGGTTTTAACTTTATCCGCAAAAAGGTTTGCTTCACATCTGCAGTCAATGCTACTCTACCAAACCTGAATCTCAGTAACAAGGAAAATAAATCTGCATTTAAATTTGGCCCAGCATCCAAACAGTCATTCAAGGACACACCACCTTTGTCCTTGGCTGAGCCATCAAAAACTACCCTCAGTTTGGTGGTAGTTTTGTCTCGCCATACCACTGCATGGTGTGGCAGAAATGTGCCTCCTGGCTCACCAGATCACCTTGCACCCTTTCAGCATAGCCCTCCCTTACATAGTTTAGGATGGCCTCATTTTATTCAATTAACAACTCATTTTTTTTTTAGCCTGTACAATGAAGTCTCCAACCTCCGATTAGCTAGCTGAAGGTTTGAACCAGGTTTGCAAGAATCCTTCCAAGGGAGGCCAACTTCATAGCAACCATCTCTAAACCCAATCCTTTTTTCAAATTGCTCTAAAACATCACTGTTCACTGTACTTGCCTGTTTGTCCTTTATGCCAATGGATTCAAGTTCCCAAAACGCTTTCAAATGCCTTTCCAAACCATGGCTGTTCTCCTCAATCTTAACAAAAAGAGCTTTAACCTCCATTTCATTGCAATAGCTACCATGTAGCATCCAGCCTAGCTTACTTTCAATAGCTGCCGGGCCTCGAGATGTGCGGACAATATTACCAGTGATGAAGTCGCAATAATAGTCAGCTCCAATCGAAAGACTAATATCTTCTGTTCCTTCAAACTTATTATTGCCCAAATTAATTCCTTTAACTCGCAATTCTTGGACACATGCCATATCTAAACAAGTAATGACTGGAGCACAAAGTTCCTCAATCTCTACAGCTTGGACCTTGATAGTGGGATTTTGTGGTAACAACCCCTTAACCAGAACTTCTACCTTCTTAACTTTGGTTCGGTTTTGAACGGAACCCCCAAACCCAGAAATTCTTAAATTTTCCCTCTTAAGTTCTTTAAACTTCAATTTTCTGGAAATTCTGGTCTTAATAAAGCTACACTGGCTATCACTATCAAACAACACTCTCACAGTACCTTCTCCATCATTCCCAATTAATAAGGCTGCAGCTGTTTGCAATAATCCCCCTTTACTTTTACTCCCTTTCATAGCAGTAGCATGTGCCACTGATGTCTTTACTTCTGGGGTAGGCCTACTAGGAGTGTTTTCACACAATAATGGCTGATGCCTGCCATGACATTTTTTGCACAAAATTTTAAACTTACAAAACCTTGCTCTGTGACCTTTCAAAAAACATTTAAAACATGCTGTGGACTTAGTTACCCTGTCCTTTCTCTCCTCAAAAGGTAAAGCCTCAGCCATCTCACATTTATATGACTTGTGGTTGCCTTCGCAAAATATGCATTCCTTGATTCCCTTTAATTTATTCTCAGAGGATGCATGTAGAGCTGACACTGTACCTGGGCTATTTCTTTTTGTAGGAACCTTGGTGCTGTGCCTGCCTTTGTCCCCTTGTTTAACATCCCACTGTGCAAACTCATTTCCCTCTCGTCTTGCTAATTCTGTGCCTAAAAGACTTAACATCTGCTGAAGGGGGATGTACACATGTTCTGTAGAGTGTCCCCTACTTAATTCAAGCAAAATTGAGCTAGGCAATTTAGACTCCAGTATAGTGACCAACATTATACCATACCTTTCCATTCCTACACCCAAGTTGTCCAGGGACCTAGTTCTAACTTCTAATTCATCATATAACTGCCGTAACTCCTTGACACTATTGGGATTATTAACAGGAGGTATAGCTAAAAGTTCACGGAAGTGGCCTTTAATTAAGATCTCTGGCTTACCAAACCGTTTCTTTAATATATCCCAAACCACATTATAGTTAGCCTCTGTTAATGCTAATCCTGCTATTGTCTTTGCTGCCTCCCCTTCCAAGAGGGACTGCAAATAATTAAACTTCTCCACCGCACTTAACACTTGACTAGAATGAACTGCTGATTGAAAACTGTCTGCCCATTCTTGCCATTCCTGAATACTCCCAGAAAATGTTTTGAGTACAAGCCTCGGTAATTGAACTGCAGATCTGTTAACCTTAACTTCACAAACACCATTTATTGAGGGTTGTGTTTCATTATTAGACCTGGTCTCTAACTGTACTGAGCTGCTAAACTCTTTTGCTCGGTGGCATACTTTAATTATATCATCAATAATCTCTTCAAAGTAAATTATGTTATTTTCTATTTCATCCTCTTCTATAAGATCCTCAATTTTAACATTTACTTCACTTAGAGCAACCTTTTTATTTTCTAATATGGAAAGCTGCGCAGTCACTAAGCTTAAATCCTCTTGTTCTATGGCAGAATCTATAGTGGCAATGACCTTTGTAATTAGACCTTTGTAGGCGCTTCTCCTTTTTTTAAACTTGTTCAAATCAACTGCACCCATCTTCAATGCAAACAACAATTGGGCTCAATGCCAAATAAGCTGAATTGGCAAAAATACTTAACCAAACTGATCAAACGCAAATTTTGCTTTTTTCAAATAAACTGAATTGCTTGGTTGGGGTACTGACCAACCACCAGTATGGAATACCAAATTTTCCACCCAAGTAACTGGCGCACCGAAGTCTGCAACCTTCGCTTACGAATAATAAACCAAAATTAACCAAACCAATAAAAATGTAGGCCCAAAACAACGACAGACGAGTGCAAGTTTTGCAATTGGGCGACCAAACTTTCTACCCTAGGACCTTAACTCAATAATAAACCAAAATTAACCAAACCAGTAAAAATGTAGGCCCAAAACAACGACAGACGAGTGGCGAAGTTTCGCAATTGGCGACCAAACTTTCTACCCTGGGACCTTAACTCAATTATGCTCAACCCGTCTAGGCCTAACTTGGGCTACAATTTGCACAATCAGAACTTTGCCGAAAAATAGTCACTGACTCAGTCTTGGGCTAGAATCCGGTTCTGAAGGACCATGTTATTATTTTTTTTATTGGGTTCAAAATCCCAGCTGAGCCGTGAACGGCCAAGCTCTGAAGGGCCAGTTCAACCTACAGCCCAAGTTAAGCTAGATTAAAAACTTACGGACTTGGAGGTCCTATTAGGTCCTACCTCAGGGTCGCTGACTCGATGTGGGCCTACCTTAGGCCTCAGTTGCATGAATTTAAGATAAAAAACAAAAGGGGCACTATTTATGGTCTTCTTTCTAAACCTTGCAACAACAACACAACCTGCACTATTGCACGATGCAACAATCTTGTATCTAAATAACCAAACTGAATTGCAAGAGAGCTCTCTATAAGACCACACCCTGTAAGTATCGCATTCCACAAACGAGTAGAAAAGACGCGCAGCGCCCCAAAAAATGATACCACAAGAGTGCCCAAACAATGATGGCACAAGAGCCCAAAAATGTTAGCTCTAAATTAAGTGAATTTTTCACTAACCTTACAATTATGAGATGGATATACTGTATATACACCTTAACTTAATATATACAAGCAATGCTGCATCAATCAGCTCAGTCATCACATCGCCTTGGGACAACAATGGTTCTTCCTCTTCTAGATTTTCTAACAAGGAGCAGCATTCACCGAAAAAAAGTTGAGATGAGAGAGGCGAGTTTCTTCGTCGACTTCTGGAATTGCAAATTAAGTCCAATTCCGGTGCGTGGTTCCACTTTCAGTATATCTCCGTCCCCTGATCCTCTTTGAATTGGACGACTCTTTTTTCGCCACTTTTTGGAGAGAGCGGAACCTCAAACGTGCTGATCTATTGCATGGTGATGCAACCCCTTGCATTCTAGTGAAATGAGCAGGAGAGCCGCGATTGAAAATTTAAGAAGTCCGTTGTCAGCGTTGCGGAATGTTATCTAAACAACGTCCAAAAATTAATGTACACTGATTATTATTTAATGAAATTATAAGTGAAAGGGTGCGATATTGGCCAAATTTGTTTTCGTGTTTTGTTTTGTGTAATAGTATGTGCGCTCTGGTCAGTATTTTTTGTAAACATGTTCTTGTTCTTTCGATGTTGCCCTGATAATAACTATGTAACTATATGAATATTTTTCGGATGTAAAGCGATCTTTGATGAGAAATCGCTGGAACAGATTGTGAACCTGAAATTTGCTGTAACCAGTTTTGAGAAAATTATCCTTTATTTTACACGTAGCAGCTTTGTTGGAGGTGCTATATTCGATTATTAGTGTGAAATGTTATTTTATGCATACGCGAAAATTTTTATTTTTTTTTATTTTTATGAAATGATACAAAATGTCTAATGTGTGGAATTTGTCGTTGAAATGATTTCTTTTCTGTTCTAACTTTGAAATTGTTAAAGTTGAGAAAAAAAAACCTGAAAAATAATTAAATTTGTTGAAATAAATAAATAAATAAATTTGTTAAAAGAGAATAAATGAAATAAATAAGTTTTCCTAGTGAAAACTTATTTTCAAGGGGGTGATGCGAGTGTCGTGTATTGTTTTTTTTTTAAATAATGATGATAATGTCTAATAAGAATTTAATAATGTTTTGTTTGAAATTAAACATATAAAATGCTAATTGGCAACATCTGAAATGTGCCGACGCAGAATGCCCAAAAAACGGCAGTCGTCGGACGGGCGTCCTTGTTAGGTGTATGTTATTAATATGATAGTATGAATTTAGAATAATTAATTCTCTCTCCGCGATTAAATGTTAATGATACTCTGTATTCGTGTTCCCCCGTTTGTTCAATTGTTTCAGCATAAATAAAAAGTCAGTAAATAGAAGTAATAGTGTGTAATTATCCCCGGTTCCTTTCATTGCACGAAATTCTTATGGCGTCCACCGGCCACGGCTACCCGTCTGCCCGTGTTATAAAGTACAGTGAAGCGAGTGGAAAGAGAAGAAAGAGCAATGATAAGAGGAAAGTAATAAAGTAAATAACAATAAAACAAGGAATGTACACACTATATATATATATATATATATATATATTATATATATATATATATATACAGGGTGTACATAAAGTCAGGATCTATTTTTGTGAAGCACTTGGAAATTATATGGAATTCAATCATAAAATGATAAAGTGGTAACATTTATTAAATAATTAAGAGTAGGATTCAACGTGACACCCATCAGTATCCCTGCACAGCTCAAATCGTTCCGCAGCATTTCTAAACACATTCTGGAGCATTTGCGGGGTTATGTTATCTGCAGCAGTTCGTATACGTGTACGTAAGTTTTCAAGACTCGTAATCTTCGTCTGATAGACGTGCGATTCGATAAAGCCCCATGCAAAGAAATCTAAAGGGGTTAAATCTGGTGATCTCGCTGGCCAAGGACTGTTGCTTCCGATTCAGCGATTGGAAAACGTCCATTTAGATAATCCTGAACAATTTTGGCATAGTGACAAGGAGCACCATCATGTTGATAGACGACGGTACTAACAATCCTATCCCCGTCGTCTATCAACATGATGGTGCTCCTTTTCACTATGTCAAAATTGTTCAGGATTGTCTAAATGGACGTTTTCCAAATCGCTGGATCGGACGCGGAAGCAACAGACCTTGGCCATCTATCAGACGAAGATTACGAGTCTTGAAAACTTACGTACACGTATACGAACTGCTGCAGATAACATAACCCCGCAAATGCTCCAGAATGTGTTTAGAAATGCTGCGGAACGATTTGAGCTGTGCAGGGATACTGATGGGCGTCACGTCGAATCCTACTCTTAATTATTTAATAAATGTTACCACTTTATCATTTTATGATTGAATTCCATATAATTTCCAAGTGCTTCACAAAAATAGATCCTGACTTTATGTACACCCTGTATATTATCAATCGTAGATTCTGTTATTCGATTGCCATAGCTGCAGACTCGAGTGGGTTTGGTAATAGAATGACTAAGATAGAAAGAATTCATTAAGTTTAAAAATTTATGAGAGATTGCTTCAGATTACTTGGAACCTCTGCAAAAACATCTACATACTGATGTCATAATCAAATTTCAGTTAGTGCTGCGTCACTCTTTAATAATGGAGATTGCTGTCGGCGAACCAAATTTTAGTACGAGTCGTTTTGAAAAATTAGCGATTAACTTTCTCTATAAACCTAGCGTTTCACAAACAATTTTTAAAATTAGCGGCGCTAATCTTACTGCCGTTAACACCAGTACCTGTATATATGTGTAGCGGATCGACAAGAAATAGACCAGCAAATAGACAGAAATCTTTTGCTTCCACGCTATCATCAAAGAACTTGGAAAACACACGTGGGCAAGAGTCAAACAATGGAGAGTCTGTTTCTTCCCAAAGGGCGCGAACGCAAACCTTTATCAACTAAAGGACGCGCGGACAAAGCGTCTTAAGATTTGGTGCGAAGTCCTACGTCACAGGAACTACGTATAAAAGCGAGCACCCACTCTCACTCCTTCTCACTTCGTTAGCGCTTCCATTTCGTTAGACTACTCTGTACGATACCATCTCTTCAACCGCCTTCCGGCTTCGGCCGGAGGCGAGGCCTGCTGCTTCCTTTAAGGCCTACAATTTATCATCAAGTAAGATCTACAGACCGCCTGCAGAAGCAATCCTTCGAGGCCCAACCGGAATCGCTTCGGGCCCGCGGTTTGCCGGGTCGGCCTTCAAGTTTCACCACATTCCTCGAGATATATTCAGCACCACAGGCCTACGCCTGCAAGATCATAAGGCCAGCCTGCACCTCGAGAAGTAACATCACCTCAGGCCTCCACGAAGCCTACATCCATCATTTCAAGAGGCTTAACGGACAACGACAACTCTAATCTGCGTTAAATGGTTCGTCTTCAACCCGCCTTCAACAAGGTTACACCGTCCTAAGATAAGTACCTCCTATCCTAAGTACTCTTGTGAAGCCTATATTAGCCTACCGCCGAACGGTAGGCTATACTCCCAAAGTGTGTAATTAAGCGTTCCAACTGACTCTCGTGAAAGAACGCAGTAGGCCTGTCATCCAATTCAAGTGTCATTACAATACCGTAATTCCGCGTATCATCCGTCATTATGTTCAATTCATATATTTGTGTGTTAACTAAATATTCTCTTGACGTAATCATTTAATATCACATAATGTTCTTATATATAAATGATATTTGTGCAAGCATTTCAATCCATTATTATTAGGCCGTATCAATTATTCTATGTGCATCCATGCAATCATTTAGCCTACTTAATCAGTGTCAAGTATTTTATTCAATGTACCAAACGCACGTGCATTCTTTATATCATTTACTAGGCCCATTCAATGTTCCATGTCGCATGCCATTTACATACCAGCAACGTTTACATTACTTATTACGTGTCAATTAAGCTATTAACATTTCATTATTAGCTAAGTCTATGTCATAAGCATAACGTAAAACTATCAATTAATTACTGTCGATTCTTTGTTATATCACAGTGAATAAATAACGGCTTTATTTTCATAATAAAATACAAAACAAACTATAAGGTGTCTTTTATAACCTTAATATTAATTTGCTTGGGTGTAAACCAAGCTGGTGACCTCGCTGCCTTTTCGGTCACTTCCAATAGTATGGTGGGCCTAATCAAATAACCACTTATTCCAACCGGTGATACTGTATAACAATATAAATTATTAACCCAGCTTTCATTAATAAGCAATCAGTCATTGCATCAATTAATCATTGCATACAATAAAAATCATTATCACCTCAACGGCTAAAACTAGGTCCACTATATATGTATATGTACGAAGACATCAATTAGACTATATTTCATATACATAATGCTATGCTATTATTTCGGCATATGTTTCTCTACCTAACTTGTGTTTATCTTATTTTTCTCTTATACAGGTACTTGCTGTTACGCTTGCTGCGCGTCACTAACAAATATGTGTAATGCAAAAACAATTTACGAGAGGAGGCCAGAACAAATCATGTAAGTTTTAGTGTATTGTCTACATATATGGACGCGATCACACATACTTCGTCTCCACATTATGCTATTTTTATCACGGCTTAAGCAATTTTTGTGGCAAAATTTTTACTTTGAATTTACAGAAGGCACATTAGTTTGAAGAAAGCTCGCTCTTAGTGAAGCGCCATTTCAAAATGAAATAAATGACAAACGCTTCACAAAGAATCTTCGATTACCAAATAAATGGAAGTAAGACTGGCGAAACGTTTCGTGATTGAAGAATGTTTGTTCAAGCGTTTGACATTTTATTCATGAGGGACATAACACGTAATATCTCAAATTCTTTATACTTCAGCATGCGTCGAAATATAATTCTACATGCATATAGATTTTATTGACTAGCCATCCACCATTGTCTCACGCACACAATTATTATTTGTCTTCTCTTAATAATTCAACGAACATTAATGCATACCATTTAAATATAATACCGAAGTGATTGCGACGAAGAAAAGTGAAACTACGCCATTTTATATATCATTTATGACAATCGTGACAAGACGAAACTTGCGCGTGAAGTATGCCGTGAACCATTATACTCTTCATCAATCCTATTATTATTACACGGTCAGACCAAATGAAAAATACAGAAATTTTATTTAATTATTATGGACTATGTAGCAACTCATGTTTGGATCCCCCGTAAAGCTGTAGTTCTCCTCCGTCATATGCCTTAGAAGTTACGAAGGAGGTGAGGACACGCCTGTAAATTGTGAGACTGAATGATGAGAGAAGTAACGAGTTTATGCGCACTTATTCGTGATTCGACGCCGAGTGTTTACATCCACGGCTCGCCTTCCGCCAGCCCGACACAACGTGCCTCAGTCAATGACTTCGCGGTTCATAGTGTTCACATGCGCGATTGTGGCTTCGCGTATCTTCACATCTTGTGGTGAGTACAAAACTATTTAATTAGTTTAGTACTTTAACAGAATAGACGGTGTGTGTGGCACGAGATGGAAGACAGCAGTGGCTACACCAACCACCCACCGGCGGGGTATATTAAGTTCACAATGAAATTGGATTATCGTGATCATGGACCGCCCCTCAATACGGATAAACGATTATATAATATATATAAAATATATATATATATATATATATATATATATATATATATATATCTGAGTTAACCATCCAAGTCAAATTTAAGCTTACCCATATAAATTATAAGCAAACTTAAATTTCACAACCTAAGTCGTACCTTAACAAATCTATATCACTCAAAACTGACCTAACCTGACTAATTATAATGTAAATAACTTATAACGTTAAATAACTTAACCGTTTTTTTTTTTAACGTAACCACCCAAGACCCAGAACTTCAGTTAACTTATATTTAACATTAATCTAAGGGCGATAGAATTGTTTAACCTCCTTCGCGACAACTAAGGCCATATGACGGAGACGACCTACAGCTTTACGTAGGATCCAAACCGCGGGTGGCTCCATAATCTGGGCGCAGAGAACGATCTCCCATCCAACTACTACTCAGACCCAATGTCGCTTAATTTCGCTGATCGACGGGAAACAGTGTTACGCCATTGGCCACGACGTAGCCCTCCTTAATATATATATGATGCACACCCACAAGGAAAACTGAAAAGCGATTCCAAGCTCATTCATGTATTCCGCAGTACACCTCATCAGGGAATGAAAATGAAGGGAGAAAGCAAGAAACTGAAAATATATAACTGTATAGCGTTAAGAGAGATTAGGAGAGATTAGGAGAGATTAGCAAAATATTAACAAATATTAATTAAGGGAAAAAGATATTTTAACGAGATGTGGTCGATTTTATACTTTCTGGAATTTTTGTTGAAATTATTTCTAAAGTTCTTAAATGCACATTCCAGAGTGTTCCTTTCATTTATCTCTGTTTTTAACAACAATTTTAGGACTCTCCTAGTTAATACTGTGATTATATCTATACATACTGTATGGTTAAACAATACATTAGAATTATTTGGCTACACACATTTATGCTGTTTCACTCTGACGTCTGAAATTTCCCAGTTTGATCAATATCAGTGGTTCTCAAACTGGGGTACAGCGTACCACCAGGGATACGGGAGGCAATGCCATATTAAGGATTTTTGGGCCCTGGGGCCAAAATATTCTTGGGGTCCCTCAACAAGACAAATCTTCGAGTCAAATACCAAGCTGCTACAATTACATCAAACCAATTACACAATTACAAGTCCACAACTAATCTACCAATGTTGGTCACAAAATCATCCACCACCAGTATACAAAGTTTTTTGAGCTGCTTCATATCACTAAATTCTCCAATCACAAGCTCAGTATTTAAATTCTGCAAAATATTCTTTTCTATGCATAACAAGGACAGACTTTGCAATTTCTTTTAGGTTAGCATTTGACGTTTACCATTTTAATCATGCTCAAATGAGAAAAAGAACGCTCCGCAGTTGCATTTGATATCAAACACAAATAAATGCGATAAGCAATGAAAGCATTTGGGAAAACAGCCTCAATTTGTGAATTTCCTATACTCCTAATGGCCGAATGTCGGCTAAAGCGTTTTGTTTGACAAACAGTACAAAATGCTGAAACTCAAATGGGAAGCTGTCCTCAAAATCATTTGGGTAATGAACTAGCCAGATTTTTTGTTGCTTTCGATGCTTCCTCTGAAGTTAGTTGAGAGATATTGTTGAGCATTCCAAATTTATCATTGATATTATAAACATCGGCCCCTAAAACAGCTGGACTCTTGGGCCTGCCCCCCCCCCCCCCCCTTAATACGCCATTGACGGGAGGGAATCTTAGGGAGTACGCGAAGGGGTCCTGAAAATATAACCCTTTTAATTTTATATACGATTAACAAATGGCCACAAGTCATACGGTCGTAAAGAAAGTAAAAATCCTCTCTCTCTCGAAAATCCAGAAAATCCCCTAAAAGAATTCAAGGGGTACAGCAGAAGAAAAAGTCTGAGAACCGCTGATCTATATAAAATGAGTCGCATTGTTTACATCCAGCCGCGTAGACAGAACCAACTGCATTATCTTGTCTGTTCTTTATTTGGCGAGATTTAACAGTATTTTTATACTTAAAGACTACGTTAATTCCAATGTTTAAGTAAGATCGGAACATGTTTAAAATTTACATAGTAAGGGAGGCTAAGGATTTTTGAGGTGCGCCCTGCAACAAGGGCGTATGTACCAATTTGATGGTTTTGATTTACGCCCTTCTTGCAGGGCGCGCCTCATTTTTACGATCAAATTCCTTTTAAATTACGGGTATTATATTAGTGTATTCAAAGGGAATTTAATCCTGAAAATATCCTAAGTCTCTCAGTCGGGGTTTCAAATCCTAGTGACGATGGTAATAATAATATGGAAGTTGATTCAATAGTTGACGCATTACATTATTCTTATAGTCGTCAAATCAGAGAAAACAAAAGTTTAACACGTAAAAATTCTCAAAGAACGCTAATATTGTGTACGTTTATTAAAATGACTACAAGAAATACGCGATAAAATCATTCATTATACATGATAAAAGTAAATATGATAAATTTAGAAGCAAGCAGAACGGTATTACGCTATTTAAGAAGCCTAATATTAAACTTTAGGTATCCTTCATATTTTATTCACTTTGATTTTATGACTTTGGTAAGGCATACTGTTATAAGTATTTGTGACAGTAGTATGGGTGCAAAGGAGAGAGTGCAATGCAATTGCAAATGTTGGTCATGTTGCATAAGGTATGCACAAAGGGGAGGGATGTTGCAAGAGCAACAAGGGTTATGCACTTGGAGCGGAGTTATCCCCCAAGAGAAAGAGAGGAGAAGGAGGGAGAGGAAGAGAGGTGTTCGCCTGACAGAAGCCAAGCGCATATTAAGACTTCAGCCTAGCTGCCGTCGTGTTAATATGTTCCTAATCAGCCAGTTGGCTATGTGGCTGAGCTGCCAGATTGCGCTATTATTAATTAAAGCATATACGTATTCTGGCTTAACCAGCCAGTTGACTTAGAAGGCGTAAATGGCTTTTCAGGTATACATTATTGGGTTGCCAGATTGCGTTATTTATTCAATTAAAGCACTATTCTGACTTAACAAGCCAGTTGACTTAGAAGGCGTAATTGGCTTGTTCAGGTGTACATTATTAGGGTTGCCAGATGTGCTATCGAGATATTTTTCGACAGTTGGTTTAGAATCCGTTTTAGAAGGCAGCCATTTTGCTGTAATTAAATGCCGTGTACAACCAAAAGAATTAAATAAACACATTCATCATTCTGTTTATTTACACGAATTAGGATTCAATTTCACGAAATAGTAGAAAATAAATATCAATGGAATATATATATAAAAATAATAGCATAAGAAATACGAACGATGAATATATAATCAAAATAAATATACAATGGAATATATGGTCAAAAATAATAATAGCAAAGGAAATACGACGAGAATATATAATCATATATTAGTACAGGAAAAAAATATACACACACACACACACACACAGTTATATTAAATAATTAAATATATTGAAAATAATAATATACGAAACAAATAATCAATTGCATATTAGTACGGAAATATTATATATATATATATATATATATATATATATATACAGTGCCCGCGAAAAGTATCCGATCACTCAAGAAATACAATATTTTCCCTTAATATTCAGAGACACGTAATTCACTTTCTATTTGTTCTAGCGACATCTGGTAACTTTGAGGTTGCTCGCTGATATGAGAGCTATCCAACGCATTCTCAAATTAGTGTTCTGGTAGCCTTCGTGCGGGTGGCTGTGTCTCAAATTGTCAGATTTCACTGTTTGTGTAAATTTCTTGATATTTTTTTTTTTTTACAGAAAGTGGTGTAAATAAAATTTATATATAATGTGTGCTAAAAACAACTTAAGAGTGATTGTCGAGGTGCTATTGTTGCTTTGCATGCATGTGGGAAATCACAGAGACAGATAGCTAAGGAATTAAACATATCCCAAAGTACCGTTAATTTATGGGTTTCACGGGCTAAGAACAATGGTGGCCTAACCACGCCAGTCCCTAAAAAACGATCTGGCAGACCGAGAAAAACAAATTCGCGACAGACAAACTTGAAACGTTTAGTATTGAAAAACCCAACAATAACTGCGAAAGAAATAAAATTTAATATGAATAATTGTTATCTGGTGTTTCTGAACGAACTATCCAGGAGCGGCTCCAAAAAACTCGGATTACCATTTCGCCATGCTGCTAAGAAACCGTTCATTAATGAAAAAATGCGTAAAAAACGTGTCGCATTTTGTAAAAAATACATTCATTGGACTGTTGATGACTGAAGAAGGTTTTATTTAGCGATGAGTCGACATTTTTGACATTCAGAAGTTGTCCAAAAAAGGTCGCCGGCCTATTGGCTCAAATAGGATGGACCCTAAATACACCCTAAAGACGAAACACCCTCCAAGTGTGATGGTTTGGGGTTGTTTCGGTTACTATGGGCGTGGAAACTTATATTTTCTTCCGAAGAACACAACTATGAATGGTGCACGGTATTTAGCAATGCTACAGGATAACTTCTAATGGCAATGGCAATCAGGACAAAAACATACATGCATGATGGTGCACCATGTCACAGGGCCAAAAGATGACAAAATGGATTACTGACAATAAATTTGATATTTTGGATTGGCCTGGTAATAGTCCAGATCTCAATCCGATAGAAAATCTGTGGCTAATAATAAAAAATAAGGTTGAATGCCACGACACTGGCTCAGTCGAAAAATTACAAGAGGCCATCAAAAAGGTATGGTGCAAGGAAATATCAGTGGAAGTTTGTCAAAACTTGATTAAATCCATGCCAAAACGTCTAGAACAAGTCATCCAAACCAAAGGACAGATGACAAAATACTAATATAAGGTTAGTATACATTTAAACATTGTTTTTTATGTAAAAAATACAAATTTCAAGGGTGATCGGATACTTTTCGCGGGCACTGTATATATACAGTACTGTGCAAAAGTCAGAGACCACTGTCAATCTGAAAACTATTAGATAATCTGTGGTATGAAAACTGGTTTTGATACTAAAATATATATTAACTAGAACCTCTGGTTCATATTAACGTATAACTTATTACTTAAGTGTATAAAGTTGTATAAGCTGGATGACCCTCTAGTCTGTATAAATTGGACTTGAGGGTTGATTCATTGTATTACTTATAACGCATGTGTTTAAAGATCTAGCGAACTATTACTGATGGATCTGCAGTAAATGCTCCTAAGCTATTGTTATATCAATATTTACAATTAAAAGTATTGACATATTCACTTAAATTCTGCAAAACAAATTTATCCAAAACGTTTCTCATTATAATCCTAATTCATGCTGTTTTTTTTTTCTTTCACAGGCTTAAGAAATGACAAAAAGTACAATTTCTGATGAGATTAGATATAAAATAATACATTTGCATGGTGAGGGACTGAGTCAAAGAAAAATAAGTGAATCTAAAGGCGTTTCCAAAACTGGTGTACAAAAAATCTTGGCTCGTCACAGCTCAAATGGAACCCCAGCTGATCGCCCTAGATCACGGAGGCCCTCTAAGCTTTCTCCATCTGATCTACAATATCTAAATATTACTTCCCTTCGAGACAGACACAAATCCAGCACTTCACTTGCATCGGATTTCGAAAAAACAGGCGTCTCAGTTGATCCTTCTACTGTACGAAGGAAGCTTAATTCAGTATGTCTCAGATGTCCAATACTTGTGTTCCAAAGCACATTTTTTCCTCTTCTCTTTATTTCCATTCCTTAAAAATGGCTTTTTTGCTGCAACACGTCTTTTAAGACCTACTGAGTTAAGTTTCCTTCTTACAGTAAAGGGATCAACTGAGACACCTATTGTTTTTTCGAGATCTGCTGCAAGTGAAGTGCTGGATTTGCGTGTCGTGAGAGTAAAACAAAACTCGTGAGTGATCGTTAGGCAACGGACCTATGTCTCTCGGACTAGAGATTAGGACAGTTGAGATTATGTTCGATTTTAAATCTTTTACAGGGGGAACCCTGGGCTAAAAAGTTTCCCCATCCCCCTCCGATGGTGGGGGCTCCAATTTGGAAACCGCTCAGCCACTTGGCTTTTACGTATGCCCTATGAGTCCATTAAAACGCTTGTCAATTTGGAAAAAAATTTTCATCAATCTTGTAACAAATGTTTATGCACCCAGGAGACTGACCACCTCCGGTGCCTGTATCCTTCCCTAAGGCATAGGTTCGGTAATAAGCTGAAAAATGCCACGGGACGGCTGGAGATTTTTGCGATGTCGCAAGTATCGGCCAAAAGTCGCCGTATGTACACGGAATGTAGCTCACATACGTTAATATATATACGTAGCCCTAATAAGCTCAAGACCCAATGCCAAGATACGAGAGATGAAACGGGAGATTGACTTTAACGAGGTGAGCTGCTCTACACTTTTGGCGACGAGAGTAGAGCCACAGCAACTGTCGATGGTGCTGGGAGGAGGAATCCTCAATTCATAGATGTTTTCCTGCACCCTGGATTGGTATTCATTTACCTGGGAGATAGGGTTTAGAATGGACTCTGTCAGTAGAATTGCGTTGTAGCGACTGAACGTCTTATCCGTCGTTCTAGTTGCAGCGACGTCTGATGCCATCAACAGTCTTTGACACTGTGGTTCGCGGGGGCCCCTCGTTGTCACCTGTAATCTCTCTGAAATAGTATCATTGCAGTGAATCCTTTACGGGCGAAGTAATAAGCCAGTAAACAGACGAGAGAGAGCCTGGAGTAGCAGGTCCTCCGGGGGGTAAATGAAATTTCTATCTTTTTCTTTCCCCCTCATTATTTTCTCTCGCATCGAACCCCGACGACGACGAACTTGGGAGACCTTGGAGAGTCGTAGAGTCGAGTTGAGTATTCGTCCGGATTCACCTCCGGCCGAGCGACGCTAATTGAAATGGCCGCTGACTGTTCGTCGGCGGGATTGAGCCGTCGGGCGTTTAGGCGCTGCTGACGTTCCTTCCAGTCTCGACCGGCGGATTGCTCTTGCTAATGGCCTCTATCTCAAGTATTGTCCCATTCTCTTTAGTCGTTTACGGGCGAAGTACTAAGCCTGTAAATCGTAAAGAGAGTGTCCGGAGGGGCAGGTCGCATCAAAGCTTACCCAGTCCCTGCGGGCAATCTCATTGCTTGTCAATCTTTTACGGGCGAAAAATTAAGCCCTTAAATCGTAAAGAGTCCGGAGTGGCAGGACGCATCAAAGCTTCCCCAATCCCTGCGGGCTACGTAGTTTGAGTTCTCCGGTTTCCCTCGTTGACCGGCAATCAGAAGGGAGCTGTAGTAACATACACCCCCGGAAGAAGCCAGGAATCTTCCGCCGCTGATGTTCACGCGTTAAGCGACAGCAGATTAAGGAGGGAGTAAGGTTATGACTCTTCATAAGGTTTCGTCTCAATTTGCTGGGTACCGAAGATCGTCCGGCGATATATATATCACAGGATGTTTAAAAGAATGTAAACATATTATAGTAATATTCGGTCAGGATAAAATTGTTATCCATAAAGAATTAGTTTTCTATTGTTGGACTCAATCATTACTAGAGAAAATGAGGGTTTATGGGTAACTATGTCAAGTTGATACAGTTATTTTTTCGGCCCCCCAAAAATGTCGAAAGTTAATTAATAACAATCATGTTTACAAAAATACTAAAGAAGATTAATAGGTAAATTTTATTTACGAAAGACTACAAAAGTTTTGAATAAGTAAATTTTGTACTTACCATTTATTAAGAATAATTTTTATTTCATTTGACCTCATATACAGTAGTGTATGAAATTTATTACAAATCATTGAAACATTATTTTTTCAATAATGAAGTTTAAGTTTAATAAATTTAATGAAGTTTAAGTTTAATTCATTCATTTTATTTATTTATTTTATTTATTTATTCACAATTATTTGATATATTATTAATTTTGCTTATCTTTGCAAAGTCTAAATACATTTTACATGTTTTAAATAAATAAATAAATAAATAAATAATATATATATATATCAGGATGAAAGACTAATGAAAGACTAATGAATTCAATGATGTTTAAGTTTAATGAAGTTTAATGAATTTAATGAAGTTTTATTTTATATTTGTCTCTAATTTTTCAACAGGTTTTTAAAATTTTTCTCTAGATAGATTGGAACCTATTTTGCTAGGTAAAATATCTTTAATTTCCTTCATACTTGGTATAAATTGAAGACCTGCCACATGTTTCTTGATCCCTTTGACATAATAATTTACAACTACTTTTTCTATTATTTCATTCCTTGTCCAAGTGGGATCAATAACAAGTGGCAGGTCTTCCTCCTTCTCTGGCTCTTCCTGTGCCCCCTCGGGATGTTCCCGTTGTGGAGACATCTCCATTTCCGCATGAACATCCGCTGTGACGGTGATGGTGGTGAGAGCGGGTGACAGCACGGGAGAGTGATGCTGCGGAAGTCGTTTCTGCCGCTGATGTCGATCCTGCCCCTCCTCCTTTTCCTCCCCCTCGAGGAGGACATCCTGCAAGAAGGATCTTACGTTCGATTGGAGGGGGCTCCGACGTTCCTTCACACCCCGCCCGTGTTCCTCTTTCTCAAAAATAGTTCTTAATGAGCCAAGAAGCTTAAGTCCCCTCCTCTGCCCTCCATACAAATCGTAATGTCTTTGGGCTGTCTTTGGGTCGTGCCCTAAAAGTGTCGCGAGCGACTCTGCATATTTAGGGTACTGCCCAAGGACATACGTCACAACTGATTTGCGAATGGATCTAGAGCTGACTGATTTTTTTCATTAGGATATCCAGCTCTATATCCATTCTTTATCATTGTTGTGACTGATTGGAGGGTAACGGGTTTACCATTAAACGAGCAGAAGAAATACTCCTCGTCTAATGGTAAACCCGTTGATTTGAAGAGGGGACGTAAAAGTCTTGTGTATTTTTCGAGGACACGGGCTTCATCTCCTTGCAGGATGTAGAAGGCCCCATAGTTGTACCTGTCCGTTTTATGTTGTTTGATGTTAATCAATAATTAATTTGTCCTCCCGGTCATATCGATGGTCCTCTATCCATTTGTTAATTCCGGCTTGAACATCTTTTACCTTTAGTTTAGTTGCCTCTTTGGACCGCCGAAACGTTGATATGGTCATAATGACCAGGAGGATATCTCTGATCTTCAGGCATGGGTGCATTCCGCCAGCTGTTTTTATATCTCTGACGGAATCACATAAGAAGTTCCTGAAGATGGTTTTCATAGGGCAGGTATTACTGTAGTCCATGAGGTCCTTCAGGGGCAGCAAGTTCGTTTCCACATATGATGGGTCCGATTGTCTGGCGACGATCATCTCTTGTTCCTCGGCAGAGGCCTTCTTTAATGAGACTTTTATCAGTTGTTCCAGTACGAGGAATTGGCGTCTCGTCATGAGTGTAACGTCATCGTATGTTGTTTGTATGTATGTTAAAAATTTTCGGACCATCCTAATCGATTTCATTTTCATTGACGGTCCGAATCTCTCTCCCTCCCTCTGAATGGCGAAAATGTTATCCGCCGAAAGGAGTGTTCTTAATCCATTGAAACAGAAATCTTTTTGTATTGGTTGAAGGAGGGAGATGATTCTGTTGAAAATACTCGTTGTCTGATAGTGGTTGACCTCTGCCAAGCGTACGTATTCCTTGAAATTTTTGCAGATTGTGTCAAAGGAGTCGCCAGCCATGAGTTCTACCTCCGTCGCTCTTCTTTCAATTTCGTGCGTGACGTGGGTTCTGGTATGGACCGGAGAATGTTTTCTGGCTTGGGGTTTCCGGCCCATATGTTGTTGGAGAGTGTTCAATCTTTCGTGTTCTATTTGATCTGAAGAGAGTTTTTGCGTGTTCCCTCTTCAAATGTCGAACCCACGTCACGACTTTGTTGCAAATTGAACACTTGTACGTTTTAACCATTTTTGGTTCGAAGGTCTTCATCCGTTTTGGTGGTGGCACCGACTGATCTTCTTCAGGCAAGTTCCTTTTGGCTTCCTTTTTTTCTGCAGCAGTTTGTGGCCAATCTCACGGAGCTGGGCCTCGCTCCGTGATGTGGGTGGCCGCGCGCCTTCTTCACTCGCCGCAGCCAACGCAACCTTTTCGTTGTTCTTCGTCATCACTGCGAAATAAAAGTCCCTCTCTTCACGCGTTATGACGTCATCTCTGTGGACCTGTTGCAAATGCCGGGTGGCATTCACAAAGGTTCCGACGCAGTGATAGAGAGGGCACAAAGTAGTTCTCCGGGTTGATGTTGTCGGCTTATACTTTAATCTCAGAGTTTTCTTGGCCACATCGCTCTCCCGATACCTTCTGCAAATGGCTTCTCTATGACATACCTCCTCCATTTGAACGCGATGACGCTCCAGCACAGAAGAAAGCTCTTCAGAATGGCGTTTCACGATGTCCTTCTTGGATTCATACCTCACTTGACAAGGGAACGGTAGATCATACTCGATGCGAGGAATGTCATGGGAGCGACCACTCTTGATGAGGGAATCAGTACGCTTTCTCCTCAAATGGTCGACCTTCCCTGCATCGCTACCGTACATAGATTCTCCCATCGTGTCCTCTTCTTCGTCCAGGTCCTCCTCCTCCCAAGGCTCGCTCCAATGCCGCTTTTAGGACAACTTCTCCTGCTGCCTGGACTCCTCCTTCTCCTCCTTTAGGTGCTCATCCTCCTCCTCCTCCTCATTTAGGTGGTGCTCCTCCTCCTCCTGTAGGTGCTCCTCCTCCTCCTCCTCTAGGTGCTCCTCCTCCTCCTCTAGGTGCTTCTCCTCCTCTAGGTGCTCCTCCTCCTCCTCCTCTAGTTGTCGAAAGAGGTGGCACTATTTATGACTCGTCATGGCGCGTTTCATCCATCCGTGTAGCTCACAATGCTGTACATCGGAACTGTCCCTCTTTGATATGCCCCCACTCAGGTATCTATTGAGCATAGCGACTTTACTACAATTAACCCAATAAACACAATTAGTTCGCCGAGTGCTCCTATAGAATTCGTGATACCCAGCTCAGGTCCTTACTTTTTTGACCCGAGCTGCATGCACATGTACGCTAAACTGCGTATAGCCCATTCTGATGGAACGGATTGCGATGATAGTTACTCAGCGTACCCTGAAACCAACTTTTTACACTCCATATTCAGCCAGTGTGAGGTGTATTTAAATCAGGTTAACATCTCGGCCGGAACGGGGTACTACCACCTACGATCCTATCTGAAAAATGGGGTATGCTACGTTTTGGCGAGGCCGTTTGGGCGCTGGCGATTTGGCGCGGCCGTTTGGGCGCCAACCCATTTTGGCGCCAGCCCTTTTGGCGACGGACGTTTTGGCGCTAAAAAATATGATTGATTCGTCATTATGCAAAGGTATAACTCAAAAAAGTTAAAACTGTAATGTAAGTTTATTTTAAAATTAGGTAGGCCTATAGCTTAACATTTTTTAAAACTGTCATGTAACTTTATTTAAAAATTAGGTAAGTAAAATTTTAACTAGTTATTCATTTGGTAATTATGAGCAAGGCCCCTCAAGTACTCGACAGCATCTTTGTTTTCACATCTACGAACAATTTCTTGTATTCTTCTATCTACATCTCTATGCTTCTTTAGCTTTTGCGGTGGTTCATGTCCAGCTACTAACCGTTCACAATATGCATCTCTACCTTTCTGTACTTTACGCAGTCCATCTATTAATTTCCATATTGTGGGATGATGCATGCCAAGTTCGTATTGCAATCGATGGTGGGCTGCTTCCGCATGATTGTTTGTGCGGTCTTCTCCGTCTAATGTTCTTTGATAAAGGTTCCAAATCTCGGGGAGGAATAGAGGAGCTCGTCTTCCATTTCCTCGTCTGTTCTGACGACCAACATATGTATCTTCAAACCAGTTGAGTAAACATTGGAGTTCTTGTGGCAACTCGGTCGCTAGAGCATCCATATATTCGTCGATCTTGTTCAAAGGTACGAAGGCAAGGGCAATAATCATTTTAGCTTTTAACGCGAAATCTGGATCGTTGTTATACAGATTAGTGAAACCCAAAGAAGTTAGATGTTTTTGCATATTTTGGGCTAAATGAAAAAAGCATCCTTTTATTTGCACATCGGGGAATGTGTCCTTCATAGCACTGTGCACAGCTTTTTCAAAATCGCAGACGATTGAAGTGGGTCTCAAATTGGGTTCCACTTCTTTTAATAACTCGAACATTCTCACATATGTGATGCGTTGTTTGTTGGGCAAAAGGGCATACATAATGGGGTGAACTCCCTCGTGTTTTTTTGCCAAAATTACATAAATCTGAGAAAAGAGGCTGGGAGCAATACTGAATGTGCCATCGACAAACCAGATATCAGATGTAACTAAATGTTGGAGCCAACTCGCTCTTCCGAAGCTTAATATCCGATCGGGGCGTGGTCAATTACCAAATGAAGAACTAGTTAAAATTTTACTTACCTAATTTTTAAATAAAGTTACATGACAGTTTTAAAAAAATTTAAGCTATAGGCCTACCTAATTTTAAAATAAACTTACATTACAGTTTTAACTTTTTTTGAGTTATACCTTTGCATAATGACGAATCAATCATATTTTTTCCCAGCGCCAAAACGTCCGTCGCCAAAAGGGCTGGCGCCAAAATGGGTTGGCGCCCAAACGGCCGCGCCAAATCGCCAGCGCCCAATCGTCCCGTCCCGTGAAAAATGTCCTCAACTTTTCAAAAGAAGCGAAGGACACCTTTTCAACCGCCGAGGGCTTTTATCAGACTGAAGATGAAAGTGGTATAAAGGATAAATTTAAAAATTCTATAAAAAGATATACGAGTGTTTTGGACGTCTTCATACAGATTTCACATTCCAGGAGAAACTGCTTATGAACGGGGTGGATATGAAGTTGAAGCTTACCCGCACGATTCCTGAGATCTGCATAAATCTGGAGTCTGATCAAGAAGAGGGCGCGAAACCCGTTGTGATTCACATAATAGAGGTGTATTTGCGTGTACGCCGAGTGAAATTAAGTTCGCCAAAACAAATAGATTGAGAAAGACTTAATACACGCCACAGTAAAATACCCAATTAACAGGGTACAGATCAAGCTATACACGGTGCCCGCCGGGTTGGCCTCGAAGCAACTAGAAAACGTGGCCCTTGGAGTCCTACCTAAAAGGATATTAATTGGAATGCAGGACCACGCCTCGACGAATGGAAAATATAAAAAGAGCGCCTTTAAATTCGAGAATTTCGGCCTTAAAAATATTACTCTATACGTAAATGGCGTTGCATTGGGAGGGACTACGAATACGGACTACTCATCAGACGCTGTGTTCCAGCTCTGCGCGAGAGCTTATAGTAGTCTGGCTCATAATACAGGTGCCTGTGACGAGCTTGAGTTTGGCGTAACGCAGAAAGAATTTGCCGAAGAATTTAACATTTATTCATTTGATGTTACGCCTGACTTTTCTGCTGGCGTAAATACGCACTTAACGCCACAACAGAGCGGGAATATCTCAGTCAGGTTGGAATTTCCGAAGCCTATAGACGTCCTTATTAATGTAAGGGGTTCCAAAAAACCTTAGCCCCCCCCATTTGCAGCTTACATGTTTACTTACAGTATATCGAAATATTTTTAGTGATTATAAAAATATATAAAATTCTTTATTTTTTGCAGGTATTAAAATTACTCTAGCTGATAAAGTGATAATATAATGGCTTCTCAATTAATTGGTGATTTGGAGAGGCAACGTGTGATAGATCGCATACGAGCAATAACATTTCGGGAAGCTCGTGATGCTGGAGCCACCTTTATAACACGTTCATGGGTTGCCAAAAAGTTGCGAAGAAGTGAGGACTTCGTCAAAAGAAATTGGAATAAAACTTTGGATGAATGTGAAATGGATACAACCAAATCTGGGCGCCCAAATTTGCCACTCTCTCAGGAAACAAAGGACATCATTGAAAGCGGTACGCGTAAGCGGAAAAACAGCTGTGCTAAACTTTCTAGAGAGATCGAAGTGTTGAGAGGAAAGATCGTTAGTGGTGAGATCATTCGACTGTACCGTCATAGGCAAGGTTTAAAGCCTTGGCATGAACTTCCAAAGCTAAGAAAAACTCAACTTAACATCGATGACAGAATGTGGTTTGCCCATTATCTTGAAGATTGGGATGTGGATGATTTCATGCATTTAGCTGTCTCCGATGAAATTTTTGTTTACGTAACACGTCGGCCTAACTACCAAAATGATCGAGTGTGGGCCACAACACCAGATGAAATCGATGACAATGAACATTATCGCGAATTATTAAAAAGTCCAGACTGTGTTGGTGTGTTTGTTTTGTTCACTGCAAAGAAGCTCATGTGGGTGCTGAAGCCAAATGGTCAGAGTTGGGATGGACAGTATTTTCGTGATATTATTCTATCCCAGCATGTCATTCCTTTTATAAGAAACACAAACAATGTTATGGATGTCCATCAGGTCACAACTCTGCACGATAAGGCCCCCTGCTTTAAAGCATTAGCCACTCAACAGTTGTTGCGGAACCATGAATTCGATTTCTTTGGAAATGAAGAATGGCCAGGAAATTCTCCTGACCTGAACGTCTGCGAACACATTGGATCAGTTATAAAGGACAACGTTGAATGTCTCTTGTTTCAAGAACCTGCAGCAAATCGATTTTCGAAGGATACAATGACGCAACACATTGAAACTGTTTTAGCAAATTTGCGTAACGATCAAGATCTATTCACGTCACTTTTGGCAAGCTACCCAAAGCGAATTCAGGCTGTCTTGAAAGCCAATGGCGGGAACACCAAGTTTTAATTGTTTCTCATTAAATGCAGGATTAAATTTTCTTTTGTAAGGTATGTTTAGTGTTACTGTACTCTAATGGTTTAGGCCATGGGCGGGGGGCTAAGGTTTATTGGGGCCCGTATATTATACATATATATATACACATATATACGTATACATATATATATATATATATATATATATATATATATATATATTATTATCATATGATGATGTATGAATATTTATATAAAAACTGAAAAAAAAAAATATTATATTCAGTGAAAGCTACATTGCTGTGTTTGAATGTACCAAAGCCAAACTTTTAAAATGGACATGGGTGCATTTAAATGCGTTTTCTATGTACGATCACCAAAGAATCTCAACAAAAGATAAAAAACGCAGCCTTGTGGCTTTCAACAAACCAAATGTAGAGAAAAGAAATATTTTTAGTTTCTTTCTGAAGTAAACGCTGCTTAACAATGCATTTTATCTCTCGTTAGCTTAATTTTCCATACCGCATCCGATAGGTTAAACTGTACAGAAAAGAATATTTATTTTTGTATTTCGAATGGACTTTCACATCACCGAGGCCATTTCCTCGTAACCATAGATACACGCCTGACTCCATAATACACGCCAGTTCGTTTTTTTCACATATCATTTTATAAGATAAACGGCCATATGCGAAACATTTTTCTTTATAAGCGAAACACTCTCTCTCTCTTCTCTGTATCACACATATATTTTAGGAACATCTATATAAAAATACTTAAGCCAGCAAGTAAAAAGAAAAATTATTCTAATGCTTTTCGTGTGTTCAGAAATACATCTCGTCAGGGAACGATTGCTCACTCTTTTACGTCGTAATTTCATTGAGATTATTGAAGCTCATATACAATGCCTCCATTGCCTATAAGATCTGTGGCACGTGGAACATACTGCCTTCAGAAGAGGAGAACAGTTCCTCTGCGGTTCAGTTCAAGTAAAGGATAGAAAGAATTCTACATATTTGAAGCTGTACATCCTTGTATGGGGACAATGCTTTTGAGGTAATTCTTTTCCTTGCAACTCTCTCGAACATGGTGGAAAATTGTGGTAGGCATGTTCTAAAATACATAAAAAAAAAAAAAAAAAAAAAATATATATATATATATGGAAAATTTGGGAGTACCGAAATGGAAGACCCACCTAATCTTGGATAAGCCATATTGACATTAAAATAAATAATAATAATAAAAAATAACTCAGAAGGAGAACATGAACTCTTGCTGAGAAAAATTAAAAAGACACCAACGAAAAACAAATATGGGATGAAAAGAAAAAAAGATCCCATGGCTAGAAATAGCAACACGGTTTTAAGAAGAAGAAGAAAAAGATCGGATA
This sequence comes from Bathynomus jamesi, assembly GCA_023014485.1. Classification (NCBI taxonomy): domain Eukaryota; kingdom Metazoa; phylum Arthropoda; class Malacostraca; order Isopoda; family Cirolanidae; genus Bathynomus; species Bathynomus jamesi. Next base: position 494,539 of record JAJOZX010001226.1, on the reverse strand, counting down.
AGCAGAATAACAGGGCGAGAAGCTGAATAAGCATAAGCGGATTAAGCATACAGCAGCGACGGAAAAAGCCGGAATAAAAATGTTTTAGTGGTGTCAAGAGATAAAATTCATAACAGTTTCAAGGTAAGAAGTTCATAAATTTCCCTTCGGTTATTAAATTTAGGTTAAATAAGCTGACATTTCAGCTGTAATTGTTTAACAAAAGAGTATGGAAGTCCTGTTTATGGACAAATAGTTAGGCTGGTTCATCTTTGGCCTAGGTCTTCCATCTTCAACATAGCCTAGGTTGTGTTTAGGCTATCTGGTTGGAGCAGGACCTATTTTTTCCATATCTATAAATGGTGGCCCGTGTGGGGAAGGGTTATTTGCTGTGAAAACCTTAACCTTGAATAAAATAAAATAAAATAAATTAAAAAAAAAAAAATAATAAAATTACGCCTTATCAAACATTTTGACATCTGAACAGAATTTATTCCATGTTTGGCTTTTTCAAATACTTACTACATATAAATAATAATAAATTACGAAGCCCTAACTAAAAATAAAAATAAGAAATAATTCAAATGCTTCAAAACTTATCATTTGGTCATAAATGTGGTAAAATTCTAGAATAAGGGTAATCAGAAGCCTAGCCTATTTAACCAAAATAAAGCTTATTTATAGAGTTGAAAGGGTTTTAGGATTTTGGGGACTTAATTTTGGAAAAATAAAATAAACAAAATATGGCTGAATGTGAAGCAATTGAGGCAAAGATTAAATCATTAAAAAGGAAGAGATCAGCAAGGAAGGGAGTCATTACCAGGCTTTTAACTACCTTTAATAGCAAAGAAAATCCAAATAAAAGGGATTATGATACTATTTTGGGTGGTTTAAATAGAATTAAACAGGAAATAATAATTATAGATGAGGAAATTGTTACAGAAACTGATGCGTTAAATGTTGGTGAAGAGACATATACAGCACTTTTGTGTGAACAAGAACAGAATATTTTTGAAATAGATTCTCACATAAATGAATTATATGCTGCTTTAGATAATCTACCAAATAATTTAGAGGCTACAAATCAAAGTTTGATTGAGGCCTTCAGAAATGTATCCATTTCTAATGATGACAATAAACAACTAAAAGCCAAGTTACCAACATTACAAGTACCAATATTTGAGGGTGATCGAACAAAATTTCAGTCTTTTCTAGAAAAATTTGATAGTTTAATTGGCAACAAAGATTATATATCTGATGTTGACAAATTCAGTTATCTCCTTAATTATTTAAAGGGCCCAGCCCTAAAACTGGTTGATGCCTTACCGGCAATTGGCAGTTCATATAAAATAGCTCTCAAATTACTAGAAAGAAATTTCCTAAATAAAAAAGAAATAGTAAATGATTTAGCAATAAAATTAAAAAATATAAAACCAGCCAAGGATAACCATCAGGATCTGTACAATTTCTATTGTGAAATTGAATGCATGTTAGGTCATCTACAAAATAATGATATAGATCTAGAGAAATCAGCATGGTTTATCCAAGCCATAATATTTGATTGTTTACCTACCCAAATTAGGGATATTTTCCAAAGAATAACGGGAAATACATACCCTACCCTTGATGAAATAAGGAATGAATTTCCAAATGTTTTGTCAATGTACAAATCTTCAAAGATTGATTCACAAACAAAGATTGATTCACAAACAAAGAAAATACAAACAAAACCACAACCACAACAAAAAGACAAATCAGAACAAAAAGTGATAGGTCTAACTCCTACACTACGAAATTTTAATGTTACGACAGAATTTGTACGTAAGTGTAAATTTTGTTCGGCTGATGATCACTATAGCACACGATGTACTAAATATGTAGACTTAGAATCCCGGATAAATAGGTGTTCTCAGTTAAACCTTTGTACTAAATGCACAGGTGCAGGACATACTAACAAAGACTGCAAAACAAAAATAAGATTCAAATGTGTTAATTGTGGAAGTTTAAATCATGTCTCTTGTCTTTGTGATTCATTTAAAAATTCAAATAAACAAAACCTAAAGAAAAATGAAAAAACATTTAATGGACATATATCAATAAATAATGTCAATAAAAATTCTAGTGTACTCCTACCTACAATAACCTTGGATTTAAAAAATAAAGAAGGTGGGACAACTCCTATAAGATGTCTAATAGATTCTTGTTCCCAACAAACATTTGTAGATCAATCATTAGTTAATCAATTAGGCCTACAAACTCATAAAAATGAACAAGAATTGTGTATAACATCATTTGTCAAAGAAAATGAACAGAAAGAAAAATATAATACAGTCAATTTAGATCTGGATATACCCACAGAGAATAAAACAACAAACATAGAAGTAGTAGTCATTGAACAAGTTGGTCAACAAAAATTTAAAATACCAAATTTAAAAGAAGTAATACAACAACTTAAAAAGCAATATAAAATTGCAGATAGAAATTTAAATGATGATATAATAGATAATGTTCAAATGTTAATTGGAGCTGATTATATTCACTTAATTCAGAAGGGCATAGTCAGAATAGGAGATGGGATTGCTCTAGATACTCACTGGGGTATAGCTCCACTGGGACACATAGATAAATATAAAATAACAATGAAAAATAAAAATATATGACTAACAAACTTGCCCTATTATGACAAGGTCTTACACAACTCAAATAATGACATAAATACTGAAATATTAAATAAATCATTAACAACTGAAGAATTAGATAAAGGTGTACAACAGCTCTGGCTATTAGAGTCAGTGGGGGTGCAAGATGGTGATCATACAGATGAAAATCAATTAATGGCTGAAAATTTTGAAAACACCATCATGTATGAAAATGGCCATTATTCAATTGAACTACCTTGGAAGATCAATAGTCCAAAATTAAATGATAATCTAAAGGTAGCTAAAGGTCATCTCTATAATTTGATGAAAGATTAAAAAATGACAAGAGAATTAAAATGTATGATGATGTTTTCAAGGACCAGTTAGAAAAAGGCTTCATTGAAGAAGTTAAAGATCACCCCTTTAAAAAAGACAACTGCCATTATCTTACTCACACAGGAGTCTATAGAAAGGATGCACCCACAACAAAACTTAGAGTTGTGTATAACTGTAGTCTTAAAGATGGCAATAAGCATAGCTTGAATGACTGTCTCATAGAGGGGCCTAATCTTATTTCAGACCTTGTAAAAATCCTTCTAAGATTTAGATTAGATGACTATGCAGTTCAAAGTGATATAAGCAAAGCTTTTTTGAGAATTCATCTGAAAAATAACTATGACAAAGATCAACTAAGATTCTTGTGGTTTAATGATCCATATGACTTAAATAAAGGGTTTAAAACATTTAAATTTAATGTGGTTTTGTTTGGAGCAAATGCAAGTCCTAGTTTACTGGCTTTAACCATCAAACATCACTTAAATTTGTATGATGAAAATGATTTAACTGTTCAGTTCTTGAAAGATCACTTCTATGTAGATAACCTTGTAGGATCAACCAAAACAGAGTCAGAATTAAATGAAGTTTACATAAAAGCAGATAAAATAATGAAAGAAGGTAATTTTGAATTAAGAGAGTGGATCACAAATAATGAGAGACTAAATCAAAAAATAAAATCAGAAGACAAAGGATTAACAGAACCAACAAACAGGGTGAAAACATTAGACATGATCTGGGATTTGAACTCAGATTCTAAAGTTCATGACTCACTCTGCACAAAAGGCTACACCTTAGATACAATAGCTAACACAAAAAGAAAGATCTTATCCGAAAGTTCAAAAATATTTGATCCTATGGGTTTACTCCTTCCTTCTACTATCAGATCCAGGGTTCTTTTACAAGAATTTTGGAAACAGAAAGTAGACTGGGATGATCCTATAACCAATAAACAACAAGATAGCTGGAAAAGGTTAGCTAAAGATCTCAATAAATTACAAAACATAAATATTCCCAGAGTTTGTGGACACAGAGATACACCTCAAACCTTGCATGTATTTGGTGATGCCAGTGAAAAGGTGTATGGCTGTTGCGCTTACCTTGTAGGTGAGGATGGCAGCCATTTGATCTATGCAAAGGGGAAAGTAACACCATTAAAACAAAAGAAAACTATTCCTCAGCTTGAACTACTTGCGGGTTATCTAGCTGTAAAAATAACAGTATTTCTCCATGAAGTCTATTATGATGTAAACATCACAACTACATATATTTGGCTTGACAGTCAAATCTGCTTGGCATGGATCAACTCTGATGAGCTAAACTCAAAAAACATCTTTGTCCGTAACAGATTAAGAGACATTAAAGAAGCTAGACAAAATTTGGACATAACCTTCAGATACATTCCAACAAAACAAAATCCTGCAGACTTTCTCACAAGAGGATTATCCTGCAAATTACTAAAATCCAACAAAAATTGGTTTCATGGACCTGAATTCATTCAGGATGAAACAATGTGGCCAGCAGAACAAATTAATGTAAAACTTAACATGATAACCACAAATAAAGTTGAGCCACTATTAGATTATAACAGTTATTCTGACTTTGGCAAACTTGTAAGGGTAACATCTTACTGTCTCAGATTCATTCACAACTGTTTAAAGAAAATAAATAAACAAAGAAATAATGATAATGAAATGTATACAAGTCTAGCCACCAAATATTGGATTAACCACATACAACAAACAGAATACAAAAATGAAATAGATTTTTTAACAATTGGTAAACAAATGAACAAAGTACCCTCTGTGGTAATAAACTTGAATCTTTACATTGACAAAGATAGCTTATTAAGATGTAAGGGTAGATTAAACAAATCACAAACAAATCACATATAACAGTAAACAACCCCTTCTTCTTCCTAGGTTCCATCACATTACAACCCTAATTATTAGAGAGAAACACAATGAACTTTATCACATGGGCGTTCCACAAACATTAAATGCCATTAGAAAGTTGTATTGGATACCCAAAGGCAGAATGACTGTAAAGACAGTTTTGAATAACTGTGTCACCTGCAAAAGGATTCATTCCAGATCTTTCAGGAAGACCAATCCTCCTGATTTGCCAACAGAGAGAGTCACCTTTAATAGGCCTTTTGAAACAGTTGGCATAGACTATACAGGAAGTTTGACTGTTGGTCTGGGAATAACAGAACAAAAAATGTACATCATACTTTACACATGTTCATCTTCTAGAGCAGTCAGCTTAGACGTAGTGAGTGATCTCTCCGCAGAATCATTTGTCTATAGCTTTAGAAGATTTGTGCTAAGCATTCTGTACCCAAAATTGTTTGGACAGATAATGCAACCTATTTCAAGGCTGGTGAAAATCAAATAAATGACATATTACAAAATTCACATACCATAACATATCTACAAAATAACAAAATAAAATGGAAATACATCCCTGTTGCCTCACCATGGTATGGAGCAATCTGGGAAAGGAATATCCAAACAATAAAGAATTGCCTAAAGAAATCAATAGGTAAAAAACAAATTGAATTCTTTGAACTTCTCACTCTCATTAGTGAAATTGAGAATGTTGTCAATAACAGACCTCTTACTTATGTAGGGGATAATATTAATGATGTAGAGCCTCTCACCCAAATCATTTGATTAAGGGAGAAGTCATTAACCTTCTACCTGATTACAATATCTCCTTGGATGATCCACCTTGGAGTGATAATAATCATGATTTGCAAAATAGATTATCACAAATAACAAATATAAAAACAAAATTTAAAAAGCAATGGAGTGATGAATACCTTGTTGGGTTGAGAGAAAGACATAAATATATACAAAACAAAGACTGGGTTAATAAAATTAGGGTAGGAGATGTAGTTCTAATTAGACAAAATACACCAAGACAGTGTTGGCCATTAGGTAGAGTTTTAGAACTAAAAACTGGGGAAGATGGATTAACCAGGGTTGTAAAACTTAAAACTGCTTCAGGTGAAACTATGAGAGATGTATCACTCTTATACCCCCTAGAAGTAGGACCAACTACTGTTAACAAAAATGATCAAGATGATGAATCTATAACACTGGTCAACACTCATTTTATTGCCAATCATATTAGAATGATTTTGGGGTAACTTTGTGGTGCTGATTCCGAATATGACATCGGTTTTGCTAGATTGGCTCTAATTTATGAGATAATTGGTACCCCATTGAAACACGTAAAAATGCAAAAAATTTAATGTTCAGGCGGAGCCTACTTACAAATCGCATTGAAATTGTCTCAAATCATACAAAAGTAAACACATGAAATACATAATGGCATTTTATTCGGTCTCACCATCTAGAATGTTCCAGTAGTTTCCCATATGCACGCGTTATGGTTACGTTTCCTATTAATTGAGGGTATTCATTATCTCAAGAACTAGAGCCAAATCGGAAAAACTACTTTCATTTTGGAATTCAGCAACCCCAAAATACCCTAAATTCGTACGAATTTCCTTGGCAACGAAAAAAAATTTTTTTTTTGTTGAGCTGTGTAATAGATTCTGATGATGATCAAAATTTGACCCAAACTATACCAAACCTAACCTGTTCAATAAATGATGTAACTAGTCCTACTACTACAATAACCTATACCACAAATAGTAGACCACAACGTTCAACTGCTCTACGAGCTAGGCAGATGTTACAACAAAAGATAAGGGCTGGAGTATTGTAATATTTCCTATGGAAGATAAACTAAAATGCAACACCCTTTCATTTTGAAAAGGGTGAGGACTTTATAAAATGCTACACTTTTTATATTAAAAAGTGAGGAAAAACAAAAATGGAATAACAAATAAAACATAAAATATAGGTAAACTAAGATGGGTTAACAAATATTAAAGAAAAAATTGGGTTTCACATGCAATTTTTCCTTTCTGGCTGGCCCCAATGTATGGAAAATTTGGGAGTACCGAAATGGAAGACCCACCTAATCTTGGATAAGCCATATTGACATTAAAATAAATAATAATAATAAAAATAACTCAGAAGGAGAACATGAACTCTTGCTGAGAAAAATTAAAAAGACACCAACGAAAAAACAAATATGGGATGAAAAGAAAAAAAGATCCCATGGCTAGAAATAGCAACACGGTTTTAAGAAGAAGAAGAAAAAGATCGGAATAAGCAGAATAAGAGGGCGAGAAGCTGAATAAGCATAAGCGGATTAAGCATAACAGCAGCGACGGAAAAAGCCGGAATAAAAATGTTTTAGTGGTGTCAAGAGATAAAATTCATAACAGTTTCAAGGTAAGAAGTTCATAAATTTCCCTTCGGTTATTAAATTTAGGTTAAATAAGCTGACATTTCAGCTGTAATTGTTTAACAAAAGAGTATGGAAGTCCTGTTTATGGACAAATAGTTAGGCTGGTTCATCTTTGGCCTAGGTCTTCCATCTTCAACATAGCCTAGGTTGTGTTTAGGCTAATCTGGTTGGAGCAGGACCTATTTTTTCCATATCTATATATATATATATATATATGTGATGGTTTTCGCAAATAAATTCATCCCATATATATATATATATATATATGATACAACCCGTGAGGAAAAATAAAAATAAATACAAGATTTCTCATTTATTCAACAATACATCTCGTCAGGGAATGATTGCTCGCTCTTTTGCGTCGTAATTTCATTCAGATTATTCAAGCTCATATTCAGGGATACATTACCTATAAGATATTTGGGGCTTTCACACGAGAACTAGAGAGAGAGGAGCTTCATTAATATAAAGTCTTTAAAAAGGTTATAGTAAAAATTTTCCTGTATATTTAAGTTTATCCAATACTTTGTGTGAAAGTTTTCCCTTTTCGGAGAAAAACCCATATTTTTAACATAAATAATTTCTTTATTTTAGTTACAAATATTGCTATTTTTTAGCAGAATTCTTTAGCACACATTACGTCACACGTAATGTGTGACGTTTTCGTCCTTCAATGTATTTTTTCATCTACCCATGGTTATGTTATATGCAATGTTATAACTCCGTTGGTCAACGAAGTTAAGCGATATTGGTTCTGGGCTGCTGTTGGATGGGTGGCTGTCCAACGCTCCAGATGATCTACAGATCTACAGAAGCTAAGGCTAACAAAGACCCTAAGATCCACTCTAAGGTTAGCCCGAGAGAAAGGAAAGAGTAGGGGGTTAAGAGAAGAGAAGAGAATAAAGGGTTAAGTAAGGAGCAACACCTATCATTCGTGGGTTAACTTTCATTCAGAAAAAGAGAAAAAAGACTCACCATCATCATCCGCCGGCCACTACCGACAAGTCAGAAAAATAGTCGGAGAGAATAGGAGAGGGGTGAAAGATGAAAAAAGTAAAATAAGAACGCTTACAAACCATGCAAACACAGTCTTAACTCACAGTCATACCATGCAAACTACAAACATGCAAGGAAAGAGTTACAGACATGCAAAGTAAGGAGATAAGAAAAAAAAAAAGTAGGTAAAGTTAAACAAAAAGTGGGTTAGTTTACGCTACGAGCTGCATCTACGTTCATGTTAGTCTAATATTTTTTATTTTTTTTAAAATAATTTTATTGTTGGCATCACACGCTGGCATGTCACAAGCTGGCATTCATCGTCAACAGACTCATCCTCGAGCACCACCACCAGAGCTCCTGTTGCTAACTTTGTTTTTTTAAATTAAACAACGTTAATGCTTTTAAAATGTCTGTCAAGACGGTTTTTAAACATATTAACGCTGGTAGAATGAACGACTGACGCGGGAAGATTATTCCATTTATCAATTACTTTGAACGTAAAGAAGTTTTTAGCGATATTAGTAATGAAACGTCTGCCACGCAACTTAAATCCGTTATTGCGAGTATTACTATTATCGAAAGTGAACAATTTGTCAAAATTTACGTAATCGATGTTATTAACGATTTTGAAAACTTCAATAAGCTCCCCCCTTAATCTTCTAGTTTCGAGTGAATACAGGTCTAACTCTTTAATCCTATCTTCATAAGGCTTATTGCGCAATGACGGAATAAGTTTCGTGGCACGACGCTGAACCCTTTCTAACCTATCAATATCCTCACGCAAGTACGGGCACCAAAACTGAACTGCATATTCTAAATGAGGCCTGACTAGGGACTTGTAAAGGGGCAATATAATATCCTTCGATTTAAATTCGAAATTACGCGCTATGAAGCCTAACATCCTATTAGCTTTTGCGCAAGGCTCCAGGCACTGGTTCCTAACCTTTAAATCCTTAGATACGCGTACGCCTAATTCTGCTTCCTCGTCAACGCTCGCTAACTCCCTATTATCCATCGTGTACGTGTAATTATTGTTGCGAGAACCTATATGCAAAACTTTACATTTGTCTACGTTAAATTGCATCTGCCACTTATCTGTCCACTCCATAATCCTATTTACATCGTCTTGGATCCTATTTCTATCGTCCTCGTTAACAACCTTACCGCCTATTTTAGTATCGTCCGCGAATTTTGACACGTTACTAGTCAATCCTACATCTATGTCGTTAATGTAAATTACGAATAGCAATGGGCCTAACACACAACCCTGTGGGACACCGCTACCTACATCTAACCACCCTGATTCACTACCATTAACTACGACCCTCTGCCTCCTAGCATGAAGCCATTCTTCTAACCAGTTAGCTACCTGACCGCGTATACTGTGCGCTTTAACCTTCGCAATTAGTCTTCTATGCGGAACTGTATCGAACGCCTTTTTAAAATCTAAATAAATAACGTCAGCTGCTCTATGCCTATCGTATTCGCGCACTATTTCGTTATAAAATTCTAACAAATTAGTTAAACAAGACCTATGGCGTCGAAACCCATGCTGACTACTATTAATCAAATCTCTACTTTCTAAGTGATCAATAATACGATCCCTAACTACGGATTCCAAAAGTTTACCGACAATTGACGTTAAGCTAATGGGCCTATAATTGCTAGCTACTGCGCGGTCGCCTTTTTTAAAAATAGGCGTGACGTTAGCTAATTTGAAGTCTTCAGGAATAATCCCCGTTTCGAGTGACTGATTAAAAATCTTCGTTAAGGGGCCTACGATAACTTCTTTCAAATCTTTCAAATGTCTGGGATAAAAAGCGTCAGCGCCTGGAGCCTTGCTAACTTTTAGCCTATCGATATAATGCGCAATCTCAGCCTCGTAAACAGTTATTTCATCCAAAATAGTCTCGCTACTAAATGGAACGATATCGTCCACGTCGGGGACATTATTTACGTCTTCTACAGTAAAAACTGTCGCAAAAAAGTTATTGAAAATACCCGCCATCGCCTGAGCGTCAGAAGCCAAAGCGCCATTAACATCCACGAGAGGGCCTATGTTATCTTTTACCGGCTTACGATTATTTACGTATTCAAAAAACTTTTTTGGATTATGTTTACTATCCGCAGCTATAAGTATCTCTAAATTATGCTTGGCATTCCTAACTGATCTTTTAACCTGACGTCTAAGCTCGATATATCTATTAAAGTCAGCAGCCGTGCCATTGCGCTTACTAAGTCTATACGCTCTATTACGCTCGTTTATAAACTCTCCTATTTCCCTACTCCACCACTTCGGCCTACCACGATTTCTAGCGCGCTTGGGCCTACGAGGAATAAACTCCCTTTCAGTATTCATAAAACTTTCTTTAAACGCCACCCAACGCAAATTTGTGTCATTGCCCATAAATAAGTTATCCCAGTCCACTACTCTCATCTTATCAGCAAAACTATCAAAATTAGCCCCACGAAAATCAGGGACTTCTATTACGTTACTATCCTTAGTGTTTTTTTATCGCTAACTTAAACCTAAGAATTTGATGATCACTACATCCTAAACTCTCGCCTACTTCTAAACCTTCTACTATATTCTCGCCGTTCGTCATCACCAAATCTAAAATATTGTCACCGCGCGTTGGTTCGGTAACTATCTGTCGTAAAAAGTTATCGTCCATAAACTCAACCAATCTCAAACCCTCCTCATTACCAGTAAAATTCTCGTAATTAACATTAGGGCAGTTAAAGTCTCCGACAATTATACTATTCCGATTGTCAATAAAATTACCAAGAAGTGAGTAAAATCTTGTATCTGTATCGATGGGTTGAACGGGAGGTCTATAAACAACAACAAAATTAAAACTAATACTACGCGCCCTAACTTCAACACATATCGCATTAATTGCTGCCGGAAAATCTAACAACCTCGATAGCCCTAAGGGAATTACGAATGTACAGCAAAACGCCTCCACCAAACCCATGTAACCTATCATTAGTAAAGAGTTTAAAACCCGGTATATCAAGGTCCCCCAACAAGTCCCGAGTCACGGTATTTAACCAAGTTTCAGTGATAGCAACTATATCATAGTTGCCGGAATAAATTATCGCCTTAAATTCATTTAATTTATTTCTAATACTACGCGCGTTACAATAAAAGACGTTTAAGTTATTTTTTACGACGGGCCCGCGTTTTAAACTATTTATCACGTCGGGCCCGCGTTCCCCGGACCCACAACGTTTAAAGAAGGCTTCGACCTATACAGCTTTCGCACGTTTTCGTCTATTAACCTACCTAGCCTAGCATTACCTATTTCATTAAAATGCACCCCCATCTTTTATAAAAAGGGTAGGATCACTGAATTCTGACCACAGCTTTACGAAGGGTACATTTTCCTCAGCACAAATCTCTTCTAATACTATTTCAGAAATGAAGCCTTATATATATATATATATATATATATATATATATGTAACAGTTTTTTTGCGCACACCTACAGGTCGCTACAATTGGTGTAGAACAATGCGGTTTTCATCATTCGATGCGTCTTTTTATTGTGCAGTGCCCATGCTAAAAAAAATTCCCTAACATAAATCCTGCCCCCCCTTTTAGGGGTACAGTTCTTCCCATTTCTTCATTTTTAATCATAATTTTGGCACAAAATGGGGGAGGGGTGGGGTAATGGGGGAGGGGGTGGGGTTAATGGGGAAACTCAGAAAAATAGATGCGATATATATAGTAACCAAAAAAAAATTAAAGTAAATCCTTTGCAAGGTGCCAGCCCCCTTAAAAAAATTAAAGTAAATCCTTTGCAAGGTGCCAGCCCCCTTCCCCCCTTGGGGGTAATGGGGGAAGGGTGGGGGTAAATGGGAAGAGGGGTGGGGGAGGGGGTATTGGGGAGAGGGGTGGGGTTAATGGGGAAACTCAGAAAAAAAATTGGTGGGGTGAATGGGGGAGAGGGGTGGGAGAGGGGGTATGGGGGAGAGGGGTGGGTAATGGGGAGGGGGTGGTGTTAATGGGGAGGGGGTGGGGTTAATGGGGAAACTCAGAAAAAAAATGATAACCAACATCGATTCCGGTCAGGAAGATCATGCTTATCACAACTAATGGAACACTATAACAATATTATTGATGCACTCGAAACAATGAAAACTATGATTTGGCGGGCCGCAGGGCCCCCAATTACTGTCGGTTCAGTTATTTGGTCAATAAAACTATAGAAATGAACGCAGTCATGAAAATCTTAGGCTTCAAATCCGAGCTCATTGTATTAAGATTTGTGAAGCTTTAGATTTTCATGGCTGCGTTCTTTTCTGTAGTTTTATTGAATGAATAATTGGTTTGCCAGTAACTGGAAGGCCGCAGGCACCCCACTTACTGAGGCCCAAGGTGAGAGGAATAGGAATGATATCCAGATAAAGGGCTACTGATGTTCAAAATAAAATACGCCGTAGGCCCACAATTCAGCCGAAGCACCGCAGATCTAGCAAAATCGGCGCGTAGCGCCGACCTTTGCTAGTCTCTTCTAATTTGTTATTCAAAAATATTGTTTTTGACGTAATTCTAAGACCCAACCCGTGCGTAGGGGTAATACCTAGAACTAAAGACCTATCTGACTTCGCCTTCAGGGACCTAATTAACCCCCTATATCTCTCCAAAAGGTCAGGCACTCTCGTATCGGGCCTATACGAGTCGTTGCCTCCTACCATCGTCACCAACATTGAGTGACGGGAGGCAACGTCACTCCTATCCACTTCGTCTCTAACTCTGTCAACCCTGGCCCCTGGGAGACAGACCCTCCTCCTCTTGGTTGGATGCCGTTTAACGAACTCTTTGTCCATGTGGCGCACTAAAGAGTCCCCGATTAAAATAGTTTCCCCCTCATTCACGTTCCTTTCCAAGTGGGCGAAAGGGTTCGAAACCTCGATAGGGGGGGGATTCCTATCACCAAACGTACGCAGCCTAGCTCCACCCTTAACCTCTCTAAATCCCTCGCTATCTACAGTACTACTCTCGGACTAACCTTAACCTCTTCCTCAACTCTATCTAACCTTCCCGACAGCTACCTAAACTAGAAACTAAGTTACGCACCTCACCCTTCAAATTACTAACGTCTTCAACGTTAGTATTGGTTCGGCTTCCGTCAACTGTAGCCCTACCCCTGCCCTCATCAAGCGTTGCAAGTCTTTCCACTACCTCACGTACACTGCGTTTTATGTCAACTAATTCCTCCATGAACTCGCAAAAGAAACAAACTGATCTATCGGTAATCGCCATTGGACCGCCGTTATAATCCTTAAATTCCGAATACCACCGGTTTACCCTACACCTAACACACGACGCTTTCTGCGACGGCATCGCGCAGTTAAAAATTAGTTTAAACCGTCACAGGTATAAGTTAAATTAAGCCGGCACGCTATGAAAACTTCTAAATCGCTAAAAACCACTAATAGTCAATTACTTAACTATAACAACGTAAATTTAAACGCAAGTATATCAAATTCAAAACTATCCAAAAGTAAAATTCTCAGCAATATATAAAAGTAGATGCAAAATCAGAGAGCTCAGGAAATGCGTCCGTTCAGTACAGAGTCTGACTGACGAATGAGTACAGAGTCTGACTGACGAATGAGTACAGAGTCTGACTGACGAATGAGTACAGAGTCTGGCTGACGAATGAGTACAGAGTCTGGCTGACGAATGAGTATAGAGTCTGGCTGACGAATGAGTATAGAGTCTGGCTGACGAATGAGTATAGAGTCTGGCTGACGAATGAGTACAGAGTCTGGCTGACGAATGAGTACAGAGTCTGGCTGACGAATGAGTACAGAGTCTGGCTGACGAATGCGTACAGAGTCTGGCTGACGAATGAATACAGAGTCTGGCTGACGAATGAATACAGAGTCTGGCTGACGAATGATGTAGCGACCCACCGTTCGGATGCTAGGTAAAGATGTAACAACTCCGTCATATGGCATTAGGTATCACATTGAGGCTTATCCTTATTATTTTCAACTCTCCGAAGGATATTACATAATTTTTTTTTCATAATAACGTGTTATACACGTTATTTCATTCATATATACAGATTTTATATATATGTATACAGCATATAGGATCAATTTCACATCTAAATACATGAAATAAATATATGATGCAAACCCGTGAGGAAAAAATAAAAATAAATACAAGACCTCTCGTTTATTCAACAATACATCTCGTCAGGGAATGGAGGAAAATGCAAGAGCTAGAAAATACTTATCTCCGTACAGCGTAAACAAAACAGCTAGGGTGGGATAGCGTGGATTAATGAGTATTAATTAAATGCAATAGATATTCATTTTACTTGTCTCTCGAGTGGGGCATTGTCCATAATCAATGTAAACTAATCCATACTAAAAAATGGGAAAGCTGAGATATATTGAACGATTCATTCCATAACTTTGTACAATTTTTTTCCTCTCAACTTCGTTCTGTTTTCTATCCCTACAGCTTAACCTTTCTTATATAATAAAGCCATTACAACTAAGAATCGATTTCGCCAGTGACGCAGAGTCAAAAACATTTTTCAAAACGCAGTGTACTCACTCTCAGCGATATTAAGCAACGTTAACTCTGGTCAGTAGTTTCATGGGGGACCATCTTCCGTGTGCAAATTAATGTGACCACCTATGGCTGACTTTCTCTACAACATTTAGTCTTATAAATCAAACTTATTTTTACATGTATTTTTTTTTAATTTTATATTTTCTTTCGTAAAAGCAAATTTTTAATTTTAGATGCAAGATGGACATAACATATTTTACGTTCTTTTTAACAAGAACTATACAATGTAGAGGGAAATAATTTCGTATTTATTTTTTATTTTTATTGAATAAATAACATGTAGATTTAAATAATTTCATTATTCTCATCATTTTCGTCTAATATTACAGTGGATAAGCTAGAGTTAAGTTGTCCATACCCTGAATCTTCTCGCCTCAGCAATGGCACGCCTGGGTCTCCATAAATCGGAGACTCGCATCCCGAAAGAGGACAAATATGGTTCAACATGAAATCCTGAACGGGTGGCTCCCAGCTTTCGTATAGCCACTCGAATTCTCATCCTGAGAACAGTAACGGAGTGTTCGAAAATTGTAAAGGGCTTACGTTGCATAACCTCCGTGAGCAAGATGCAGATATTGGAGCCTCGTTCTCATTACCCGCATCTTAAAAATCTAGCCTAAAGAATGGAAAGGATAGAAATGTTAAATCGGTTTAAATCACGAAGCAATGTTCTTAATATCTGTAATTTATTTTCCATGAAATTACCACATCTTTTAATTATGAGCTATATATTTTTTATATAGAAATTAATGGAACATGTAATGATTTCCATAAAATTATCATTGTAGCTATAGTTTAAGACAAAAATATATACCTTGCAATTTTTCCTGGGGGGGGTATCGTCTAACGACAGCGAGTCCACTCTACACCTCCGCAATGACGAATTTAATCTGGAAAGTGTTGAGGTACTTGGCCCATCAAATAAACGACTTGAATAGCTGAAATACAAGGTAGTAATAATACGAAATTTCGCTACTAATAATTCATTTTTACGTTAGCAAAAATAGTACCATTGTCTTCTATTAACTATTGTTCGAAATAATAAGCATGCAATTAATATGTACTTTGCTTTAACACGGCTAGTTTAAAACAGATTACACAGTGCTATACTTCACATAAAACCTTTCTAAAACGCATAGCTAAATGAAATATATGCATAAACTCATCCATATGGGGGCAAAAAGGGAGACTAACAATATGTGGTAAGACCAGTATTGTCTATTATATTTCTCTTCATGAAAATAGACAATTTTATGAAATGCCAACTGACACGTTTATTCAATAATCATTGATGAGTATTTAAAGTATATCAGATATTCAATACATATAATAATAAAATATCTTTACGTTAGTACTTCTTTTTTAATTGATTGGACTTTCAATATCATTATAAAATACGTAGAAATATTAGCTAACCTCATACGCCTCTTGTTACTCTTTAAGCGCCGCTTCGTACGTGTTACGTCAGCGTAATTCCCACACTCTTCATCGCTTAAATCAGCAAAATAACATGCATCGTCAGTACTGGAACAATTGTAAAAAGAGTGTAATAACTGTACTTATGCCGAATATACATAAATGTGTTGCTTGTCCTTTAAAATGTTAGTTACTTGAATGCATCATTTCTATCTACAACACCGTGAGTTTAAATTTTATCAGTATGCCG
This sequence comes from Bathynomus jamesi, assembly GCA_023014485.1. Classification (NCBI taxonomy): domain Eukaryota; kingdom Metazoa; phylum Arthropoda; class Malacostraca; order Isopoda; family Cirolanidae; genus Bathynomus; species Bathynomus jamesi. Next base: position 477,993 of record JAJOZX010001226.1, on the reverse strand, counting down.
GAAATAATATTTTTAAAAAAAGTAAATTTTTAATTTCTAGAATTATCATCATTACATAAACAAACACGGGTTAGAATGATCAGTCATTACAAAAATGTATGCAATAATATAACAAATATATCACTCATCTACAATTTCGTTATGACGAAAATATAAGTTTAACAAAAAAACAACATACCTTTCTTTACATTCATTGCTATGGAAGGCAGCCATGTTGTTCCAAGATCCTACTTCTCCTGTGACGTGACAATTAATGAACTGCTATAAGTGCGGGGCCAGTCGTTACGCCTATATTTACTTTGTCGCCCAGCTCATACTTAGTTGGGGTACACCCCTTCACTCACAGGAGAGAAATCCAATAGGCCTATATATATTATATATATATATATATATAATATATATATATATATATATATTTATATATATATACATGCAGCTTTACAATTGCATGAGGGTAAGTGGGTATATGAGCGTGCGTATCATTGTTTTATGTTCTAATTACTTTGGAACTTCTGATCGACTAAGGATCTTCACCATAAACTGATAAGCTAAAGAAAACATTTCAGCGACTGGCTAGTTTTTACATTTATCTATCAACAGACAGTTAAAGTAGGTATGTGTATTCTTTGTTTTAAAAATATAATTTAAGTAACATCACATTAAATATACTATTTAATGATGATCTTAATTCACATCCTTGATCGAGAAAGTGAACGGTGTTTTTATTTTGTGAAGGTTGTTAAATTAATGTACAGGAGCAAAAAAAATGTATTAATATAAAACTCTTTCACTACATTTTCAGAACCATGGAGAAACAAACATCCGTAGACTGTTTGTTATTAACCGAATCTCAGGTAGAACGCGTAAGAGAGCTGGTTGCATGCGTTGACGAAGACATCGAGGCATTAATACGGTGACGAAATTAATGATCTTAGCAACCCTCCACCAGCATTATACATTCATATATTAAAAGCGCACTCATTAGAATTTATGTCCTTTTAATGAATATGTTAATTGGATAAAACCTTTCACAATAACGTGATATTCTTTGCTTTTTCCAGGAGTTATATTGTGAAATCCGAAGACGACGAAAGCGATACGATATCCGTGAATGCCGACGGTGCCTCTTCAGAAACTTGCCACACTCCCGAAACTGAACGAGAGATAAGCACACCGGACAAAAAATTAGTCACCCCTAATAGCACCGATAGTAGGAAGTTCAAGGTCACACAGAGGGCGCTGATGTAGCATTGGTAAGTGACAAGTAGCGGTGACGTAGCACACAGGATCAGATCTGTTTCGTGAGGTGGTGAAGAACAAAGTGTGTGTTGGATATAGTCGTGAGGCAGACGTTACTCAGTGGCAAAAAGGAGCCATCGTGTTTGGCAGAGCCCACGGACACAAAATGTCTGAAGTAGCCCAATTTGTTGGTGTGTCAGCGCGTACTGTCAGCGAGTTTACAAAGAGTGGTGTAGTTCGCAATCAACTGAAAATCGACGGCGTAACTGTGGCCGGAAAACAATTCTCGACAATAGTGACCGCCGCCATGTTTCTCGTCTAGTAACTGCAAATCGTTTTCAAACCAGAGAACAATTGCTCCAAGAAACCAATGAGGTTCTCCAGCGACCAATTTCCGAACGGACATTGCGACGAGAACTGCATGCGATGGACATCTGGAGCAGGGTACCACGGAAGAGGCCGCTGTTAACAGCAAGTCACAAATTGGCACGTTATAAATGGGCTCAGAGGCACAAAAACTGGACTGCGGCAGATTGGAAACGTGTAATTTGGTCCGATGAGTCCCGTTTTTGTTTGTTCTCCAATGATGGGAGGCGACGAGTACATCGCAGGTCCAATGAAGCCTTTAATCCTGAATGCGTCGAAGGTGTTGTTCAGGCTGGAAACAGAAAGTGAAGCGCAGGAATAGACACCCACGGACTCTGGCGGAACTTCGGGACCGGCTGATGAACGAGTGGAGCAAATCGATGTTCAGTACATGCACAACCTCGTAGAGTCTCTGCCTCGCCGGATTCGTGCGGTTATCAAGGCCAGAGGCGCCGTCACACGTTATTAGGTACATTCTGAGAGGGGTGACTAATTTTTTGTCCGGTGTGTTTATTATAACCCAAAGCGTACGTTGAAGATAACTGCTTTATTGAATATACGCTTGAAGAGAAGAAAATTATACTATCTATGATGTTGAAGGCGGAAGCTACGCCTCCTCCATACGGATGTGCTACCACTCATCCAAACATTGAAGTCATAGATCTAGTTTCAGATAACGAAGAGGGGCCCACGTAAGTAACTTTTTATATTCTGGGTAAAATAGCAATGAATTGTTTCGTAAAGTATAAGTCAAAATAAAAATATTGTGATAAGATTTGTGTGGTGTGCATAAACTAGAATTGACTGAGTTAATCCGTACTGATAAATGATGTATGAATTAAATATAACTTCTTTGCATGCATTTTATATACTGGGGAAGTGATTTATGAAAATAGTATATTAGATTTGTTTCCGATTGAAATGAAATTTATGAGTTTTCTTTTTCATTGTGCATTTTTCCATAATATATATATATATATATATATATATATATATATGTGTGTGTGTGTGTGTGCTTATCATGTTATAGAAAAGAAATATTTTTTACTGTATAACAGAGTTCAGCGTGAAATTGAAACGAATTCAACAACTGACCGCTCGATACATTCTGATGTCATCATAACGGTGACGCGGAATGTTGCAAAACCAGACGCGTTAACTAGACCAAACGAAAGTACAGGGGGCGAAAAGAAGTCTTGTACAAAGTAAGTTGATACATCAATCAAAGGTAGAGCAACTTTCTAACACGGCGCCAAATATTTATTACTGAAATGTCTTATTACATGTACAGTATTTATACAATAAGGACCATTTAGCGGAAAAACTCATGATGAGTTAATAATATTTTCCTTTTTCTTCTCACACCCATAAGAAACGGAAGCTGGATGCCAACGGTTATGATAGCATGGTTGATTTTCAGCCTCCACCAAAAAAACGCACAGACCGTCTTAGAAGACAGAGAAAAATCTATCACACAGGTTTCACGGACGATGAAGACGAGTGGATGTAATAATTGATGTGTCTATTGTTAATTATTTAAATCTACATGTTATTTATTCAATAAAAATAAATAATAAATATGAAATTATTTCCCTCTACGTTGTATAGTTCTTGTTAAAAAGAAGGTAAAATATGTTATGTCCATCTTGCATCTAAAATTAAAAACTTGCTTTTACGAAAGAAAATATAAAATAAAAAAATACATGTAAAAATAACTTTGATTTATAAGGCTAAATGTTGGAGACAAAGTCAGCCATAGGTGGTCACATTAATTTGTACACGGAAGATGGTTCCCCATGAAACTACTGACCAGAGTTAACGTTGCTTAATATCGCTGAGAGTGAGTACACTGCGTTTTGAAAAATGTTTTTGACTCTGCGTCTCTGGCGAAATCAATTCTTCAGAACGAAGTTGAGAGGAAAAAAATTGTACGAAGTTATGGAATGAATCGTTCAATATATCTCAACTTTCCCATTTTTCAGTATGGATTAGTTTACATTGATTATGGACAATGCCCCACTCGAGAGACAAGTAAAATGAATATCTATTGTATTTAATTAATACTCATTAATCCACGCTATCCCACCCTAGCTGTTTTGTTTACGCTGTACGGAGAAGTATTTTCTAGCTCTTGCATTTTCCTCCATTCCCTGACGAGATGTACTGTTGAATAAACGAGAGGTCTCGTATTTATTTTTATTTTTTCCTCACGGGCTTCCATCATATATTTATTTCATGTATTTAGATGTGAAATTGATCCTATATGCTGTATACATATATATAAAATCTGTATATACGAATAAAATAACGTGTATAACACGTTATTATGCAAAAAAAATATTATGTAATATCCTTTCGGAGAGTTGAAAATAATAAGGATTAGCCTCAAAGTGATACCTAGAGCCATATGACGGAGTTGTTACATCTTTACCTAACATCCTGAGCTCTCTGATTTTGCATCTACTTTTATATATTGCTGAGAATTTTACTTTGGATAGTTTTGAATTTTATATACTTGCGTTTAAATTTACGTTGTTATAGTTAAGTAATTGAATTAGTGGTTTTTAGCGATTTAGAAGTTTTCATAGCGTGCCGGCTTAATTTAACTTATACCTGTGACGGTTTAAATTTTTAACTCCGCGATGCCGTCGCAGAAAGCGTCGTGTGTTAGGTGTAGGGTTAACCGGTGGTATTCGGAATTTAAGGATTATAACGGCGGTCCAATGGCGATTACCGATAGATCAGTTTGTTTCTTTTGCGAGTTCATGGAGGAATTAGTTGACATAAAACGCAGTGTACGTGAGGTAGCGAATAGACTTGCAACGCTTGATGAGGGCAGGGTTAGGGCTACGGTTGACGGAAGCCGAACCAATACTAACGTTGAAGACGTTAGTAATTTGAAGGGTGAGGTGCGTAACTTAATTTCTAGTTTAGGTAGCTTGTCGGGAAGGTTAGATAGAGTTGAGGAAGAGGTTAAGGTTAGTCCGAGAGTAGTAGATAGCGAGGGATTTAGAGAGGTTAAGGGTGGAGCTAGGCCGCGTACATTAGGTGATAGGAATCCCCCCACTATCGAGGTTTCGAACCCTTTCGCCCATTTGGAAAGGGACGTGAATGAGGGGGAAACTATTTTAATTGGGGACTCTTTAGTGCGCCACATGGACAAAGAGTTCGTTAAACGGAATCCAACCAATAGGAGGAGGGTCTGTCTCCCAGGGGCCAGGGCAGAGTTAGAGACGAAGTGGATAGGGTTGACGTTGCTTCCCGTCACTCAATGTTGGTGACGATGGTAGGAGGCAACGACTCGTATAGGCCCGATACGAGAGTGCCTGACCTTTTGGAGAGATATAGGGGGGTTAATTAGGTCCTTGAAGGCGAGGTCAGATAGGTCTTTAGTTCTAGGTATTACCCCTAGGCACGGGTTGGGTCTTAGAATTACGTCCAAAACAATATTTTTGAATAACAAATTAGAAGAGATTTGTGCTGAGGAAAGTGTACCCTTCGTAAAGCTGTGGTCAGAATTCAATGATCCTAGCCTTTTTATAAAAGATGGGGTGCATTTTAATGAAATAGGTAATGCTAGGCTAGGTAGGTTAATAGACGAAAACGTTCGAAAGCTGTATAGGTCGAAGCCTTCTTTAAACGTTGTGGGTCCGGGAAACGCGGGCCCGACGTGATAAATAGTTTAAAACGCGGGCCCGTGGTAAAAAATAACTTAAACGTTTTTTATTGCAACGCGCGTAGTATTAGAAATAAATTAAATGAATTTAAGGCGGTAATTTATTCCGGCAACTATGATATAGTTGTTATCACTGAAACTTGGTTAAATACCGTGACTCGGGACTTGTTGGGGGAACTTGATATACCGGGTTTTAAACTCTTTACTAATGATAGGTTACATAGATTTGGAGGCGGCATTTTGCTGTACATTCGTAATTCCCTTAGGGCTATCGAGGTTAAGTTAGATTTTCCGGCAGCAATTAATGCGATCTGTGTTGAAGTTAGGGCGCGTAGTATTAGTTTTAATTTTGTTGTTGTTTATAGACCTCCCGTTCAACCTCTCGATATAGATACTAGATTTTACTCACTTCTTGGTAATTTTATTGACAATCGGAATAGTATAATTGTCGGAGACTTTAACTGCCCTAATGTTAATTACGAGAATTTTACGGGTAATGAAGAGGGTTTGAGACTGGTTGAGTTTATGGACGATAACGTTTTACGACAGATAGTTACCGAACCAACGCGCGGTGATAATATCTTAGATTTAGCGATGACGAACGGCGAGAATATAGTCGAAGGTTTAGAAGTAGGCGAGAGTTTAGGATGTAGCGATCATCAAATTCTTAGGTTTAAGTTATTGATAGAAAACACTCAGGATAGTAATGTAGTGGAAGTCCCTGATTTTCGTAGGGCTAATTTTGATAGTTTTGCGGATAGGATGAGAGTAGTGGACTGGGATAACTTATTTATGGGTAATGACACAAATTTGCGTTGGGTGGCGTTTAAAGAAAGTTTTATGAATATTGAAAGCGAGTTTATTCCTCGTAGGCCCAAGCGCGTTAGAAATCGTGGTAGGCCGAAGTGGTGGAGTAGGGAAATAGGAGAGTTTATAATAGAGCGTAATAGAGCGTATAGACTTAGTAAGCGCAATGGCACGGCAGCTAACTTTAATAGATATATCGAGCTTAGGCGTCAGGTTAAAAGATCAGTTAGGAATGCCAAGCGTAATTTAGAGATAGTTATAGCTGCGGATAGTAAACATAATTCCAAAAAGTTTTTTGAATACGTAAATAATCGTAAGCCGGTAAAAGATAACATAGGCCCTCTAGTGGATGTTAATGGCGCTTTGGCTTCTGACGCTCAGGCGATGGCGGGTATTTTTAATAACTTTTTTGCGACAGTTTTTACCGTAGAAGACGTAAATAATGTCCCCGACGTGGACGATATCGTTGCATTTAATAGCGAGACTATTTTAGATGAAATAACTGTTTACGAGGCTGAGATTGCGCATTATATCGATAGGCTAAAAGTTAGCAAGGCTCCAGGCCCTGACGCTTTTTATCCTAGACATTTGAAAGATTTGAAAGAAGTTATCGTAGGCCCCTTAACGAAGATTTTTAATCAGTCACTCGAAACGGCGATTATTCCTGAAGACTTCAAATTAGCTAACGTCACGCCTATTTTTAAAAAAGGCGACCGCGCGGAGCTAGCAATTATAGGCCCATTAGCTTAACGTCAATTGTCGGTAAACTTTTGGAATCCGTAGTTAGGGATCGTATTATGGATCACTTAGAAAGTAGAGATTTGATTAATAGTAGTCAGCATGGGTTTCGACGCCATAGGTCTTGTTTAACTAACTTGTTAGAATTTTATAACGAAATAGTGCGCGAATACGATAGGCATAGAGCGGCTGACGTTATTTATTTAGATTTTAAAAAGGCGTTCGATACAGTTCCGCATAGGAGACTAATTGCGAAGGTTAAAGCGCACGGTATACCGGTCAGGTAGCTAACTGGTTAGAAGAATGGCTTCGTGCTAGGAGGCAGAGGGTCGTAGTTAATGGTAGTGAATCGGGGTGGTTAGATGTAGGTAGCGGTGTCCCACAGGGTTCAGTGTTAGGCCCATTGCTATTCGTAATTTACATTAACGACATAGATGTAGGATTGACTAGTAACGTGTGAAAATTCGCGGACGATACTAAAATAGGCGGTAAGGTTGTTAACGAGGACGATGGAAATAGGATCCAAGACGATGTAGATAGGATTATGGAGTGGACAGATAAGTGGCAGATGCAATTTAACATAGATAAATGTAAAGTTTTGCATATAGGTTCTCGCAACAATAATTACGCGTACACGATGGATGATAGGGAGTTAGCGAGCGTTGACGAGGAAGCAGAATTAGGCGTACGCGTATCTAAGGATTTAAAGGTTAGGAACCAGTGCCTGGAGCCTTGCGCAAAAGCTAATAGGATGTTAGGCTTCATAGCGCGTAATTTCGAATTTAAATCGAAGGATATTATATTGCCCCTTTACAAGTCCCTAGTCAGGCCTCATTTAGAATATGCAGTTCAGTTTTGGTGCCCGTACTTGCGTGAGGATATTGATAGGTTAGAAAGGGTTCAGCGTCGTGCCACGAAACTTATTCCGTCATTGCGCAATAAGCCTTATGAAGATAGGATTAAAGAGTTAGACCTGTATTCACTCGAAACTAGAAGATTAAGGGGGAGCTTATTGAAGTTTTCAAAATCGTTAATAACATCGATAACGTAAATTTTGACAAATTGTTCACTTTCGATAATAGTAATACTCGCAATAACGGATTTAAGTTGCGTGGCAGACGTTTCATTACTAATATCGCTAAAAACTTCTTTACGTTTAAAGTAATTGATAAATGGAATAATCTTCCCGCGTCAGTCGTTCATTCTACCAGCGTTAATATGTTTAAGAACCGTCTTGACAGACATTTTAAAAATATTAACGTTGTTTAAAATTAAAAAAGAAAGTTAACAACAGGAGCTCTGGTGGTGGTGCTCGAGGATGAGTCTGTTGACGATGAATGCCAGCTTGTGACATGCCAGCGTGTGATGCCAGCAATAAAATTATTATTAAAAAAAAAAAAAAAATTAGACTAACATGAACGTAGATTTAGCTCGTAGAGTAAACTAACCCACTTTTTGTTTAACTGTACCTACTCTTTTTTTTTTTTTTTTATCTCTCTACTTTGCATGTCTGTAACTCTCTCTACTTGCATGTTTGTAGTTTGCATGGTATGGCAGTGAGTTAAGACTGTGTTGCATGGTTTGTAAGCGTTCTTATTTTACTTCTTTTCATCTTTCACCCCTCTCCTATTCTCTCCGACTATTTTCTGACTTGTCGGCAGTGGCCGGCGGATGATGATGGTGAATCTTTTTTCTCTTTTTCTGAATGAATGTTAACCCACGAGTGATAGGTGTTGCTTCTTACTTAACCCCTTATTCTCTTCTCTTCTCTTCTCTTAACCCCCTACTCTTTCCTTTCTCTCGGGCTAACCTTAGAGTGGATCTTAGGGTCTTTGTTCGCCTTAGCTTCTGTAGATCTGTAGATCATCTGGAGCGTTGGACAGCCACCCATCCAACAGCAGCCCAGAAAAAATATCGCTTAACTTCGTTGACCAACGGAGTTATAACATTGCATACAACATAACCATGGGGAGATGAAAAAATACATTGAAAGAAGAAAACGTCACACATTACATGTTCTGCTAAAAAATAGCAATATTTATAACTAAAATAAAGAAATTATTTATGTTAAAAATATGGATTTTTCTCCGAAAAAGGAAAACTTTCACACAAAGTATTGGATAAACTTAAAATGCAGGAAAATTTTTACTATAACCTTTTTAAAGACTATCTTAATGAAGCTCCTCTCTCTAGTCCTCGTGTGAAAGCCCCAAATATCTTATAGGTAATGTATGCCCTGAATATGAGCTTGAATAATCTCAATGAAATTACGACGCAAAAGAGTGAGCAATCATTTCCTGACGAGATGTATTGTTGAATAAATGAGAAATCTTGTATTTATTTTTAATTTTTCTCACGGGTTGTATCATATATATATATATCTATATATATATATATATATATATATATATATATGGGATGAATTTAGTTGCGAAAACCATCCGGCATCATAGGAAAAATCATAAAAAAAGGCAAAACAAAAGCTTTTATTTACAGAACGTGCTCAATATGTCCACCATTGTTTTCAATACACAAAGTCAGACGTGATACCCAGTCAGCAAGCACAGGGTGAATGATGTCAGGAGTAATGGTGTTACATGCCCCAATAATGCGCTGCGGCAAATGTTCAACACTCCTAATTTTCTCTGCGTATACCAGCGCTTTCAAGTGACCCCAGAAATAAAAATCTAGTGGCGTGAGATCCGGGCTTTTAGCTGGCCATTCCACAGGCCCTCGACGTCCTATCTAATGACCAGGGAATTGTTGGTACAGGTACTCCCTTACTTGGGTGCTGTAATGTGCAGGAGCGCCGTCTTGCCGGAACCATGTTGGGAAATTTCCTTCATCGTTCAAGAAACTGGGAAATGCTTCTTCCTTGAGCATACGTAGGTAGGTGCCTCCAGTGACATGTTCATCGAAAAAGAGGGGGCCTATGATGCGATCCTTCCAAATGCCACACCATACCATCACCCGAGATGCACCTTGTTCCTTTGAAGAGGTATACCAGTGAGAGTTGTTTTGAGACCAGTAGCGGGTGTTCTGTCGATTTACCTCACCATTTCCATTAAATACAGCTTCGTCACTGAACAGAATGGTGGGCGGGAAATTGGCATCCCGAGCATAGACATTATGGCCTGGAGAAAGAGAAAAATATGAATTATGGTTTGTAGAAATAGAAAAATATGAATTTCTCCTATGATGCCGGACTTATGGGACACCCTGTATATATATATATATATATATATATATATATATATATTATAATATATATATTTTAATGTATTTTTGGAACAAGCCTACCACAATTTTCCACCATGTTCGAGAGAGTTGCAAGGAGAAGAATTACCTCAAAAGTATTGTCCCCATACAAGGATGTACAACTTCAAATAATATGTAGAATTATTTCTATCCTTTACTTGAACTGAACCGGAGAGGAACTGTTCTCTTCTGAAGGCAGTATGTTCCACGTGCCACAGATCTTATAGGCAATGTAGGCATTGTATATGAGCTTCAATAATTTCAATGAAATTACGACGTAAAAGAGTGAGCAATCGTTCCCTGACGAGATGTATTTCTGAACACACGAAAAGCATTGGAATAATTTTTTCTTTTTACTTGCTGGCTTAAGTATTTCTATATAGATGTTCCTAAAATATTTTTGTGATACAGACAGAAGAGAGAGAGTGTTTCACTTGTAAAGAAAAATGTTTCGCATATGGCCGTTTATCCTATAAAATGATCTGTGAAAAAACAAACTGTCGTTTATTATGGAGTCAGGCATGTATCTATGGTTACGAGGAAATGGCCTCGGTGATGTGAAAGTCCATTCAAAATACAAAAATATTCTTTTCTGTACAGTTTAACCTATCGGATGCGGTATGGAAAATTAAGCTAACGAGAGATAAAATGCATTGTTAAGCAGCGTTTACTTCAGAAAGGAAACTAAAAATATTTCTTTTCTCTACATTTGGTTCGTTCAAAGCCACAAAGCTGCGTTTTTTATCTTTTGTTATTGTACATGGAAAAAGCATTTAAATGCACCCATGTCCATTATAAAAGTTTGGCTTTGGTACATTCAAACACAGCAATGTAGCTTTCACTGAATATAAAATTCCTTTTCTTTTTTTTAATGTTTATGTAAATATTCAGTACATCATCTTATGATGCTTTCCGCATGATCACAGAAGTTATAAGAAAATTATAAATAACTAGTTGATTTCATATTTTGTATGGGGTAGTATTTGAAGACTGTTTTTTCGGTTTTTTGAAACCTTGTTGTTATCAAATAAATATGCTGTATATAAAGATGGGGTAAAAATTATGAGCTTTGTGGTTTAATTATAATGTTCTGTAATGAGTTCCTTTGCTTTGTAAAAAGATTAAAAAATTACTAATTGGAATTCAGATTATATATATAATATATATATATAAGGTCTTTTCATTTTCGTACATTTTTTTCATTAGGGTATGCAAACAATAAGTATGCTTGTGGCCACGGTGGATCTAACAGATCAACTTGAAAAATTCCCTCAACAACCTAGTGATCAAGAATATATTAAAAGTTTTGCTTATGCAATATAAGTCGGGATACTGTAAAGTTTTCCTTTTAATATTAATGTATAAATTAAAGGTTCTTGTAGGACTCGTTTTGTGGCTAATTAAATTCTTAAACTGTTTTAAAATGATATAGTGAGTTAATAAAACTGTGTACAATATAAAGAATCTTGTGTAATTCTTTTATTGTCAATGTTGGTAAAATACTTAGTTCTTTTGTCCCGCAGAATATAGAGACGTTTTGCCTGTCTGTTGTGGACAGTGTAAAGCTTTCGCTGTTACCTAATTTGTTTAGAAACAAAGTATTGATAAAAGTAGCGGATCGTGATTTACCTACTAATTATTATAATCTGTAAAAAGTTAAAAAAATTACTAATCGGATTTCAGAAAATTTAATAGGGGTAGCTAAAGTGGAAACCTTCAAAAATTTTCTGTACAAGTTTCGATTGAATGCATGCTTGCGTATCATTGTACTTCGGTATTTTAGGAGAATTGTTTTGTAAAAAGTTCAAAAAATTACTAATTACTAAGTGGTATTCAGAAAGTATATATATAAATAGTATGGCTTCCTTTAGCAGATAAATAGATATAACATCAATTGCTTCATTTACCGTTTTATATGATAGTTGTATAATCTCTCGTATATCCATCAAATATGAATAATTCAGAAGTTTCGGAACAGAGTAGTGTACCTTCGTCAGGTAAATCCAGTTCATTGTCAGCACAAAGAAAAAGCTGCCTAAAAAATTCTGAGGGTAATCCTAACATTGTCTGCATTGATGAAAGTGACTTTGTAAGTGATGTTAGAAACAGCGTTGACAAAATTGAAGAAGAGTTAAAAATCGTGAACCGGAGATGGAATGACGAAATTGGAAAAGATTGTGCTGCAAGATCGCCACCAAAAGTAAAATTCGTGATAAGGTATAATTTATGCCGTTGCTGATTGTGGTAGAAGGGGACCTTGGGAAGAGTGCTCGGGACAAATTAAGATTTCAGAGACGAATTGATGAAACTGAATCTAGTTTAAAACCTGTATTAAATCCTGAACATCGGCGAAAAGTATTTAATAGAATGCAAGTTTTAAAGTATTAGGTTACTGTTGTTTGTGATCACCAAATCTATGCAGTTTTTTTTTCTTGTTTTCTGTTATTTCTTATGTTAACATAATTTCATCAGCCAGTGCTATTAGCAATATATAATAACGTCTCGTTCAAATGCCGACTGACATACAATTTATATGTAAAATTTAGCAGTGACAGGATTTCACTCAAGAACTGAATACTATAAAAGTAGGGTTTGTAAGAGAAGACCTACTCTCTCCTTCACCAGCTCAATACTCCTCTAAAGAAACTTAGCTCCTTTCATTTGAGAATAAAGTTATCTCCCCCAATTTATCCTTTTGGTGTGAAAATAAAAATTTCGAATTTGCTTCTTTCTGATGCTCTTTCCTTTCTTGTTATTTTTATGTTGGTTGTTATTTCAATAATGTTTTGTTCCGATATTATAGTTGGGGTATTTCTACATTATCTATTCAATAAAAATTAATTATGATATTATTTACCCTTCGTTGTATATTTTTAAATTACACTTTCAAAATAACCGCGTAGTGCAAAGCAATAACGATGTGATTGTAAACTCGATTAAGTGCTAGTTTAGTGTTTTGCGCCGTAAAACAAAGTGAGTGTATTTATATATTTAACATAATTGTATGTGTATATATATATATATATATATATCTCCTGTACTGCTATATTGATGGTTATACGTTTTGTATTTCTTATTTCTGAATTTGTGCGTAGAAGTTGAAGTGTATGTATTTATTTTCAATATATTTAACGTTTTGACGATTATACGTTTCGTATATCTTATATTATTTTTTATTCTTAGTTTTTTTTATCATTCCAATGTATATTTCTTCGTCTGAATAAACAGAATGCTGTAATGGTGTTTTATTTAATTCGGAGAAGAAAGGATTGTCAAAAGTAAATAGACGGTATACATTCTAAGGTTTTAGAATAAATGAAAACGAATGGTAAATTGAATATTAATCTAAGAGAATATGTTAACGGTTCGATTTACTTTTGCTGAGTGAATTTTTTTTTCTGAATAATATTAAGGAAAAAAATTGCTCAAAGATTGTCCAAAGTAAATAGACGGTATACATTCTAAGGTTTTAGTGAAAACGAATGGTAAATTGAATATTAATCTAAGAGATATGTTAATGGAACGAATTCTTTTTGCCAATTGTCTAGTTAATTTTTTTTTCTGAATAACTAAGGAAAAGTTGCTCTTGCTTTTAATAAATAGAAACATTATTTGACAATTCGTATGAATTAAAATAAATGGCGGTAGCTGACAACTATATTCATATAAATAAAAATTAAAATAAATGGTGGTATTTAGCAACTCACCCTAATAATGTATACCTGAACAATTAAAACACTATCTGGCAACTTGTTTAAATTAAATAAATGGTGGTAGCTAGCAACTCACCCTAATAATGTATACCTGAACAATTAAAATAAAGTGATATCTGGCAACTCAACCTACCTCTATATAAGACCTGCTTGGCTTCGGGACCTTCATAATGATGCGAACTTCGGCGGAATAAAGAACGCTCTCCTTCCTTCTTAGGTTAAGACTAAGGTTAGGTTTCCCTTTGGGGGCTAAGGACATCCCGCCTTCTCCCCCAAAGACCTCCTCCGTCTCTCCTTTCTCTTAGGTTAATGCAACCCCTTTGGGGGGAGGTCATCCTCCCTTCTCCCCTCCCTTCATTGCATACCCCTCCCCCTTTGCAACATACCCCACCCCCTCTTTGCAACACTGATCATTATCTCTGCAACATTCTTGCAATCGTCCATTTTTCACCCACACTACTAACATGGACGAGTAATTGGTCGAGTAATATTTATTACATTTACTTTTTAAGAACTGTATATTCCATACTAAGGTTCATAAAAGGTGTTGAAAATGTTTTTACAAGTTGAAACTAGTTAAACCAGTTCAAATCGGATTTGTCTCTTCACTCGCGTTACTTATACACCCACTATATTATAATATATATATATATATATATATATATATATATATATATATATATATATATATATATATATATATATATATATATATATATATATATATATATGATAGGTTTGTTTCTGGTAAACCTCAAAGTATAATAAAAAGTGAGCCAATGAAACAACATATAGCATGAATTTAATAAATGATCCGACGTTTCGAGGATGCAACTCTCATCTTCAGGGTAAATTCTAAAATTCTAAAAGAAAAAGATAAGTAAAATTTTAAAAACAATTAAAAAATTAAAAATTATAAATAAAACTTACTTTACAACATTGAAAAAAATAGGAACGTTATGATTTAGAGAAGGTTTTTAAGTTTAAAATATAAATACATTCAACTGAATGTTAAAGTATTATGGATTCCATTGGGTTACTAATGGGGCGACCGGTGCTAGACGACCTACCCAAATGATGGTAATTCAAAGTGTTGCATTTAAATATAACTTTAAACTTTATAAAGTTTTTCTCTCACTTTTAAGAAAACTGATTTTAGTATTTTACGTTCTTTAGGTAGTAACAACAATATTGTTATTTGCAAACCTGATAAAGGAAGTGGAGTTGTCATATTGAACAAAAATTGATTATATAGACAAAGTCCTCACTGTTCTTTTTTAGTCATACTCGAAAGTTTTGCCGAGTTAAAGATTCCATTTTGTCTGTTATTTTGCGAAGTGAGAATAAAGTGAATAGGTTTTTACGTCATCTAAAATCAGTTGGTCATTTAAATGAAATTGACGACAGTAACCTTCTTTGTTACTTGTTCTACTCCTGATATTCTTTATGGCCTCCCTAAAGTCCATATAAGGGACGTGCCAATTAGACCTATCCTTGCGGCCTATAATTCTCCTACCTATCTTTTGGCCAAGC
This sequence comes from Bathynomus jamesi, assembly GCA_023014485.1. Lineage (NCBI taxonomy): Eukaryota > Metazoa > Arthropoda > Malacostraca > Isopoda > Cirolanidae > Bathynomus > Bathynomus jamesi. Next base: position 462,663 of record JAJOZX010001226.1, on the reverse strand, counting down.
TCCTAGTTCCTATTTTGTCTCCACTTACTACCAACGATTACTTGGTAAAAAATTACCATTCTTTTGATCATGAAATTAATAGCTTAAATTCTAATGTTTTTATGCGAAGTCACTGTTTACCAATATACAATTACACAAACTATTGACCTTTGTGTTGGCAAACTTTTTTCTTCTTGCGAGTTCGTTCATAGTTTTAGGAAACTTCTTCAACTGTCGGTTTTTAATTCCTATTTTGCATTTAATAATCAACTTTATGAACAAACTGAAGGTGTTCCTCTGTGTTCCCCTTTGGGTCCCACTCTGGCAAATATTTTCACGTGTCATTTTGAAGAACAAGTGAGGAGAATTAGGTGTTACAAACTGAGAGAGGAGGGGAAGAAACGGGAATTTAGAGAGAGAGTGTTGAGTGAATTCCATGTTGTTGAACAGAATGTACAGGATTGGTGGGTACATAATGCGAATGTCATGAGAACGGCAGGTAGAGACATATTGGGGGAAACATCAGGTAAAGTGTGGGAAGATAAGGAAGGATGGTGGTGGAGTAATGAGATCCAAAAGCACTACGAAGTAAGAGAGAAACTAAGAAGTTATGGGAAGAATCGAGGAGTGAAGAGTGTAAGGTGGTATATAAAGAAGCAAAGAAACAGGCAAAGAGAGCAGTGGCGAGAGCAAAGGCGGAGGCATATCGGCAGATGTATGAGGATTTAGAGGATCGTGAAGGACAAAAGAAGATATACAGATTGGCTAAGAGCAGAAATAGAGCGACAAAAGACTTTACACAGGTAAAACAAATTAAGGGTGCTGCAAAGAGATGAAGAGATAAAGGATAGATGGAAGGAATATTTTGAGGAATTATTAAATAAAGAAAACCCAAGATCTTTCTATGAGGATGGATTACCAAATATAGCTATGACAGAACAAGTGGGGAGGATGGAAGTGAGTCGTGCTCTGAATAGGATGAAAAATAACAAAGCGACTGGCCCAGACGAGATACCAGCTGAGGCATGGAAGGCACTGGGATATAAGGGGGTGGATCTGGTGTGGGATCTAATGCAGAAGTTGTTTGACCAGGAGGTGATTCCGGATGAGTGGCGGACAAGCATCATAGTGCCGATATTCAAAGAGAAGGGAGATGTACAAGATTGCACGAATTATAGAGGGATCAAGCTAATATCACATACAATGAAGATATGGGAGCGAATAGTGGAGAGTAAGTTGAGAGACGAAGCGGAAGTGCCATTGGAACAGTTTGGATTTACGCCGGGAAGGAGAACGACAGATGCAGTTTTTGCATTGAAACAGTTGGCAGAGAGGTACAGAGAGGGGCAGAAGGCGTTGCACATGGTTTTTATTGACTTGGAGAAGGCATATGATAGGATACCACGGCAGGAAGTTTGGAGATGCTTAAGGGAAAAGATGGTACCGGAGAAGTATGTTAAACTGATCAAGGGGATGTACAGGGGAGTAACAACTAAGGTGAGGAGTAGTGTGGGTGTGTCAGAGAGCTTTGGGGTGGAAGTTGGTCTGCACCAAGGATCAGCTTTGAGCCCCTTCCTTTTCAATGTGGTATTCGATGTGTTGACGGACAGGATTAGAGGGAGGCGCCGTGGTGCATGATGTATGCAGACGATGTTGTGTTGAGTGGGGAGACGAAAGAGGAGGTGGAGCAGCAGTTGGAAAATTGGAGAGAGGCGTTGGAAAGTAGGGGGATGAGAATTAGCCGAAAGAAGACCGAATATATGAGATGTGATGTGCAGCAGGACCGAGGAGGGGAAGTGACATTGAGTGGAGAGCGTGTTAAGACGGTGGAGTATTTTAAATACTTGAGGTCAACAGTGGATGCAGAGGGGGGAGCAGAGAGATAAACTGTAGAATACAGTCGGGGTGGAAGAACTGAGGGTCCCAGTGAAACTGAAGGGAAAGGTATTCAAAACAGTGGTGAGGCCGGCAATGTTGTATGGAATGGAGACTGTGCCAATGAAGAAGAGCAATGAAAGAAAAATCGATGTGGCTGAAATGAAGATGTTGAGATGGATGTGTGGAGTGACGAGGAGGGATAGGGTCAGAAATGAGCATATAAGGGGAACAGTGAAGGTGGCGGAAGCATCTAAGAAGGTGCAGGAGGCCAGGCTGAGGTGGTATGGACACGTCAGGAGAAGAGAGGAGGAGTATGTGGGGCGCAGAGTGCTGGAGATGGAGTTGCCGGGACGGAGAAAAAGAGGAAGACCGAAGACGAGATGGAGGGACTGTGTGGTGCGGACATCAGGGAGAAGGACTTGGAGGAGGACGCGGTATACGACAGAGGAGAGTGGAGAAGACGAACCAAAAACAGCGACCCCATGTAAAGATGGGATAATAAGCTGCGGAAGAAGAAGAAGATTTTGAAGAACAAGTTCTTCATACCTATCCTCTTGATTTTCGCCGTCTTTTACCTAAGATATGTGGATGACACCTTCACTCTCTTTCGATGTCAATCACATACCGAGAAGTTATTTCGTTATCTCAGTATTTCGTAAATCAACTTTTACAGGTTTGGGTACGATTTTTTACTTACAAACCAATTTTGTTCAAAGTCAACTCCATTCGGACTCTTATTTACAGATCTTATCATTTATGTTCGTCCTATATTAATTAGTCTTCATAATGAATTTCAATATTTAATTAACTTATTTACTTCTAATGGTTTTCCTAAGAAATTAATTAATTCATAAATATATTTCTTGACAATATTTATAGAACTAAGACACCTGTTTATAATGACACGAAGACAATTGTTACCTTACTTTTCCTCACTACGGTCTTGTCAGTGACAAGACCGAGAAAGACCTGTCTGCAGCTGGTAAAATATTTTTCCCACAAATTAATTTTAAATTTGTTTTTGCAAATTCTTCTATTATAGGATCTTGCTTTCGTTTTGAGAATAAATTCCCTCCCCTTTTGTGCTCGTCATGCGTTTATTAACGTGATTGCTCGCACTGCAAGAGCGAGCTTACACTGAAACTTTGGAAGTACAGTTCGGTTACTTCAGTTCCGCACTGACTAGCATTTGGGTAGATCGTTCTGCACCGGTCGCCCCATTAGTAACCCAGTGAAACCCAATAATACGTGATCATTCGGTTGAATGTGACATCTTTATTCACCAATTAATTTTAAGATTTTAAATGCGAGTAATAATATTAATGATTTTAGATTATTGGAATCTATGTCTATTTTTAAACTTAAACATTCTCTAAATTATAACTTCCCATTTCTCTTAATGTTTTAAAGTAAGTTTTATTTTGTCATTTTTTATTTTTTAATTGTTTTTAAAATTTTACTTATCTTTAACTTTTTAGAATTTTAGAATTTACCCTGAAGATGACGGTTGTATCCCTCGAAACGTCGGATCATATATTAAATTCATGCTATATGTTGTTTCCTTGGTTTTCCTTTCCAATAATATACACACCGTGTGTGTATATATATATATATATATATATATATATATATATATATATATATATATATATACTGTATATATATATAAAGCTGAGATTGTGATTTAATGAAAATACACAATTTCACAGACCAATTAAAAGAAAAAAATCAATATTCACAATCACTTATAAATAATTATTCCAATTCTCAAAACTAATTAATAATCCAACGAACACTAATTATATACCATTTAAATATCTTTACCAAACTAATTGTGACGAAGGAAACTAAACTCAATGTCATTTTGATCACTCCAGTAGCATGGTGGCAAAATGTATGAGTGCAACTGCATTGCAATGTTACGTAATGTTGCAAGAATGCCAACCCCACCCCTTTGTTGCAAGAGTGCTAACCCCCACCCAATTTGTTGCAAGAGTGCCAACCCCTACCCCTTTCGTTGCAAGAGTTCCAACCCCCACCCCTTGTTGCAGGGCACCCCACCCCGCTTTGTTGCCAACCATAAAATTGGGTTGCAAAGGGTATGCAACCTGGAGTTATCCCCCAAGCTGAACCCCCCAAAGGGGCATACCTAACCTAAGGGAGCCTCTTTGGGGGAGAAGTTGGGACGGCCTCACCCTCCAAAGGGGCAGAAAGAGAGAGAGGAAGGTGGAGACCCAGAGTTGGTAACCCAGAGAAAGGGTGTTCACTTGGCTGCCTGCCAAGCTCATATGACTCCTTCACCCGCCCGCCGCTCTCTTATAGGCCCCTAATCAGCCAGTTGGCAGAGTTGCCAGATTCGTTATTTATTTAATTATTCCATATATTAGTCAGCCAATTGCCTGCTGAGTTGCCAGATAGCATTAAATATTAAATTAATCCATATATTAATCAGCCAGTTGGCTGCTGAGTTGCCATTGCCAGATAGCAATATTTATTTAATTATTCTTTATATTATTCAGCCATTTGGCTGCTGAGTTGCCAGATAGCATTTTAATTGTTCAGGAATTCCTTATTAGGGAGAGTTGCTAAATACCACCATTTATTTTTATTTATGAGGATAGTTGTCAGGTACGACCATTTATTTTAATTCACATAATTTACCAAAGCAGGTGAATTTTCACCTAAAAGTTATTGAGAACTAATTATTTTAACATTAAAAGAAATTCTGTTTATTAAATAAATAATTAGAATTTAAACACACTCCTATACATACGACGGAATGACTAAATTATTCCATGTATTCATCCATTAGCTGACTTAGAAGACCGATTTGAGAAATAACAATTAATTAATTATTCAGAAATCCGAAACCAAACAAATGATATAATTGTGTACAAGGAATAAATAAAACACCAATACAACGTTCTGATTATGAATTAGTGGATATACAATGGGGCATATATATGATCAAATAATAGAACGGAAAATATAGTTATATTAATTACACTGCCCAACAAAATTTTTTTATTTGCTGGTGATTTAATTCTAAGACCTGTTTCTGGATGATATTGATGTGCCGATTTAAAAAATCACCTTAGATTTTGTCCATCACATCAGGTTTTCGTGCAATGTGCAATGCAATATGCCTATTTTGGGTGATCCATGAAGGGCACTTATCAAAATTGATGATTTTTGAGACCTGTTAATAGCTGTTTTGCTGTTAAAATTTTATCTGTGGAATACGCAAATCTGTGCATTAAATCTAAAGGTCATGTACAACATATTAAAATCTTGGATATCTGTGATTTCTCCAGGTGTGAGCGTGACGTCATGATCATGGATTCATTTTTTGTTTAAACACTTTTAATCACTTTATGTGTCAATATTACCATTGTATATTAAAGTTCACTCCCTGCACAATTGTTTACTTTTCCATGCTGATTCTGAGTATGTAAAAACTTATTTTTTGAAAAGAAAAAAAATTGGGCATAACCCTGCCAAAATGCGATATTTCCGTATTTGATTGCTCGAAAACCTGACGTGATAGGCAAAAACTAAGGTGATTTTTTAAATCAACACACCAAAGTTACCTAAAAACAGGTGTTAGAATTAAATCAGCAAAATTGGTGTTGAGCAGTGTTATATATAATCATACAAAACATAGTATTATCAGATATTAGTATATATTGTCATGATTTACCTTTTATTATCTATTATAATTTATTTATCTTTTCACTTCTTAATGCCGAAATTAAAATGTCAACCCAAAACACCCCTTGTTGCAATAAATTCGAAATTCAGAATAAAAATGTAACCACTGTCAGTGAAATGTAAGGAGGACAAATAGAGAAAACTTATATAAATAAAAATGAATGAATATATAAAAAAGTAAAAACAGAAATTAATATCTCAAAAGAATTTACTACACCAATCTCTATATTTCAAAATAAAAAATTATAATAATTTGCAGATGAAGCAAAATATGTGCTCTAAAACCTGAGACATGCTAATGTAACACACTAGCCGTAATTTTACAAAAATAATTTTTCTATTTCAATTTTCACTATTTCAGTTAACATGTACATTGAATTTCTTAGCATTCTCTACTATATATATATGTGTGTGTACAGGGTGTCCCATAAGTCCGGGATCTTAGGAGAAATTCATATTTTTCTATTTCTACAAACCATAATTCATATTTTTCTCTTTCTACAGGCCATGATGTCTGTGAGGAAGGAAGAACGAATCCAGATAATTCTACTCATAGGAATCGGAATCAAAGAGAGGCCGCTGCTGAATTTAACAGACTGCACCCAGACCGCGAGCCAATAACACAGAGTTGTGTTAGCAGACTTGTTGCAAAGTTTAAGGAAACAGGATCCATAGAAGATAAACCACGCAGTGGACCTTCAAGTAGGTCCACTGACGATGATACAGCGACTGCTATCCTGGCTCATTTTAAGAGAAGTCCCAATAAGTCTCTTCGGCGACTGTTCGCCGAGACAGGAGTGTCGAAAAGTAGCATCCATCGCATTCTTCAGGCTCACAAATGGCATCCATATAAACTTCAGATCCTATAGAAATTAAGTGAAGATGATCCCGACCGGCGGGTGGAATTTTGTGAATGGGCTACGGAACAATACATATTGAGCACGTTCTGTAAATAAAGCTCTGGTTTTGCCTTTTTTTATTATTTTTCCTATGATGCCGGACTTATGGGACACCCTGTATATATATATATATATATATATATATATATATATATATATATATATATATATATCATAAAAACAAGGACAGTTTTGAACGACTAAAAACCATTTCTCTCATCGCAAAATGACAACAACACGATTTTTTGCAAACAAAATTTTCATATCAAATACAAAACTGTTCTCTTTATTTTAGTTTCTCCAAAAAACATCAAAAAACATTATTTACGAAACTAGTTTAGGTCACACCAAAATATATATATATATATATATAATATATATATATATATATATATATATATATATATCCCCGCAAGGGGTTCTAAGCTCGTGCTCTTGAGTGCTCTTTGTGCTCGTTTGTACGTGCTTGTTCCTGGAGGTTTCACGTGCGCCCTCCCGGCCCTAGCACCCAAGGATGATGGGGCTCGACCCTGCAGTCCTTGTCATCCTTGGTCTTTTTCCACTTCGACTGTCCCCTCCACCCTTTCTTTTTCCTCTGTCTTTCCTCTCACTTTTTCTTTGTTTTTTCCGCTGAGATATGCCCTTTAAATAGAGGCGAATCGGTTCTTCCTGAACTAAAAAAAAAAAAAAAAAAATATATATATATTCTATATATATATATAGACTGGTCCAACCTATAAGGGTGAATTTTCAAATTTATTATATTTTATATGGTACCCCTGGATATTGTGAAAAATGGTTAAAGAATTATAAATATCAATTTTAATGCAAATTAGATATATTTTAGAGGTGCCGCACGGAGGTCAAACATTTCATTTTATCTCCAATCGGATTATTTATATTAATATTTTTTACCCTGAGGTAGCTGTTACGTTATCGGTGCGTTTTTTTTATGTGTTGTATCCCCTATAGGCCTAATCCACAGTCCTCTAATTTTGTTTCTATTCCATTTATTTCCTTTATCTAAGTTCTTCTTTATTGTAGATTTTTTACGTTTGGAAAACGCTTACGGTGCTGCTCTACAATTTGTAGAAGATATTGTTGTTCTTCACTTTTCGTAAGGTGGCCACTGAAGTTCTTAATTAAAGCAACACCTCTCTCAGCGTTGTCATTTACAACATTCATATTTTTTACATAATTGCTAGCAGCTTTGTAGTCATCATTAGCGTTCCAATCAGCAGGATCTCTGTCCAAAAAGTCCATTGGCAATGCTAATTTTGTGAAGAAGTTGCGAGTTGTTGAACTGACGAAGCTAGCTAGTGTTTTGTCTTGTAGTTTAGGATCATTCACTTTCAAATTTATCCGTTTAGGAGGATTTTGAGAGCCATTCACATCCAGCGCCTTCACCATTTCTCGCTTGACTTCCAGTGACGTTTCTTCATCAAAAAAAGAAAGTCCGATGAGCTCTTCATTCAAATACCAGAGATGGCGAGAGAGCGCTTTAGATGCACCTACAGATATTTTCTTTATCATCGTAGGATTGAAGTTTCTTGAGAAGAGATAGGTCATTACCTGGTGCAGAGGAAGCAATGGGTGCTAAAAATCATTCATTTACGTAGCATCGAACAGCATATAATGCAAATCGTTGCATCCCTTCTAGTTCACGTCTAGTGACTTCCATTTGTTTGTGGAAAAGACAAATTTTTATTGTATATATCACTCGCGCCATCCATCGCACACGGTGCAACGTTGATGGAATTTAATGCCATCAAAAGGAATATCTCCAACGTATATGATTGTCAAATCTAAGAGTTCTCGGTAATCTGATCGAGGTTGTAATTTAGTCAAATGTTGCTTACAATTTTCAATTATACTGGGCTTTTCCGCTACATCGATTTGAACAATTTCAAACTTGTTTGTGTCAAAAGTCTTCCATTTACTTTTAAGACGCTTAAATAACAAGATATCCGGACCACCATTGGCAGCGCCGTGACATTTGTCAAAGACAGATGCTATTACTATTTTGAGAATGTGATGTCGACAAGCTAGTCCGAGGAGCGGCCGTTCAAGTATGCTTTCAATAAGAGTACATGCTCCTTTTTTATCGCCAGTGTTGCTTGCAGTTGTGTCAAAGCACATTGCCTGCACACAATCTCGTAGCCCCCAGTCATCCAAAGTTTCGACCACAGCACCTGCAATATTTTTTCCTGTGCCAGGTTTAAATTTAGGTACTGAGAGAAGCTTAGATTTTCCTCCGCCTGATACAATAATTGGAAGTCTATCCACACTATCATCACCAGTAAGATCTTAGATAAGATTTCCGTCCCAATGAACTGCTAGAGGAGTATCAGTTTCAAATGATTGCTTGATGTCATCCGTAATTTGCTGACGAACTGATATTCGTTTCTCAGTATTGAACTTCTACTCAGAACAATATCATCAACTTCATATACAAGAGAAGATGCAGTAGCTGCTACTACTGATACTGCTTGGCGATCACTTAATTTGTTTCTGTCCAGTGTCATTGCTAATTCTGTTGATACAACCATTGCTGGTTTATGACTATCAAGTTTCTCCTTCTTTATGGTGACTGGTGTACTTGATGTACTTGGCTCTTCCTCGGATGAACTACTATTTGACGAAAATTGAGTCACTGTTGTGTTCATTTTCTTTCTCATAGTTTCTTTCTAAACTTGGCGTTGAAATGCTTCATCTCTAGATCCTCTCTTAGATTGTTTGAGAGCACATATTTTGTCCACACTTCCTATGTAGCCTCTCCTCCCCTTCTCTCGTTGAGCTTGTAGAAAAGCTCTGTCTTCTTCTACTGTCATTTTTCGCAGAGCATTGGCATGGGCAATATCGAATAAATCGTCCAAACGTTCTTGAAAAGAAGTTTCTTTATCTATTTGTGTCTGTGAACGTCTAGATTTAGATTTTTGAAGTCCTCTATAATTAAAATACTCCTTTTCTATTTTTTTCGTAACATTGCGATAGTCAGCAGTTGGTATATTTGCCATTTCCCAAAATTTCAATACTTCAGCGCAAACAGCTTTAGATGCATCTTTCAACGTGTTTTTGGCATGTAGATGATGAAAAATAAGCCGCAGAACGTTACCATAGGATGGTAGCTTTCTTCCACATATTGTCTCAATTGTTTGTCCAATAAGCCACATTTCTGTTGATTTTCTAGTCGCTACTGAACTTGCCATATTTTACATCCTGTTTGTGCATGATGCCATTTGACACTCTCCTACACTGCTATGATGCTATCATCTCAACAACACAAGTAATATACCTACAGAAGATAACTACTCCACAATCCATATAATATTACTAATTTTTTTTATTTCTGATATTTTTGACAGTAGTGCGGCACCCCCGAAATATACTTCAAATGAGCTTATATTTTGGTCAGAAGTTATTCTTATAAAGGTTCACAATAATTTGAGGTAGCATGTTATGATTTCAAAAATTTTTTTTTTGGACCAGTCTAATATATATATATATATATATATATATGAATGAGTGGGGATCGTTTAACCTCCTTCGCAACATCTAAGATCATATGACGGAGGGGACCTACAGCTTTACGCGGGATCCGAAACTAGGTCGACCCGCCCGGCATTCTAGATCGTAATCGCAGCCAATAAATGCGTTTTGAGAAATATTTTTATTCACTGCTACCTAGGGAATGTTTCAGTATATATATATATATATATATATATATATATATATATATATATATATATATATATTATTAAAACTTTTAAATAAAGAAAGGTAAATTTCTGACATGGGGAAACAAATTTATACCCATGGGTATTTCAGCTGACCTCTGTACACCTTTTCTAGTCAAATCTCACTCAATATTGAACCGTTATTCTCTTTGCGCTGTTTACTGCTATCTTATTTTGTGTCTGAAATTTCGCATCATCTCTAATTTACGTGTTTCTTTCATTAATATATATATATATATATATATATATATATATATATATATACACACCAGCCCGACCTTCCGCGATACCGTAGATCCAAGGTAGGGATATTCGTACCGAAAAAAGTCCATCTAAAAATCGTGTAAACCCTCCCCCACGGAGAAAAGTTAATCTGAAAAGCGTGTAAACCCTCTCCCACGGAAAAAAAGTTCATCTAAAATTCGTGTAAACCATCCCCCAATCTTTTAGGCAAAAAAATCGAATAAGATAAACTAATTTAACTCAAATACAAATTTTCATCATAATACGCTATTTATCATTAAACTATGACGTGAAATGCGTAATACGGTTTTTAAAACAAATTAGAAACTAAATTAGGGCTATCTTATTAATTTTTCCTCTTTTAGCCAATTATTGTGCTTCAATATAAATTTGCAGAATGCATTGAGTAATTTTGGTATTTGCACAATTTCTAGAACGAATCATCGCAATCTTACGATATAGTGTTTAGAAGACTTATTCCCGAAAACCACCGAAAACGTTATGTAACATTATTACTTAGACTACCCCAGTTACGTCTAACTTAACTCATTTAAATATAGACTCATACGCGTAAATTTAACCTATCACTTCTACCATAAACGTAGTAGACCGACCTTTTAAGTCAAGTTAGGCTACGTTTTGATAATTTCCAGTTCCGAGAAAAAAGAATCTCATTGCAATTTCTTTACTTTTGTGCATATATATATATATATATATATATATATATATATATATATATATATATATATATATATATATATAAAATTTTTAATTCTTTATGTGAATATTTATTTGATAAATACAAAAATTATTTCGCTTATTATTATTTTAAACACTCCTCAAAGTTAATATAATTCGATTTTAAGTTTTAGCTAGCTTACCCCAATAAACAACTCACATAATTCTGCCTTCTACAAACCAATTATATTTATTGTAATTTTAAATATTATGTTATTGGCGTTGTATGATGTGTCCGTTTTTCTGCTAACTTATTATATTTTTGCTTAAATTACAAATGTCATTCTTGTTTAATTTGCTGTTCAAGGAGGAGAATTATACAATGTAGATATTTGAAATCATTTTCAATATCATCATCATCATCAATGCCTTTGCTTAATCACTGTTTTTGGAAATGTTATTCTATGTATGACGCGTTTCACGTAGTTTCTAAATTTAAGATGCCTGCTATATATATAGTGGCGTTCAAAAATCTGCATCCATCTCAGTTTTAGACAATTTCTAGAAAATAAAACAACTCTGAGAAAGTACGTCCGCTATATTAAGGTATTTTCTTTTACAAGAAATGATAATTCATATATTCTACGACATGTGTAAGTGATGTAACTTTTATTTCATAAGAAAGGACACATTAATGAAAATGGTTCTTTTTGGTCTTGTTACGTTTTTGCTTCCGTTTAACTTTTTATTAGTAAAGTTTTTTTAACAATTTTACGTTTGAATGTCTTTAGTGTTAACTTTTATTTTTATCACTCGTATATTTTTGTCATTTGTATATTTTTTACTTTCGATTTGATTTTGGTTTATGCCTGTTTCTGTTTTGTAATTTTTACTCTTGAACAGTTTTAATTTTGTACTCTAGATGAGTTTTAGCTCTCGACATTTATATATTTTTTGTCATGTATTATTTTTAGCTTTTATTTATTAGGCATTGAAAATGGGGAGAGTTGCCCGAAACGTCGGCTGCAGCTAAATATAATGACTTTTTTGCTCTACGTCTTCGTTTTTATCCTAAATATATATGATAATGCAGATGCTTGCTAGTTTATAGTGGCGCCAAAAAATTTGTTTTTCTTGCCTTCCCCCCTCCTCTTATCCAATAGAAAATCCATTTACATAGAAAATAAGTAGCTATATAGTTTAACCCTTTATTGCCGAACTTTTGGCGTAGGGTTGAGTCTAAATGCGTGTATCTGAAACGTTACGTATTCAACGCACAGTGCGGTAATGGGTTAAAAACGAAATTATTGTGTATATGCTGTAAAAACATATAAAACATTTTTTAAATATATAATTAGACTTTCTTTTAATTAAGCTTAGACCTGCAGGCTACAGCACAAACTGAATAACTGTTTTCAGTGAAGGGTTAACCCCAACAACTTTATGAAAATTGCACACATAAATAATGCCTCCTTCCAGTGACTCAAAAGTGGAGGTCAGTGGGTACCCCCAATCTGTAGTAAGTACGAGTATGACTCCGCCGAGTGTTAACAGATGGCGCAGCAAATTTCAGACCTGCAGTAAGCGCAACCCATTGCTCGACTCTCCCCCTTACCTCCACCTCACTGAGCGACAGGCGTTTCTTAATGGAAACGAAGGAAAGGCGGGGAGCGAACCTGGGCACTACAACACCACTTCCCATGACAGAATCACGCGGACACTGTAGGGGGAAGGATGGTTTCCCAGCGACCTAAATGGTCACAGAAAGAAAGAAAATAATAGTAACCAACAAAACAACGAAGAAGTACTGACCTTGCATACGCATCGCGAAGGAATGGCGGGTGAAATTTCGTGTTCGAAAGTTCCTCTCCGATCACACTCAAGGAAGGAGTGCTGGCATTGGACCCGTCCTACGTTGTGTTTACAGTCCTGGAAGAGAGTAATGAGAATCGAAGCCAATTTGGACTGTATTATAGGATTCCAATGGACATTATTTGGCATACCAAGGATTCATAGTAATTATAACTTATCCCAAATGAAATATTTGGCAGAAATTTACAAGGTTTAGTGGGTCACTTTTCAAACTAAAATATTAGTTTCAGATCTAGTGAAGTCACTTTTTATATTAACAGTACTGTTGGATGGGGTACTTTCCATAAGATTTCATCTTTTTATTTTTCATCATCATAGACATTTTCTGGACGCCTGCATAAGCACTTTACATTCCAGGAGAAAGTGCTTATTACACTCTTTTAAATTATTGGTATTTCCTTGGAGTTTGAAACACAATAAAGTTTAATACAGTTCTTAGTACCTCTGTCACTCAATTATTAATTTTACTTCCACGAAACACAAGGCCCTCTCCCTCTCTCTATCTATTTGTCTATATAAATATTTGCATGAACCCTTTTCAGATTGAATCGGATCCCTATGTTCAGGGTTGTTTGGTTTTAGATTTTATAGAAATATAAGTTTTTATAAATCTTAAAAGGATGTAGGAAAACTAGAGACGTAATTTTTTATTTATTTATTTCTTGATCTAGTACTTATTTTTTCTTAATATTCTTCTAAAATCGATATCATTATTAGCCAGCCCACGCAGACACAGTTCCATACCTACCAACCCCGGTCCCATATTTGCGTGAATCCTTTTCAGATAGAATCTGATCCCTAGTTCAGGGTTGTTTGGTTTTAGATTTTATAGAAATATAAGTTTTTATAAATTTTAAAAGATGTAGGAAAATGCAGGAAAATGTAAAGAGTATGAGCTTAAATATAAGTTTAATTAGGAATTTACAATGTGGTGTTATGCTGTTTACTGTTTAATCAAATTATGTAAACATTGTACCCTGTCTCTTACTGCCTGTTTTCATTCCGTCTCTCTTTGCTTTGGCTAAATTTGTCTGCTTTGTGATTTAAAATGTCTGGCCTACAATAAAGGATGTAGTACGCTATATAAGAGCATGATAAAACCCAATGAAACCAGTTTAGGGCTACATTTCTAAGTTTAGTCATTATAGCTACGCTCCTTGAAATCTTTTCAGCGTTTTTTATTTACATGAGCAATCCAATGCAGATTTTTATCTAACATTACCCCAAGAAAATTTGTTAATTTATATGTATTTGAGTAAATTAAATTGCTTTGTGAATTAAAAAGCCTGTTGCTTGACATTTTTTAAAAAAGAGACAGGACCTAGTACTCCCTCATGAGGTGGTGGTGCTTTAAAATAAATAGTTAAATTTATCAATATCAGAAATATAGGCCTATCCCTAATCAAACTAAACAATTCCTTCTAAAACTATTAAATCACATACTTGGATATGATCGACGTTTTCAATAGATTAATCGTTATATCCCTTGTTTAAACGATCTCAGTATCTGCACAGTTATTCTTTTCCTCTGTTTACTGCTATCTTATTTTTGTTGGTGTCTAGTGAATACGTAAAACAGACCAATGGCCTGTAGAACAAGTTAACCTGACATTAAATTTAACCTTTTCAAATGAGAAGATTGAGCCAATCACTAATTATGAAGATCATTCTGACTTCAGCAATCTTGTCAGGGTCACAGCCTACTGTTTGAGGTTTGTTCACAACTGTTTAACTACAATTAACAAATAGCTAAATAAGAGCAAATACAATGATTTTGAGGCTGCAATCAAGTACTGGATATGGTATGCAGAACAAAAAATCTGGGGTAGCCTACCAAAACTGGGATCAAACAGCTAGCTACTCTGACTCAGTATTAACTGTAGGCATAGTAAATACGCTACTTTGCTTGTATATATTGGCTTAAAATGTATTTAATTTGTGTTTGGATAAATTAGTTTGCTTTGTGATTTGAAAAGTCTGATGCTAGACTCTAAGTGAGATGCCTTTGGTTGAATTTTGGTAGGCTCGGTAGTAAGTCATGGTTAATTCAGTGAATCATGGTGTCTCGTACCTATGATACCCTTTGGGTACCATAATACTTGAATGGCATATATGTCTATTGCTAAAGATATGCTTATTATTACATATATTTGAATATGTAAATGTTTCAATTAGGGTTTTATTTTCTCCTTTTGTGTGTGTGTGTGTGTGTGTGTGTGTGTGTGTGTGTGTGTGTGTTTGTGTGCAGGAAAGAGTCCTAAGCTTCGCCCACTGTAATTTAGGAGAATATTAGGAAAAAATAGTCTAGATCAATAAATAAAACAATTTATGACTCTCGCTTTCCTACATCCTTTTAAAATTTATAAAAACTTATATTTCTATAAAATCTAAAAACAAACAACCCTGAACATAGGGATCCGATTCAATCTGAAAAGGGTTCATGCAAATATTTATATAGACAAATAAATAGAGAGAGGGAGAGGGCCTTGTTTCGTGGAAATAAAATTAATAATTGAATGACAGAGGTACTAAGAACTGTATTAAACTTTATTGTACTTCAAACTCCAAGGAAATACCAATAATTTATAAGAGTGTAATAAGCACTTTCTCCTGGAATGTAAAGTGCGTATGCAGGCGTCCAGAAAATGTCTAAGATGATGAAAAATAAACAGATGAAATCTTATGGAAAATATCCCATTCAACAGTACTGTTAATATAAAAAGTGACTTCACTAGATCTGAAACTAATATTTTAGTTTGAAAAGTGACCCACTAAACCTTGTAAATTTCTGCCAAATTTCTCATTTGGGATAAGTTATAATTACTATGAATCCTTGGTATGCCAAATAATGTCCATTGGAATCCTATAATACAGTCCAAATTGGCTTCGATTCTCATTACTCTCTTCCAGGACTGTAAACACAACATAGGAGGGATACAATGCCAGCACTCCTTCCTTGAATGTGATCGGAGAGGAACTTTCGAACACGAAATTTCACCCGCCATTCCTTCGCGATGCGTATGCAAGGTCAGTACTTCGTTATTTTGTTGGTTACTATTAATTTCTTTCTTTCTGTGACCATTTAGGTCGCTGGGAAACCATCCTTCCTCCTACGGTGTCCGCGTGATTCTGTCATGGGAAGTGGTGTTGTAGTGCCCAGGTTCGCTCCCCGCCTTTTCTTCGTTTCGATTAAGAAACGCCTGTCGCTCAGTGAGGTGGAGGTAAAGGGGAGAGTCGAGCAACGGGTTGCGCTTATTCCGTGTCTGAGCTTTGCTGCGCCATCTGTTAACACTCGGCGGAGTCATACTCGTACTTACTACAGATTGGGGGTACCCACTGACCTCCACTTTTGAGTCACTGGAAGGAGGCATTATTTATGTGTGTAATTTTGATGAAGTTGTTGGGGTTAACCCTTCACTGAAAACAGTTATTCAGTTTGTGCTGTAGCCTGCAGGTCTAAGCTTAATTAAAAGAAAGTCTAATTATATATTTAAAAAATGTTTTATGTTTTTACAGCATATACACAATAATTTCTTTTTTAAACTATATAGCTACTTATTTTCTATGTAAATGGATTTTCTATTGGATAAGAGGAGGGGGAAAGGCAAGCAAAACAAATTTTTTTGGCGCCACTATAAACTAGCAAGCATCTGCATTATCATATATATTTAGGATAAAAACGAAGACGTAGAGCAAAAAAGTCATTATATTTAGCTGCAGCCGACGTTTCGGGCAACTCTCCCCATTTTCAATGCCTAATAAATAAAAGCTAAAAATAATACTTGACAAAAAATATATAAATGTCGAGAGCTAAAACTAATCTAGAGTACAAAATTAAAACTTTTCAAGAATAAAAATTACAAAGCAGAAACAGGCATAAAACAAAATCAAATCGAAAGTAAAAAATATATAAATGACAAAAATATACGAGTGATAAAAATAAAACTTAACACTAAAGACATTGAAACGTAAAATTGTTAAAAAAACTTTACTGATAAAATGTTAAACGGAAGCAAAAACGTAACAAGACCAAAAAGAACCATTTTCATTAATGTGTCCTTTCTTATGAAATAAAAGTTACATCACTTACACGTGTAGTAGAATATATGAATTATCGTTTCTTGTAAAAGAAAATACCTGAATATAGCAGACATACTTTCTCAGAGTTGTATTATTTTCTAGAAATTGTCTAAAACTGAGATGGATGCAGACTTTTTAACGCCAATATATATATATACACATCAGTCTTCTTAAATTTACAAACTATGTGAAACGCGTAATACATAGAATAACATTTCCAAAAACAGTGATTTCGTAAAAGCATTGATGATGATGATATTGAAAATTATTTCACATATCTACATTGCATAATTCTCCTCCTTGAACAGCAAATTAAACAAGAATGTCATTTGTATTTTAAGCAAAAGCACAATAAGTTAGCAGAAAAACGGACACATCATACAACACCAATAACATAATATTTAAAATTACAATAAATATAACTGGTTTGTAGAAGGCACAATTATGTAGGTTGTGCCAAAAAATTCCATTTTCTTTATAAATATCCATAGAAAACGTTGTTTATTGGGATAAGCTAGCTAAAACGTAAAATCGAATTATATTAACTTTGAGGAGTCTGTTTAAAATAATAATCAGCGGATAATTTTTGTATTTATCAAATAAATATTCACATAAACAATAACATTTTTAATATATATATACAGGGCGTCCCAAAAAAATGTATACACACTTTAACAGCTGATACCTCAATTGATGTTTCTTTCTTTCCAAGTTAAACCCATTAGAATTAATAATGGCAGTCAGACTAAGCTTTGAACAGAGGAAATTAATTCTAAAATGCTACTGGAAGTGTGAAAACGCAGTTGAAGTGCAAAGACAGTTTAGGAGGGAGTTTCAAACAGATCCACCAACGCGACTTACCATCACTCGAATTAGAGATAAGTTTGAAGCCGATGGAACTGTTCAGAATGTCCACAAGAAGCGTTCCGGAAGACCACGGACATCGACAAGCCCCACAAAGCAAGAAAGAGTACTGGAAACGTATCACCAAAGTCCAAGAAAATCTGTGCGGCAAGCGAGTCGTGAGGTAGGAATTTCAGAATCGTCTTTCCAACGCATTTTGAAGCGCTGTCAATGGAAAAGTTACATTCCAAGATTAGTCCATGCTATTAATGAAGATGATGATCCGGACCGAAGAGTGGAGTATTGCGAGTGGTACTTGGCACGATGTGGATGTGAATTGGACGAAGGGGTTTCGTAGAATACCCTCCGCGTTCACCAGACCTCACACCACTAGACTTTTTTTATGGTGATACTTAAAAGACAAAGTCTACGCTATAAAACCTGCAACAGTCGCTGAATTGAGAGCAGCCATTGAACGAGAATGCACACAAATACCAAACGAAATGTTTCGTGATGTTTGCGATTCCATTGCTTCGTGTTATCAGCAGTGCCTGGACCAGAACGGACGTCGGTTTGAAAACAGGCGTTGACAAAACAATTAAATAATGTCTGTAGATTCTATTACATTTTGAAAATGAAATGTATTTTAATAAACACTGCCTTTATAATTATTTAAAGTGTGTATACATTTTTTTGGGACGCCCTGTATATATATGTATATATATATATATATATATATCTGCACAAAAGTAGAGAAATTGCAATGAGATTTTTTTTTCTCGGAACTGGAAATTATCAAAACGTAGCCTAACTTGACTTAAAAGGTCGGTCTACTACGCTTATGGTAGAAGTGATAGGTTAAATTTATGCGTATGAGTCTATATTTAACTAAGTTAAGTTAGACGTAACTGGGGTAGTCTAAGTAATAATGTTACATAACGTTTTCGGTGGTTTTCAGGAATAAATAAAAATGTTTAATTAAACAAATACAGTTTAACGCAAAATTATCAAATAAAAGACATATTTCACTGCATGGCGCACTCTGGCAACTAGTCTTGTAACCTCCCCCAATCTTTGAGGCAAAAAAATCGAATAAGATAAACTAAGTTTAACTCGAATACCAATTTTGATCATAATACGCAATTTATCATGAAACTATAACGTGAAATGCGTTAATACGATTTTTAAAAAAATTAGGAACTAAATTAGGGCTATTTTATTAATTTTTCCTCTTTTAGCCAATTATTGTGCTCCAATCTAAATTTGCAGACTGCATTGAATTATGGAATTTGCACAATTTGTAGAACGAATCATCGCAATCTTACGATATAGTGTTTAGAAGACAGTGTATATATATATATATATATATATATATATATATATATATATATATATATATACTGTCTTCTAAACATAAGATTGCGATGATTCGTTCTACAAATTGTGCAAATCCCATAATTACTCAATGCAGTCTGCAAATTTAGATTGGAGCTCAATAATTGGCTAAAAGAGGAAAAATGAATAAGATAGCCCTAATTTAGTTTCTAATTTGTTTTAAAATTGTATTAACGCATTTCACGTTATAGTTTCATGATAAATTGCGTATTATGATCAAATTTGGTATTCGAGTTAAACTTTGTTTATCTTATTCGATTTTTTTGCCTCAAAGATTGGGGGAGGGTTTACACGAATTTTAGATGAACTTTTTTCCGTAGGAGAGGGTTTACACGCTTTTTAGATGGACTTTTTTCCGTAAGAATATCCCTACCTTGGATCTACGGTATCGCGGAAGGTCGGGCTGGTATATATATATATATATATATATATATATATATATATATATATATATATATGTGTGTGTGTATTATTATATATATATATATATATATATATATATATATATATATATATATACCAGAAACACGTAAATTAGAGATGATGCGAAATTTGAGACACAAAATAAGATAGCAGTAAACAGCGCAAAGAGAATAACGGGTCAGATATTGAGTCAGATTTGACCAGAAATGGTGTACAGAGGTCAGCTGAAATACCCATGGGTATACATTTGTTTCCCCATGTCGGAAATTTACCTTTGTTTATTTAAAAGTTTTAATAATATATACAGGGTGTTTGAAAACTTTCTGTACAAATTGTAATGGGGGATAGGCAACACCAAGACAAACCCTTTTCGTCTATAAGTGTATGTCCGCTGACGTCACCATTCGGCGCGAGAGGGCGCCGCTGCAATTGGCTAAAAGGTGAAGTGGGCTAGACTCGCGCTTGCCGCGGGCATTCTTAAATCGGACGTAGTACGCGTAACATGTTTATTTAAAGAAGGCATGTTTATTTAAAGGTGGTGAAAGTTGGGACCGGTAGCATCAATGCATGCCCGACAGCGTCGAAGCATTGACCGACGTACACGTCGAAAGATTCCCGGCATTTCGGGAACAGTTCCAGCGGCGACAGCGATTCTTGCTACGAGGTCTTCTTCTGAGTAAATGGGAGTCTCGTACACGAGGTTCTTCATGTGTCCCCACAGGAAGAAATCGAGGCATGTTAAATCGGGCGATCTCGGTGGCCAGGCTACGGGCCAACCCCGGCCTATCCATCGGTCCCCAAAAGTGGCGTTCAGATAATCCCGCACATCGTTGCTGGAGTGTGCTGGGGCCCCGTCGTGTTGAAACCACATTCGTCTACGAATAGCCACGGGAACATCTTCCAGCAGTTCCGGCAACGTTTCTTCAAGAAATATCCGATAAACCCGCCCGTCGAGTCGGGCAGGCAGCAGGTACGGCCCAATCAACTTGCCATGGACGATACCCGTCCAAACATTGACGGCGAACCGTTCTTGATGAG
The DNA here is from genome assembly GCA_023014485.1 of Bathynomus jamesi. Classification (NCBI taxonomy): domain Eukaryota; kingdom Metazoa; phylum Arthropoda; class Malacostraca; order Isopoda; family Cirolanidae; genus Bathynomus; species Bathynomus jamesi. The sequence continues at coordinate 441,887 of JAJOZX010001226.1, read as the reverse complement.
CATGCACCCGTGTAGCATGTGGATTTGCGTGCGCCCACACGTGAGAATTGTGTGTTAAACACACCCTCACGTGTGGAACAGGCCTCATCTGAGAACAGCACATAAGCCGGAAAATTAGGCTGCACCGCTGTCTGCTGCAGAAACCAGCGTGCGAATTCCACACGAAGAGGGTAATCCCGAGGTTGTAATGCCTGGACTCTCTGACGATGAAACGGATGTAACTGCTGCTCGTGCAACACACTCCAGACCAGGTCGTGGTTCACACCGAGGATACGTGCAACACCTCGCGTGCTTGCGCTTGGATTGTCCTCAAATCGCCGTAGGATTTCTTCTTCCATGTCAGGAGTGCGCACGTTTCTCTCCCGACCAGTGTCATGCATGTTTGCATGGAATGTTCCAGTTTCTCGCAGTCGCCGATGCAAATGCGCAAACGTTTGGTGGTTTGGCACACGTCTGTTTGGGAAGCGCTGTCGGTACAACCTCACAGCAGCTCTTCCGTTTCCATTGGCAGCCCCATACAGGGCCATACACCATATGCATGTCAGCCATCTCAGCAGTCGTGAAGCGCTCCATGTTACGCGTACTACGTCCGATTTAAGAATGCCCGCGGCAAGCGCGAGTCTAGCCCACTTCACCTTTTAGCCAATTGCAGCGGCGCCCTCTCGCGCCGAATGGTGACGTCAGCGGACATACACTTATAGACGAAAAGGGTTTGTCTTGGTGTTGCCTATCCCCCATTACAATTTGTACATAAAGTTTTCAAACACCCTGTATATATATATATATATATATATATATATATATATATATATATATATATATACTGAAATATTCCGTAGATAGCAGTGAATAAAAATATTTCTCAAAACGCATTTATTGGCAGCGATTACGAGCTAGAATGCCGGGCGGGTCGACCCGGGTTCGGATCCTGCGTAAAACTGTAGGTCCCCTCCGTTATATGATCTTAGATGTTGCGAAGGAGGGTAAACGATCCCAATCATTCATATATATATATATATATATATATATATATATATATATATATATATATATATATATATGGTGTGACCTAAACTAGTTTAGTAAATAATGATTTTTTGATGTTTGTGTAAAAACTAAAATAAAGAGAACAGTTTCTTATTTGATATGAAAATTTTGTTTGCAAAATATTGTGTTGTTCAGTCATTTTGCAATGAGAGAAATGGTTTTTAGCCGTTCAAAACTGTCCCTTTGTTTTTATGATATATATATACAGGGTGTCCGAGAATTATCTGTACAATTTTTGGCTGTTATTAAAAGTCAACCATGAAGTGTAGAAATTCCAGTGTTGTCCCATTTTACAGAGAATCTCATTAAGTTTTTTCTGATCCCAAGTTTTGACAAGTTTTTTAGAAATTCCAGTGTGTCCGAACATTATCTGTACAATTTCATCTTTTAATAAAATTCTTGATAACACACGTAAAATTCTTAAACAAGATTATTTAGAATCTGTATTTTCAAAAGTTTCTTTTATTAAAGTAACGTTGTTACAAACATTCGATATGTGCACCATTAGTGATTCGCAAAACATCCAATCGATACTCCAAATGTTGCCATGTACGCTGCAGCATATCTACATCAATTCGCTCAATAGCAGCTGTGATTCTTGCTTTTAAATCATCAATGTCTGTCACCTGCGTACATTTCTAAAAAACTTGTCAAAACGAGGTATCAGAAAAAACTTAATGAGATTCTCTGTAAAATGGGACAACACTGAAATTTCTACACTTCATGGTTGACTTTTAATAACAGCCAAAAATTGTACAGATAATTCTCGGACACCCTGTATATATATATATATATATATATATATCTTTCAATATATATATATACATATATAGTGGAGAATGCTAAGAAATTCATGTTTCATGTTAATTGAAATAGAGAAATTATTTTTGTAAAATTACGGCTAGTGTGAGTTACGTTCGCATATCTCATGTTTTAGAGCACATATTTTGTTTCATCTGCAAATTATTATAATTTTTTTATTTTGAAATGCAGAAGTTGGTGCAGTACATTCTTTTGATATATTAATTTCTGTTTTTACTTTTTTATATATTCATTCATTTTTATTTATATAAGTTTTCTATATTTGTTCTTCTTACATTTCACTGACTGTTTTGGGTTGACATTTTAATTTGGGCATTAAAAAGTAAAAAGATAAATAAATTATAATAGATAATAAAAGGTAAATCATGACAATATATACTAATATCTGATAATACTATGTTTTGTATGATTATATATAATTAATATAACTATATATTTTCCGTTCTATTATTTGATCCACTAATTCATAATCAGAACGTTGTATTGGTGTTTTATTTATTCCTTGTACACAATTATATCATTTGTTTGGTTTCGGATTTCTGAATAATTAATTAATTGCTATTTCTCAAATTGTTCTTCTAAGCCAGCTAATGGATGAATACATGGAATAATTTAGTCATTCCGTCGTATGTATAGGAGTGTTTAAATTCTAATTATTTATTTAATAAACATAATTTCTTTTAATGTTAAAATAATTAGTTCTCAATAACTTTTAGGTGAAAATTCACCTGCTTTGGTAAATTTTGTGAATTAAAATAAATGGTGGTACCTGACAACTATCCTCATATAAATAAAAATAAATGGTGATATTTAGCAACTCTCCCTAATAAGGAATACCTGAACAATTAAAATGCTATCTGGCAACTCAGCAGCCAAATAGTTGAATAATATAAGGAATAATTAAATAAATATTGCTATCTGGCAACTCAGCATTCTAGGCTGATTAATATATGGATTAATTTAATCTTTAATGCTATTTGGCAACTCAGCAGCCAACTGGCTGATTAATATATGGATTAATTTAATATTTAATGCTATCTGGCAACTCAGCAGCCAATTGGCTGATTAATATATGGATTAATTTAATATTTAATGCTATCTGGCAACTCAGCAGCCAACTGGCTGATTAATATATGGATTAATTTAATATTTAATGCTATCTTGCAACTCAGCAGCCAACTGGCTGATTAATATATGGATTATTTAATATTTAATGCTATGTGGCAACTCAGCAGCCAACTGGCTGATTAATATATGGATTAATTTAATATTTAATCCTATCTTGCAACTCGGCAGGCAGCTGGCTGATTAATATATGGATTAATTTAATATTTAATGCTATCTGGCAACTCAGCAGCCAACTGGCTGATTAATATATGGAATAATTAAATAAATAACGAATGTGGCAACTCTGCCAACTGGCTGATTAGGGGCCTATAAGAGAGCGGCGGGCGGGTGAAGGAGTCATATGAGCTTAGCAGGCAGCCAAGTGAACACCCTTTCTCTGGGTTCCCAACTATGGGTCTCTCCACCTTCCTCTCTCTCTTTCTGCCCCTTTGGGGGGGTGAGGCCGTCCCAACTTCTCCCCCAAAGAGGCTCCCTTAGGTTAGGTATGCTCCTTTGGGGGGTTCAGCTTGGGGGATAACTCCAGGTTGCATACCCCTTGCAACCCCATTTTGGGGTTGGCAACAAAGGTTGGCACTCTCCTTTGGGGGGTTCCACTTGGGGGATAACTCCAGGTTGCATACCCCTTGCAACCCCATTTTGGGGTTGGCAACAAAGGGGTGTGCCTTGCAACAAAGGGGGTGGGGGTGCCCTGCAACAAGGGGCTGGCACTCTTGTAACAAAGGGGGTTGGGGGTTGGCACTCTTGCAACAAAGGGGGTTTTGGGTTGGCACTCTTGCAACAAAGGGGGCAGGGGTTGGCACTCTTGCAACAAAGGGGGTAGAGTTGGCACTCTTGCAACATTACGTAACATTGCAATGCAATTGCACTCATACATTTTGCCACCATACTATTCACTCCGAGTCATCATTTATGACAATCGTGACAAGACGAAAGTAATTCCAGGAATATGCGTCAATATTATACGTCAAAGCTTAATTATTATTTATTACTGTGTCCGCCGAAATGTGAACAGAAAATACAACTGAGGTTCCCTCAGTTTCGACCAATTTTACACCAAATGTTCTATATCAGTGGTTCTCAAAGGGGTCCACTTGGACCCCTATGGGAGGAATTTCAAGTCCAAGGGGAGGAAATTTGGCAAGGGGAGGAATTGGGGAGGATTATATCTACATACTTGGTTGAATGTGCCTTCAGTGCTGTTACGGACATTTTGACGAAGAAAAGAGGACGTATCAACATTTGTGAGCGTGGCGATCTTCGAGCAAAATTGATTTGTTTCGTTCCTGGATTTTCTCATTTAGTTTCTCAGCACGATGCTCACGGTTCTCATTAAAGTTGTATGATTCGAACGAAAATCTGATTATAATAGTTGCAATTCTGAAATAAAAGTGGTTTCTTTTTTCTTCTTTCATTTTTGGTCAAATAATCACCTTTAATTTATTAGACATTCGTTAATTAAGTGTTTTGTTTTGTAGAATAACTGAATATTTTAATAATTACGATTGTAAAAATAAAGTATAACTAATGATGCAAATTATTTATTTCTTTTTTCATGATTTATGGTGGGGAGGATTTGGGAGAGCCTGGGACTGCTAAGGGAGGAATGCGATCTGGGACTTTGAGAACCACTGCTCTATATAGACTGTAATTAGATCCAAATTCCGGTAAATCTTCTAAAAGGTGTTTTACAATCTGTGGACCCACCTTTTTACGACTACTTCTTTGGATAACACAATGACTAAATAATTAACAGACAAATAACGACAAAGAAATCCACACATCCAGATCCCAAGTGAGAAGTCTGTCAGAAATTTACCAGATCTGATGGGTCACTTTTCAAGCTAAAATATTAGTTTCAGATCTGGAGGAGTCACTTTTTAGATTAATATGAGGAAATTTGCGTCACTTGTCCTGTTTTCTATGGGATTTGGAGTCATTTCACTGATATTTTTAAGTCACTTCACTCCACTTACAAACTATACATCACTTCTGTCAAACTCATACTGGATCCGGATGACCAAAACTCGAGACTCGATATAAAACAACGAAGTAGAAGTTCATTGAATCAGGTGATCGTTGCAAGGGCTTCTGAACACCGAAACATGTACTGATTTTGATGAGAAAAAATTCAGAGATATATAAATTACAAAAATTCATCTAGAAGTGGGTATAGTTACACAAATTCACTAGAAATAATAACTCAGAGGATTGACAATGCAAATTAGAAAACGAACGGGGCTCCCAAACTTAACTGAAGCAATGGCGGTTTCCAATTAAATTAACTCACTCGGCTCATCAAACATAATTTCAGATAAAATAAATACGCATCATTATTGTAAATAATACTTCAATGCTTTTAACGAAAGTTTTAAAACAATAGCTTTGTTTGTAAAATATACTCCTAAAAGTTACTAAACTCTTTATACAGGTGTCCCAGAATTAACTATCTATTTCAATTATAGATTTAAAAGAAAGCATGCACGATATTACCGCTGTTAAGAATCCTTAAATGTTAGAATTTAGTTATCCTTTAAATTTTGTTTTCTTTGATTTGACTACCTTCGTAAGGCATATTATTATAAAGTTCTTAGTAACTTTAGGCAGCTTATTTCATAAGCAAATAATTATTGGCTGAAAATTTCCATTAAAAGTGGCAAAGTAGTTTTTTACCCCAATGATATGTCATTATTTTTTCTGAATTTATTTTTGATTAGTCAATAGACCGCCATTACATTATTTCCTTAAAAAAAAATTTAAGAGGAGAAACATAAATAAATGGGTGCCGCCATAATAATACGATTAAAATTTACTACAAAAAAAATTATATTCCTTATTCGTGATGTTTTTCCTTTTGTTCGAGAGTTTGCATATGACTTCATGTTTACTAAAACATAATTATAGCACTTATACAGTATTAACGAATAAAATATAAAATAGAATTAGTAACATCAATTAACTCTTTGGAGTAGAGAGGGTCGTTACTTTCCTTTGATTAACGCCAGGCGATTTCATTTGAAATAATCCTCCTTTTTTAATAGCGGAAACAAACCATATACAGTATAAAGTCGGTTCTTTGTCGAACAAGCGATCCGTCGAAAATTTCCAAAGGAGTTAATACTTAGCCTTCGTCAAAAGACAAAAGACTTACGTTTTGTAGGTGTATACAACAGTAGGTGTATCTCTCCAAGAGACCTTGTTTACGTGTAATTATGGCAATCTAGCCTCGGCTTTCGGCATATTTCACCCATATAAAGATCTTCCTTTCATTTGGTCCAAACGCGAGACTAGTTGGAGTTGTCCATACTGCATACCTAATTTTAGTGTGCAGTGATAACCAATATGTGCAGTAATAATTTAAATTTGTGCAGTGATAAATTGAAAATCTGTGGAGTGATAAATTAGGTTCCATATCTGATATAGAACCTAATTTATCACTTCACAAATTTAAATTATTACTGCGCATATTGGTTATCACTGCACACTAAAATTAGGTATGCCATACTGAAGTTGTGACTGTAGTCGTTCTGGCAGTCGTAGTTGTTCCAATAACGGGCCTTGGCCCACTTAACATTGCTGTTGTTTGAGGTCCCTGGAGTGGACCCATTCACCATTGTTGTTAGCCCTCAGGCTTATGTTCATTTCGGGAGGCCTACCTTTTTCTTCCTTTAATTAAGAGCACACAGATTCATTCCACTGTAAGAAGACTAATATGCTTTCCCGCGTCTCGCCCTTCATCCGTACTGAGAAAATTTAGTACGAACAAATGTTTTCTAATGTCTTATTTTGTTGTAAATATTTCCCGTATCTCCGATAGGCTTTTTGCCAAACCTAGGAAAATCCATAATTATACAACATAATTATAGAGTATTATTTTGTACTTAAATTTGATTTATAAGGTACATTAGGTACAGGTAGGACTAGCTGTAAACTGTATATGTAAACTGTATAATCAGCATGTATAGTTTTTCCCTAGTGAAGTTAGCATACAGTCAGTTAAGTTGGTCCCGGTTAGGTTTGCAGTTAAAAAAAAAAAAATATATATATATATATATATATATATACACACGAGGAGCGGTCAGAAAATAAGTTTACACGGCGTATAATTTCGTAACTAAAGGACCTACATTAATTATGTTTGTATCAGGTGAATTCATTAATCATTGTTGGCAACACTGCACGTCGATTCGCTGCCAACTACCGTACATTGGTTATATGAGTCAGTTGAACATAGCGGCTCGACTGGAACAGTGTCCTGCCCTACGGAGCAGTCCAGGATGTTTACGTTTAATGGCCGCTCGTAAACGTTCCAGTGTTGAACAATAAGCAGCTGCATTGATTGTTGTGCCTTTTTGCATGAAGTCTGCAAGCAAAACGCCTTTGTGGTCCCAAAACACGATAACCATCACTTTCTCAGCGGAGTGAGCGGACCTCACAATCTTGAACTTCTTTGGTCGCGAGGACCCAGGGTGTTTCCATTTCATGCTGGCACGTTTTGTTTCCGGAGTACGGTGATGAACTCATTTCTCGTCTCCTGTGACAATGCTCTTGAGAAATTCTTGACCACCGACAGACTCAGAATATCGTTGCAGAAATGACAGGGCACTGTTCCAGTCGAGCCGCCATGTTCAACTGATTCATATAACCAATGAACGGTAGATGGCAGCCGAATCGACGTGCAATGATGCCAACAATGATTAACGAATTCACCTGATACAAACATAATCAATGTAGGGACCCAGGGTGTTTCCATTTCATGCTGGCACGTTTTGTTTCCGGAGTACGGTGATGAACTCATTTCTCGTCTCCTGTGACAATGCTCTTGAGAAATTCTTGACCACCGACAGACTCAGAATATCGTTGCAGAAATGACAGGGCACTGTTCCAGTCGAGCCGCCATGTTCAACTGATTCATATAACCAATGAACGGTAGATGGCAGCCGAATCGACGTGCAATGATGCCAACAATGATTAACGAATTCACCTGATACAAACATAATCAATGTAGGTCCTTTAGTTACGAAATTATACGCAGTGTAAACTTATTTTCTGACCGCCCCTCATATATATATATATATATATATATATATATATATACCACACACACACACACATATATATATATGTATATATATACATATATATATATATACACTTTTTTATTAGTTTACTTGTGCAAGATCAAAATGACTGTGAAACTTCAACTTCGCTTTCTGTGGACTTTGCTGTATGTACTGGAAAATTTTGGTGAGTGAAATGTCTTTTGCAAGTTGAAGATATTTATGCATTTATTAAATCTTCAAAAATTATATACAGGGTGTACATAAAGTCAGGATCTATTTTTGTGAAGCACTTGGAAATTATATGGAATTCAATCATAAAATGATAAAGTGGTAACATTTATTAAATAATTAAGAGTAGGATTCGACGTGACGCCCATCAGTTTCCTTGCACAGCTCAAATCGTTCCGCAGCATTTCTAAACACATTCTGGAGCATTTGCGGGGTTATGTTATCTGCAGCAGTTCGTATACGTGTACGTAAGTTTTCAAGACTCGTAATCTTCGTCTGATAGATGTGCGATTTGATAAAGCCCCATGCAAAGAAATCTAAAGGGGTTAAATCTGGTGATCTCGCTGGCCAAGGTCTGTTGCTTCCGCGTCCGATCCAGCGATTTGGAAAACGTCCATTTAGATAATCCTGAACAATTTTGGCATAGTGACAAGGAGCACCATCATGTTGATAGACGACGGTACTAACAATCCTATCCCCGTCGTCTATCAACATGATGGTGCTCCTTGTCACTATGCCAAAATTGTTCAGGATTATCTAAATGGACGTTTTCCAAATCGCTGGATCGAACGCGGAAGCAACAGACCTTGGCCAGCGAGATCACCAGATTTAACCCCTTTAGATTTCTTTGCATGGGGCTTTATCAAATCGCACGTCCATCAGACGAAGATTACGAGTCTTGAAAACTTACGTACACGTATACGAACTGCTGCAGATAACATAACCCCGCAAATGCTCCAGAATGTGTTTAGAAATGCTGCGGAACGATTTGAGCTGTGCAAGGAAACTGATGGGCGTCACGTCGAATCCTACTCTTAATTATTTAATAAATGTTACCACTTTATCATTTTATGATTGAATTCCATATAATTTCCAAGTGCTTCACAAAAATAGATCCTGACTTTATGTACACCCTGTATATAAATTTAAATAATATTGGCCTACACCCATTTGGTCAACGGACATTTTATCGACACACTACTTAACTAACTTAATCTAACCTTACTAAGCCTAACCTAAACTATGCCAAAATAGCCTACCTTAATCTAACCCAATATAATTTGTCGATTTCATGTCATGTCACGGAGAATGACATTAGCAGGAATAAATATACATTATTGTTGTTGAATATTATAAAATATAAAGCAAACTTGTCTCTTCAATTTATGCTTTCCAGTGGCGGATCCAGGGGGGGGGTTCATTGAGTGCTCGTGAACCCCCGACCACCACGACCTTTTTTACAGAAGAGGTAACGAGTGACCTCACTTTAGATGCTAGGTTTGGAGGTGACCTGAAGTGGTCAGGAAGGACTGTAATTTAGATTTCAGTGAATAAATAATTCATTCACAACCTAAATCACAATTTACTGTATATACTCGGGTAACCGGCGATCTCATGTAACCGTAATAAAAGACGAATACCTTCACAAATTCACCTTTTTGTATTGTTAGCATTTGAATATGTGTGAATTTGAATCTATTCTACGTAGATGTACAGTAGATAAGTATATTAGGTTAACAGCGTAACCCCTTTTTTTTAATTTCTGTAACTCACTTGCTCTATAACACTAAACAAATAAATTACTTATTGTGAAAAGAGATACAGAGCATGAAGTTTAAACTATCATATATAGATGTGAGTAAATCTTGTTGGTGGATTATATTTCCGATCTATGATTACCATCGGCAGCAGTGAACCCTCCCTGAAAAATTTCTGGATCCGTCCCTGCTTTCAGACTAGAACTGTGCCAAATGTATGGACACAGTCAACTAAAGGAATCTTTAGAATTTTATAGGTCTTTATAGTATATTGTATAGAAGTGGTATATGGTATATAAGGATGTACAGTATATTGTATAAGGATCCCAAGTTAAGTTATAGGTTCCGAGCAGCAGCTACTATAGTGAATCACTAAATTAGCCTAATCATCATTATCCCATTTGTTGATTTAAGATACTTCGTTTGGAAAAGAAGTGACATCTCTGACTTTCCAACCCGACGAAATCCCGACTCCTTATTCGTGGGCAAGATTCAATAAAACATTTCCTGAATTGGGGTCCTATACCATCTGCCTTTACATGAAGATTCTGAAGGCTCGAAAGTCCTACGATACTGTGGCATCATACGCAGTTCCTTCAAATACCAACGAAATATATGTCGGTAATTCATAGCAAGAGAAGTATAGCCAAGTACAGCAAAAACCGTTCTGCTGAGTATATCTATGGGTATCCAGCTATACCTGCTACCGTGGCGGCTCTCAAACTGCAATTTTAGTATCTTCACTTTGTTTATTCTTTTTAACAATTTAAATAAAACGCGAATAAGTAGACCTTTGTGATAATTTGAGTGTTTGAATAAATACAGCGACATCCGCCCAGAAATGGTGTGGTGTCAATATCGTCGGTGCCTCCCAGGAAATAGAAATTATTTTACTTTCGATAAATCCTACTACGCTATAAATTAAAGCCCTCATCTGTTCGTTACGATCATGACTGCGTTTGATTGCTTTGATAGGGTATCAAAATCCGTGACCGAGTATAATGTATATTAGCTGGTTTATGATTAATTTTACTATTTATTATTATATATAATTGATACGGTCCTTTCACTCGAAATTATTAACTAGCATAACGTCTAAAAATTTTGTTACATTACATCCTTTTACAATGAGTTCCCAACATTCAGGTTGTCAAGATGTACACTGCTTTTGTTACTAAAAACCATAAAATTTGTTTTACTTGTATTTAGAAAGAGTATATCTGAATTCAAGCAATTCATAATTTTGGTAAGTTTTGTTTCAAATATAACCTTCGATTCGAAGGTGGAGATCATTATTTCTTTGTTTTCTTTAGTGACTGTCACTTTCCACAAGATTTAAAATAGCCATTTCTGTTGTTTTATATTTACTGAAGTCGTTAGTGATGCGGCGATAATAAGTTATATGATTTAAAATAATGATGCATCCTATTTTTTATAACTTGTTCAAAAACTTTAACAAACACAGACAATGAACAGATTGGCTTACTTCAAGCAATAGGTTACAACTTTTATGATAATTAAAGCAAATGCTTCTAAACTTAAAATAAAAGTGTTCGCAATAAAGTTAACAGTTTAAACCGAGTAAACATTAATTTTATTTTCTTATTTATATCACGCGCGTTCGAACGAAAACCTGTCTTTTCTTTAACTTTATACAATAGTGAACACTGTTTTCAAGGAGAGTGTAATTCCTACAGGATACTAAACTTAAAACTCAGTAAGAATGGAGTTGAAATTTCTAAAACACCTAAAAAGCTTATTTTATTTTTATATTTAAGATAATAAGATAATATGGAGTTAATTTAATAAGGAATTTGTATAATTAAAGTTTTTAAAGTACAGTGGGTTCGAAAAGTCTCTCCGCAGTCAACCAACACTAAAAAAAGTGTTTGACAACAAGTGTAGACGAGTTGCTCTGTGCCTGCAAAATGGTGGAAAACACTTTCACCACATGCTGTAAAATCAAAAGGTTATGTAATAAAATCACTAAATCATGGTTGAATGAAAACATAGTAGTTTTTCAATTTCCTATGCGTTTAACATAGCACTGCGGAGAGACTTTTCGAACGCACTGTATTTTGGTGTGGTCAATTTTCTTTCCTTCTCTAAATATGACATTTTTAATTAAATTATTTAAATATTTCCCTATAATTTAAATTTGTTATTTGCCCTCAATTTTGTTAATGTCTGTTTATTTCAGGTTTTTATCTTCCCACTGGTCACTTCGAAGTATGGAAAAACATGGGCATTATATTCAAAAGCGATTATTTATTTCAAATTCTCACGTGGGTCAGGGTATGCTACGTGCAGAACCTGGAAGAGAAGACGATGAAAATGTGGATGAATGACGCGTATGAAGAAAGGTTGGACGTGAAAGTTCCGTTAACCATAGGTGGTGGTTACTTTTTCCTGGGTCAAGAACAGGACGACATTGGTGGCGGGTTTTCCACCGACCAGAGTTTGAATGCGATTATTGCCGACTTTCATTTCTTCGACAAAGCTATAGATAAAACTGAGGCTGAGAGATTTGTTCAATGCGATAGTAATTTCCATTCCATTCCGTTCTTGGATTTTAAAAATATTACAGGGGAATGGATACTAAATGGCTCCGTAGAAGTCGGATCCGTTTCTGAGGAAGAAATATGTAGTTATGAGGAATCGTTCCACTTGATGTTTCCCGAAAAGAGAACGTTCAGGAAGGCAGTCCAACTCTGCCAAAATCTTGGGGCGCGAGTTCCTGCACCTCAGAACGACGAGGAAAATAATGAACTTATTCCGATCATTACTGAATACAGGCAACGGTGCATCGATAGAAATGGAAACGCTGCATGGATTGCAGTATCTCTAAGCCATGAAAATAAAACCTACTACAATTATTACGATGATTCTGAAGCCATTTACGTTAACTGCAACGATCAAGAATTTTTAGATGGTTATGAATGTTCATCAATACTTTCCATGCCATTGTATACTGGGAAGTGGTATCTCTCAAGGTGTGTTTCCGACCCCCTCTGTACCATATGCCGATTTCAGAAGATTACTTTAGTTAAGGTAAGTTTTAAAATTCCTAATTGTTCATTCGGGTTTTACATTATAGCTATACAGGAAGAGGGAATTAGAAAAAGTTTAATAAAGGCAATCCTAATCTAACTTGCAATAACTAGACGTAACTTCACAATCTAACCTAATTTAACAAAAATTAAATCTATTTCTTTTCAAATATACTATCAAGACTATTGGGACAACATACATAAAACAGAAGATACCTGTTCACAATGTATCAAAAAAGATATAAACCCACCCTTAGCTTTGATGACAGACTCATCCTCTCGAACATTTTCCACCAATGTTTGAAAAGATACGCCTCATATAGCGCAGTTTCTATTGTTGCGAAAGTTTATTCTTAGGGTTTCTCCTGATGTTTCACTCTATTTCATCTCAGCAGAGGTGTTCTATCGAAACGAGATCAGGGCTAAGAGCAAGCCAAGACATGCTGTGAACTTTGTTCCGCCCGAACTAATGGTTATAATCCGGACCTCGTGACAATAGACGTTGTCTTGTTGTTACTAGTATGGGTCCTCGACATAAATTTCTTTCAATGCTGGCATTGCACTGTTGTACAAAATGTCACAATATGTCCTGGCAGTTATTCAGAAACATTAATGGTTCTAGTCCAGACAATGAAAAACATGCCCACAGGATCGCACAGCAACCTCCATATTTAATGGTCGGGACAATGCACCGAGGATCGAAGCGTTCTGCAGGCTGCCTCCCCATCCATACTCTACCATTAGATGAAGAAAGTATGTAGTAGGACTAGTCACTCCAAAGGATGCGTTTCTATTATTTTATTCCCTAGTTTCAATAAGCTTTGTATCATTGTAGTTGTTGCTTTACATTCAGAGATGTGATGTATGGCTTCTGGGCAGCTTCCCTTTCCTTCTCTTTACTTACCGGAAGACTGCATGTAACCTCACTGACCTCCTGAGTGATGGACTTTAGGCTACACATCCGTTCTTTCCCTACCACACATTTGAACGTTTGCAATTTTAACAATGTCGGAGTCCAATGACCCGAAAGGGTGGTGTGTCAGAGCTTCTATTAAGTAATTAGCAATGAGCACTCTCTGTGGGTCACTGACTATTAATTTAACCAAGCCCAGCAATAAAACATAATTTAACTATATTATATATATATATATATATATATATATATATATATATATATATATATATATATATATATATATATATATATATATATATATATATATATATATATATATATATATATATATATATATATATATATATATATATATATATATATATATATATATATATATATATATATATATATATATATATACTCAGGCTTCTAATCCAACAACAAATGAAAAAAAATAATACAGATGTTAGGCGTTGTCCGTATACGGTACTTAATACTCGATCCAAAATGACGTCTAATCTTATCCATGCATTGCTTCCCTATCGCGGAGCTTCGGCCACCTCTTTAGTACACAGAAGTTCACCTCTGATTCTTACTTCCCTGTAAATGGTTCACAAATAGGAAACTTGACAAAGATATAGGATTTAATGTCACAAATTCTTTACACAGGAGTGGTGGAATGAAAAATGAGCACCCCCCCCCCCCCCCCCCAACTAAAAACACGGACAACGGACACAATAAATTGACTTAAAGGCTTGCAAGAAAGCGATGGGCTGAAACATCTTCGGCCGAGAAACATTAATTACTCAAAGGCTATCCCTTGATTAACGCGATTAATTAATCCCGTGATCGCATCGCGTATATCAAAACCGCGTTGATCAAATATAATAACCAATAGGAAAAATTATAATTGATCCATGATCGAGAGTTAGGGAGTCTTCAAAAAATTTTAATATGCCCTTTTAACCAAATAAAATGATACACTTCAGAAGGAAAATAAAACTAATTGTGAACTACAGTAATTATTTATTGAATGTTTTATTTTTTAAGGAAAAATTTATCAACGGTCAATTGAACCATTTTCACTTTTTTTTTCTCATCATACATTTTGCGATAACAGACAATTTGATTCTCGAGACTTCGGCAAACGTGCATACTTCTGTTGACATCGGGATCCATATCCATTAATTGTTGTTTGACGAACTCTAAACCTCGAAACATTTTATCAAGTTCTTTTAATGTGATTTCCTTCGAGACCTCTTCTTCACATTCATTTGATTCCTCTTCTTCGTATGCCCGTTGCTGCTCGATTTCAAGGAGATCGTCGTTACCTAAATCTTCTGAATGCGAATCCAATAATTCTCTAACATTTTGCGTATCAACGTCCTCGAAACCAAGGTCTTTTCCAATAGTAGCTATTTCTTCAATGACGTTGTTCACTGGATTTTCGAAGCCGCGAAAATCATTTGCACATTCAGGTAAAAGATTCTTCCAAACGGCTCTCATGCAGCTGGATGTCACTTCTTGCCATGAATCATGAATGTTTTCGATTGCATGTTTGATGTTAAATTTTTTCCAAAATTCTTGAAGAGTAATAGCATCTTCTCCAGTTCCAACTTGAACTGCCTGTGAGAAAGTTCTTCGAATAAAATAAGCCTTAAAAGTAGCCATTGTACCCTGGTCCATGGGCTGCAACAACGAAGTCGTATTTGGTGGTAAATATACGACCTGCACATTGTCACATAAGTCATTAAGTGAGTGAGGATGGCCAGGGGCATTATCAAGAATCAAAAGAGCTTTGAAAGTTAAATTATTTGTCTTGCAATAACTTTCAACTGCCGGACAAAAATAGGACTTGAACCAGTCTTCAAACACGACTTGCGTGACCCATGCCTTTTTGTTCGCTCGCCAAATGGCTGGAAGAGATTGTTTATTGCACCCTCCTAAAGCCCTAGGGTTCTGCGTCCGATAAACAAGCATCGGCTTTAATTTGAAGTCCCCCTCAGCATTGCCTCCAAGTAAAAGAGTTAAACGATCCTTTGATACTTTATAGCCAGGTTGCGATGCTTCACCTTTTGCCAAAAAAGTTCTGGATGGCATTTTCTTCCAAAAAAGGCCTGTCTCATCCACGTTGAAGATTTGACGATGATCGTAATTATTTTCTTCAATTAATTTCTGCAATTCAGCAGGATATTTGGCTGCAGCATCTTGATCTGCACTCGCAGCTTCTGTTATTTTCACATTTTTCATTCCTGCTCGAGATTTGAAATTTTCAAACCACCCTTTGCTTGCAGAAAATGTTACAGTCTTGTCTTCATATTTTTCTTCCTTCAGTCGAGAAAACAAGCTAAGAGCTTTCAGAGTGATATTATTCGTACCAATTGGAATGCGCTTCTGATTGCAATCTTCTAGCCAAAGTATTAAGAGATCTTCCATTTCAACCATTAAAGGACTTCGATTCCTAGTACATTGCATACTTAAAGACGAAGATGCAACTTTTCCTTGATCCCGGTACTCGTCCGCCTTGGCCAAAATAGTGCGTACCGTAGACTCATTTAAGCTAAGCTCTCTTTCGATCTTCACCTTACTTTCACCGCGTTCAAACCGTTTAATAATTTCGAGTTTAACGTCCAAAGTAATAACTTTTCGTTTCTTCTTAACACCTTCAACAGTGGTATTGCTTTCTCTCTTAGACATAGTTAAGTGGGGTAAATATTTTGAATTTAAAATAATAAAAGCAGGTGGTTTGTAAATGCGTAAATAAACGTGTAACACGTCCGTTCTCAATGGTCGCGTGAAGAGAACTGAGGCGCGGTAGTCGGTACTGCTCTGCTGAGGCGGGAAGCCGCTCTCAGCTCAGCTGGCCGCGCCCAGCTGTTTGCGCGCCACTTTCAAAATCGCGCTAATCAAATTTTTGATCGCGTAAATATGGGGCTGGTAGCAATTAATTTAATCGCGGTAATCAAAACTCGCGTTGATCAAAACCGCGTTAATCAAGGGATAGCTGTATAAAGAATGACTGCAAATTATTGTCAAACAAAGAAAATAATTTTTCTATAATTCGGCCGCCTACCCACCTTCCCTCCTCAACAACCAAACTTCCACCGGCTTTTGCGCCCTTTCTTTCGTTTCAGCGGTGTGCTGTCCTCCAATCCAAAGTATTGTACTGGGCATGCCAAAATTATAGTATTTTACATGAAATTATCGTACATATATATTGGAATTAGAAATATGACAAGTTCTAATATATTATGAAATACGAGGTGTGATAAAAAAATTAAATAGTCCCGCAACTAATGAACGCGTGTCACTAGGTGATGTCAGTGTGTATGGCTGATGACGTCACCTTGGCCACTTGCCAGATGCCAACAAACACCATTCAACTACCCACCAGTGCGCCGTGTCATTGCTTTGTGTGAGGGCGTTTTTGTTGCGTCTGGCGATTTTTCAGAAAATGTCGAAATTTGAGCAACGTGCAAACATCAAATTTTGTTTTAAACTTGGTAAGACGGCTACAGAAACGCACGTAATGCTTGCAGCTGTCTACGGAGATGAAGCTGTTACAAACAAGACTGTTTGCAAGTGGTTTGGAAGGTTTCGAGAAGGAAATGAGTCTCTGGAAGATGATGAAAGAAGTGGTCGTCCGTCCGTCTTGTTTGTAACAACTTCATCTCCATAGACAGCTGCAAGCATTCCGTGCGTTTATGTAGCCGTCTTACCAAGTTTAAAACAAAATTTGATGTTTGCACGTTGCTCAAATTTCGACATTTTCTGCAAAATCGCCAGACGCAACAAAAACGCCCTCACACAAAGCAATGACACGGCGCACTGGTGGGTAGTTGAATGGTGTTTGTTGGCATCTGGCAAGTGGCCAAGGTGACGTCATCAGCCATACACACTGACATCACCTAGTGACATGTGTTCATTAGTTGCGGGACTATTTACCGAACTTTTTGATCACACCTCGTATATTAGAAATATGACAAAAGCAGCAAGCTCACCATAGTTCTGTCCTACTCTCCTCTCCTGACCACTTGCCCATCATCATTACAACATGTTCTACACTGCCCCAACAGCCTTAGGCACACTTACAGAAATTACAAGAAAGCTGATTGGGAACAGTTCAAAATACAGACTGAGGAACAATTCACCACATTAAACAGCACACCCATCATAAACATCAATACAACAATCAAGACACTTAATCAGATCATCAATAATGCAAACAAGTACATACCCAAGGGCAACATTAGGAAATACAACCCAAATTACACTAGAGAAATAGCCCACCTCATAAGGCAACGTAACAACCTCAAACATAACAAAAAACCACACACAGAAGCCATAAAACAGCAGATACAACAGCTCAACACAGAAATAAACAACAAACTTAAAGAAAAACAAACAGGAACATTTAGGGAATTCATAACAACACTAAACCACTCCACAGATACATCCAGGCTATACAAGACTATAAACAGCATTACCCACTCCAACAGCGGCATTCACACCTCACACGCGGCTATCTGTCCCAGCCAAAATAATATCCCAACATATACACAAGCTAACATTCTAGTTAATCATTACGCAAAGATAAGTCAATTAAACAGGGACAACCAGAAACACGCAGCCAGACACAAGAAAACCTACAGACTGGACACGACCATTACACCCTTCAATACAGACCAGATCACCAAGATCATCAAAAACATTAAGAATTCGAAGGCTATTGGACCAACAACATATCTAACATACACCTTAAACACTTGAGTCCACAGGGAATACTAGCTCTTACAAACATCAGCACATATTCATACCAACGCTATATTATTCCTGACATATGGAAACAAGGTAAACTTCTTACACTACTCAAACCAAACAAAAATCCAACAGAACCAGCTTCCTATAGACCCATTACTTTACTATGCACACCTTCCAAAGTAACAGAAAGACTATTCTTACAAATCACCAACCCACACATAACACTATCGCCTACTCAACATGGATTCAGACCTCACCACTCAACCAGGACATTACTCACTAACCTCACGCAGCACATCATGGATGGCATCAACTCCAGACGACCAGCTCAACGTACACTATTAGCAACAATAGACATTAGTAAAGCATTTGATTCTATCCCACGCTTCCCTTTCATAAACAAAATACTCAACATAAACATCCACAATAGCACCAAAAGGTGGCTGAGCAACTATCTTTCAGGAAGATACTCGCATGTCACATTTAATGGCAAGTCATCCAAAAACAAGCTTTTTCCGAACGGGGTCCCTCAAGGCTCTGTTCTCTCACCAACACTCTTCAACTTATACATGCATGACATTCCAACACCCATAGATAACAAGCTTACCTTATCGTCATATGCAGATGACATCACTCTAACATCCACCCACAACAACATCGACACCGCTACAAATAACCTACAAACATACATAAACAGTATACAAGACTGGCTCACACACAATAGACTCAAAGTAGCGTCCACAAAATCAACCATCACCTTGCTAACAGCTTACACTAAACACCACCAACATTCCACACAGTCACAGGACCAAAATACTTGGGGTCACCTACAACACATCATTATCTTTTGCAAACCACATTCAGGATATTAAAAACAAATGTACGTCAAGACTTAACACGCTTAGGGTACTAACAGGCACAAACTTTGGACACCAGCAGGAAACAACATCACTCATATACAAACAATATATTCGCTCAGTTATGGACTATGCTAGCCCATGCTGGGCACCCATTATCTCAAACACACACATAAACACCTTACAGACAATACAAAACAACGCACTTCGTTTCATTACAGGATGTACTCAAACAACACCAATAGAACACCTGCACACAGAAACAAAAATACTGAAAGTTAGGGAACATTTAGACATGAGGGGAACACAATTCATGGCAGCAGCGACAACTAACCCACAACACCTTTGCCACTACATGTATAATCATGCACCAACACCTCGCACCATTAAGGTAACACCAGAGACACATTATAACCAAATACTCCATTCCATACCACGCCCCACAGACATCACACAGTACAGAAAACACATACACACACACCTAACCGACAAAGCACTCACGCGACTCGGTCCGAATGCGGTCCTAGGTGCGAATCCACCACCCATTGACAGGTCAGAGACCAGCCTGAGCAGATCGGATCGAGTTAATTTAGCACGACTCCGATGTGGACATCACCCCAACTTACAGACATATAAACACAGACTAGACAAATCCACAGACGACACCTGCCACCTGTGCCAGACCACACCACAAACAATTGAACACATTATGACAGACTGTACCGCTCTAGTACAACATAGAACACAACATCACTAGTGCGCTGAACCTCTGGTCCACTCCGGAGAGGGCTATCGGTTACCTGCGTGCCGCCGGCTTGCTCGATCAGGGTGGGCTGATCTCCTGTGCCGAATGTTGTTTACACGCCGCTGGACGAGCTCACAGATGATGCACTGTTGCAGATACAAATATTTCTGGCTCTCAAACTCAACTAGAAAACCTCTAGAAACCTCCGAATCTTTTGTCCAGACCTCTACAATCCTTTTAATCAGGACAATTGCACACTGAAAAGGAGTTTTTTCCAGTGATTTTGATAAATATGACCGACAGGCCAACATTATCGTACATTCCGAAGACAGTATCGTACATCGTACACAGACTCCAAATTATTGTATATGTACGATAATTATCGTGCGCATCACATCCCTGTAAAATTCGTCTCCTCACGCCTTGACTCACAAGTTCACAACGTCCTGTCCTCCACTTTAGTGTTGGATGTTGGAACTAGTTCCTGCACACTGGAAATTTTTTTAAAACATTTTCCCTTCCCAGATTTCTGACTGTTTTCCTACAATCGACATAGACTTAGTTCGCAATTCCCTGTCCTTAATTTCGCTTAAAAAGAAAAATTCACTCTTAATGAGGTGGGGCCACCACCTTCACCTTCGTGTGAAGAGAGACCAACGCAGGGAACTGCTACGAGGTTACGAGGTTAATGTTAATTTCAGTCACCCGCGCGTACCAAACCGCGAGAGATGCAATCTCTAGAAGCATTGCTTCAGAAGACGCCGTTCTGCTAAAAATTAATTAATTACTTATTCTTTTCTAAACTTTTGAAATTTTCGCTCCCAACAGGCAGAGATTTCTGTAAAATGACAAACATTATCGGACATCATTCCGTTACTGTTTCGTGAGAATAAACATAAAACGGACCAGAAAGTTACCATGTTGAAATATAAAACTTGTTCTTCCTTGCACGTTCTCTTTCAGGATGTAGCTATATAATTGCTAGAATTATTTATCTGAACACCTCTTTAAATGAAAGATTATCTTGCGTATTGAACTTATTCAATATTGAATTCACCATCGGTGTCGTCGATAAAAAATATATTCCGTAAATAGATAACAGAAAATGTGTCATTAATGCGCACACTATATATATATATATATATATATATATATATATATATATATATATATATATATATAATGAATGTCATTCTAAACCAGTAAAGGAATACAATAATAAAAAATTTTAGATTCGTTTAACTTCCTTCGTAGCGACAAAGGTCGTGTGATGGAGGAAACCTCCAGCTTAAAGTGGAATCAGAACCATCTGAGGGTTTACATCATATGAACGCAAAGAAGGGCCACCCATCCAACTATATCCAACGTCTCTTAACCTCATTGATCTAACGAAACGGGGCGTTGCGACATGGCTCCAACGCAGTTCATTATTGATTATACTTTTCTTTCTTTTCTTTGTTTCATATATAATAAAGTCGAGAGGGTTATGCGAGAGGAGTCTCTTCGATCCTTTGTTTGTGGTATACGGATACAGGAACGTAAAACCTCATATTAGGGGTTACTATTTCTCAGATTTAAGGTGGAATGGAGACACCTGGGTTTTGGAAAACCTTCAAAATAGGAAAACGAAGGCAGAAATGATTATGGAAGTCCCGAGTAAGATTTAATTAAATTTAAAAGTGCAAATATATACTTTTTTATTATACAGGGTGTGTATAAAGTAACGCGAGTGAAGAGACAAACCCGACTTGAAGTGGTTTAAACTAGTTAAACTTGTTTTTTAACTCGTAAAAACATTTTCAACACCTCTTATAAACTTTACTATCGAATATGGTGCCTACAGTTGTTATAAAGTACGTGTAATAAATATTACTCGCAGGGCCGGCCCAAGGTACCGGCAACTCGGGCAGTTGCCCGGGGCGCCACGTGCTAAGGGGCGCCACGTCATGTGTTTGGGATCTTCCAAATACAAAGGGAAAAATAGAAAAATAAATAAATAAAATAAAATAAGAGAGTCAAATGAGAAAATTTCCTGATGTGGAGTAAAATTTTCAGGGATTATGACATTATATTAGCCAATAGCATTAGTACCAGACTACCAGTAAAGCTAAGGTCAGCTTGGCCCGACATGGGATGACATGTCACATGGGTTGATGTGGCCGCGTAGGTGAGCGTTGAGCACAAATTACATACGCCTGGCAGCGCTGCCATCCTTTAATATCTCATCAGTGTTGCCACTTTGTGGAATTTTTACATTTTTTTGTGGATTTACCTCAGACAAAAGTGGCAACACTGTCTCTCATATTTTCATACATGGTTCCATTTTGAGAATGTTTAGTTGTACTTTGAGTGAATATCGTTAATTGTAATAAACTCTTTATTCCTACATTTGTAGTTTTTCCTCATTGTGAACAAATTTTAAAATTATACTTGTAAGGGCGCCGAAGTTCAGCTTCCCGGGGCGCCAGCAATCCTAGGGCCGTTCCTGATTACTCGTCCATGTTCACTCGCGTTAATATAATTCAAATCGGATTTATCTCTTCACTCGCGTTATTTTATACACATCCGGAAAATATGTATACCTTTAGAAGAGCGGTTCTCAAACTTTTTCTTCTTCTGTACCCCTTGAATTCTTTCACGAAATTTTCTGCATTTTCGAGAGAGATAGAGGATTTTTACTTTCTTTACGACTATGTGATTTGTGGCCGTTTGTTAATCGTATATAAAATTAAAAGGGTTATATTTTCAGGACCCCTTCGCGTACCCCCTAAGATTCCCCCGCGTACCCCAGTTTGGGAACCACTGCTTTAGAAGTTTAGATGGTTTCGAACGACGGTTCAAGACATATGTAAAGCTAAATCTATTTTTATGATATTGTTTATAAGCAATTTTATAATGTACCCAATTCCTCAAATTCTACTTTTCATTGTAATACAGATGAATACCCATTTGGGAAACACGAGTGGATAATACATCACGATTTCTGCTCCACCGATCCCGAAAGAAAAGCTCACATTGTCTTCACAACTTGCAACGTAAGTCTTTCGTTTCTTGGTTTTGGATGAACTCTTTTCGTCATCTGAAGCATACTGTATGCCGTAAGTAGTATGGCCGCAAAATGGACGAGTGCAGAGCAATTGCAATGTTGATCATATGAGTGACAGTAGTATGCCCGCGTGCGTTTGGGGAGACAGACATTGGATCAATTTTAAAATTTACCCCCCTCACCGTCCTTCATGAGGATCCCTCACCGTTCTTCATGACGGTCCCTCCTTTATAAGGTGACTCATGATGGTCTTTCAAAAAAAACAAAAAAATTAAAAATTAAATTTAAAAAAATAAATTTTAAAAAATTAAAAAAAAATTAAATTTATAAAAATTAAATTAAAAAAAATCATCATTGCCTTCAGGGGGGAATTCATCATCGCCTTTGGGTGGGGGGAATCATCACCCTCGCCTTCTTTCACGAGTAAAAATCCTACTGTGGGATCTTTCATGAGACAAACAAGAACAAACATGCAAAAACAAGCAAACAAACGCTGGAAGTGTTTGTGCAGAAGATCCATTCCTGGAACACCAGCCTTCTGCTTATATATATATGTGTATATATATATATGTATAAGAACTGTAGTGTAAGACAAACACCAATGATTTCTTTTACGCCGTCCATAATGTCAGCTTTTTGGCTTAATGTATTAATAACAATACCACACAAAATAAAATTAGAATAAATACAATCAACTCATAAACAAATTTTGTCTTCTAATATTTTGTATTACGAAATAGATCCAGAAACTATTAAATAAATTAATTTTAATTTCATTTTATCAAATTTAAGGGGAGACTGACATATTTCATTCCATTCGTGTAGTAACGTGATAACAATCATCATGAACAACAAATATATATATATATATATATATATATATATATATCAGCCCTTTCCAAAAGGCTAGGATGAACGCGAATACATGCAATTTATATTTCGTAAATTCAAATATCCATATTTTTCTTCATAGACGTATATTTCTCCCATGTAGTTTTCTGTTATTTACATCGCCTCACGTTTCTCGAAAATAGTAGAGAAGTCAGGGCAGCATTTAGGGGGTGGCGCACCGGGTATTTGTCCAAGGCCCCGCGCCCGATGGGCCCCGCAAATTTCAATTGAAAAAATTAAACGTCACGTATTTGCCATTTGCCAGGAGCGCCTTTCGTCCCTGGTGCTGTTGAGTATAGAGCATGAAGTGTTGTAGTCGGTGAGTTTCGAGGAACAATCACGCAGTTTTCCAAACAAAAAGCCAGGAAGCGTCCTATGTAATATTCATTGCATAGGACAAAATAAAATTAGAATAAATACAATCAACTCATAAACAAATTTTGTCTTCTAATATTTTGTATTACGAAATAGATCCAGAAACTATTAAATAAATTAATTTTAATTTCATTTTATCAAATTTAAGGGGAGACTGACATATTTCATTCCATTCGTGTAGTAACGTGATAACAATCATCATGAACAACAAATAGCCCTGTATTTCTATCCTTAGTATGTAATTTGTCGTTGTATTATTAATATTAGGCATTTGGATAACCGTCTACCAATAAAACTTATTCATCTTCATTTTTCATACAAAACATTGAAATAAATAAGCAAGTATACCCTAAATTACAAGCTGACACAAAAGTGAAAGAAAACGACTAGCGAAATTTTTCAGTAGTAACTGTTATTTGTGTGATTCTTTCCGAATTATCAGCCCCCATCTGTAAAATACTTGGTCAAGGGACTAACAACTTCAATACAACTACATTTCGCATCGTTGATAAAGATTGATTTATTTAACCTCGTATTAGCTATGCAATAATCAACTCTTACCTCGAAGCAAAGAAACGTACAAGTTATATATCCAGTCGACCACTGGGACTGTATTTTCAGTTGTCAGCTTCTATACAAACGGCAATAAAAAGACTTCTTTACAATCACCATACATGTACATAATAATGGCATGCTATATCTCTCTATATATATATATATATATATGTGTGTTAAGTATAACAATATTAAAAACTCATCAATAAATATATTCCCTTTTTAATTATCATAGGACTACAAATACTATGGTATAAAATCTCTTACTATATTTGTACACTTTTGATTTTTTTTACTTTCCAGCATTAATGATAGAAATCGAATTTCCGAAACGTCTGACTAATAAACATGTACCACCTTCTAGTCCTCCTATTATATATGGAATAGGGGGACTAGAAGGTGGTACATGTTTATTAGTCAGACATTTCGGAAATTCGATTTCCATCATCATTGCTAAGAAGTAAAAAATAAAAAGTGTACAAATATAGTAAGAGATTTTATACCAAAATATTTGTACAGTCCTATGATAATAATTTAAAGTTAAAATTATATAAAATGTATAAAGGTAAGAACTGCAGTCGTCGAGAGTAGGTTTTGCACTGATTGATTGATTGATTATGTTTGATGGTGCACCAATCTAGTGTGTTATTAACCCCAGGGTTTTGTACTAAGGATGTATAGGGATTCGAGGGGGCTGAGGTCGTTTGATTGGTATGCTGAATTGATAATTTTGAAATTGGTGGGAGCAGTGGGTGATTGTGGAGGTGTCAAGATCTCTTATTGATGATTTCGTTGGGTAGAAATGACACGATGTTCGTCCATTCTTGTTTGATGTTGGCGAATGGTGCTGCCAATATAGCTCTTATTGCAGTGAGTACCAATGAAACAGTAGATATTGATGAACAAGGGGCTGGTTTTTTTTTTGTTTATGGTTGAGATACGAGTTAATGCTATTATTATTGGTGGTTACAAATTGATGACTAAATTGAGGGGAAAGTGGGTTGAGTAGGTGGCGAAGTTCTAAATGTATTTTGTAACTAATATAGTTGTAGTAGGGCGAAGAAAAGTAATGTATATCATTTTTAACAGTGGGGCCTTTAAGGGAGGCTGATAAATGTTGTTGAGAAAATTTCTAGTTAGAGAATGTAGTAAATGTTTTGGGAAAGAATTGTCAATGCAGAAACTGTAAACGAATTCTATTTCGTAGTGGAAGGATAAGTCGGAGCAACAAAGTTGATAAGTACGATGGATTAAGATTTTAATACTGTTAATTTTATATAGTAAGGGGGTGTGTCTTAAGTAGTTTGTATCTAGGTCTGTATATGTAGGTTTTCGACATATGGAAGTGCTGAATTTATTATTCTGTTTTGTTATTGTTATATCTAGAAAGGGTAAGGTGTTGTTAGGTTCGTTTTCTTAGTGAATTTGATGATTTGATGCTGGGAATTGAGATAGTTAATAAAAAGGGGGTCGTGGTTAGCAGTGTGAAAGAGTAGAAAGGTGTCATCGGCATATCTTTTATATAAGTGTGTTTGTAATGCGTGGGGTAATGGAGTAGCCATTATTTTCGTGATAACAGAGAATGATGTTAGCTAGTGTGGCTATTAGGGTGATCCCCTGGCTATTGAATAGGTTTGTTGGTAAAGTTGAAAAGAAGTAGGTGTCTGAAGTGGCAAGGGTTAGCAGTTTGGTAAATTCTTGATTCGTTAGGTTGAGGTCTGTGTTCTGATTATGGAAAATAAATTGTTGTTGCTGATATCGATGGTTTCTCTAATTGGCACGTTGTTGTAGAGGAATACTCTGTCAAAGCTGTGCATATGGAGATTGTGTGAATTTTTCAACGTCAGTATTTCTTTGACGAATTCGTAGGAAATGGGGATGGAATATTGATTCTACATTAGGGTTTAGGGTGGATTTGGGGGGAATTAGGAATTTTACTAGGTGGAAATTATGAATGATGTAGGCAAAAAAGGATAGGCCTAATGAGTAAATTTGGTATGTGTATTTTAGAGTGGCCAGAAAGAGTGTCTGGAGAGGTGACGATAGAGTGTATTTAGTCGTAATCATCCTCCGAAATTTTATTTTGATCATATAAATTTTGAGGAAACGGTTGATTTTGTCTTCAAGTTTAGGGAAAGTGCTAGAGGCTTCTCATTAATCTTTTTGAATTTGACGGAGTCGTTGAGGGCTTTATTCAACTTATTATTATCATGAAATTATGATGGAGTCATTCCCTGAATGATTCTTTTAGGCAAGCGATATCTTACTCTTGATTAGGGGGAAAAAACTTTATGAGTTTTAAATTTATAAGTGTTTATGAGTGACGTAGGCAGAAAGGCGAGGTCTAATGGGAAAATTTGGTATCGTCAGCTATTAGGATTCGTTTTAAACTATGAAAAAGTTTTTCAAATGATAAAATGTGTTTAAAATAATTTATCTTAAAGTTTGGTAACTTAAAATATAGGCCCAAAGAGAGAAGTCGTCTTTCGTTGTTGATCAAATTCTCTTAGAAAATTGTTTGATCAGGGTTAAGAGGTTGAAGGTTCGATTTCAGGCCCTCTTGATTTAATTTTCTATTATGACAGCTGAATCTGTATGCGTTAGTTATTGGCGTCTTCAACAATTTGATTTTAAATATTAAATAGATCATAAAAACTTGCAGATTCTTTTAGATGAGTTAGAAAGGGAATATATTTATTGATGAGTTTTTAATATTGTTATACTGTACTTAACATATATATTATATATGTATATTACAAATTGTTTGTTTCTCGAAGGTCACTACGGAGGCACGATGAGTAAATTGAAGTTATACTAAATCTTTCTTTTAAGTTAGTGGCCCTCTGCGTGAATTCTTTATCCTCCGCTTACTTCTGTACCCCCGATTTTAGTGTGTATTTGATAATGAAATAGTTTGTTTGAATAGCTTTTAATCAATAAATTGAAGTCACATTTGGCTACAAGTTCAATCTCAAATTCGAAATATAATACGATCAAGTTCAGGTTTTTTCTTAAACTAGTCTTAACATTAATTAAATAATTCAAGATTTGTCGTTGCCCGTCCACTACTTCCCTCGCTGTAGTTTAGGCTAACGGCTCTCAATACTCTCTCTCAAACTCGATGTCTCAAAAGCTCAAATCCCACTCAATGAAACTCTCAAATTTAGTCTTTAACTAGCAAACCCTCTGAAAGGCCTACTCGGAGAATTACCAGATCGCCACCCGGCCTATCACTCATTCCCGACGAAGCGCAAGATATCGTCTAACGGGTTTTTCCCCCGCATCTCTTTACATACTCCATCCCTACTACGTCAGAGTCCAAGGCGCGCCGAGGCGAGCCCAATCAACGGAGACTAATTGGTGGGGGAGAGCGCAACTTAGGGGTTTGCGTTCTGTTGATCCGCTGTTCAAGCATTTAAGAAAAAAAAGAAAAAAAAAGGGGGGAGCGTCGCACGAGTCGATGAGGACACTCGAGGTTTATCTCAAAGGCTGTTTTAAACATTGAAGATAAAATATGGGGTATTATGGGGAATCAAGTGGCTTGTGTATAACAAATTCGTCCCTTCCAAAAAAAAAAAAAAAGTATTGAATCCCCGAGGAAACTTGAGGCCGAACGAAGGACTTCAATGGTCTGTGAATACGGAAAGATAAATGCTCCGTGAGAGGAAATGATTCGTAGTGGCGAGGCAATTCTCAAAACACGAATTTAGTTTACTTGGGTCTATCCAGATACGTTAGAACTCGTAGTTACAATGAAAATATGAGAAATTCAATCGAACATTAATCTAGTTAAGCTTGCTTACTATTTATAAATAAATTGAAAGTTGTCAAATCAATAGGCTAAAAATTAAATTTACATAATAAATACCGTGAGTCAAACAACATATATGGATTTATTCTGAAAATTACATTTGCAGAATAAATACTTTTAACTCTTTTTAAGGGTCTACGGCACTCTCTTCAAAAGTTGCCCTATAGTCCTATAGTCGTGAGAATATGTATCGCAGGCACTGAAATGTTTGCCTCGTAACTTATGCCTGGGAAAAAATGAAATGTGTATTGACTCACCGTATAATTAATATAGTAGAGGAAAGGGTAGGCTTTAGAAAAGAAATACACAGTAGCAGGGTTTATATTATATGGGGCGACTTCTAATTGCTGAAGGTTGTATAAGGGCAATGCCCTTCGCCCAATTAATGGCTCAGAACTGAGCAGCCTTTAATGTTGCTTATCTGTTCCCATTTATTTCATTGTAACATCGTGAACAAGATATTTACTGGGTGAAGCTGATTAATTTTTTTCTTAATTAGGGGTGGAAAGGGATAACTAAATTAATTTTACATGACGCGAGAACACTGTGTACTGGAACTTTGCATACTAAACCGAAAGACGAAAGCCTACATTACGAAGGCCTACATTATTAGTTAACTGAATGAAATTATATGAATTTATATTTTGCAGTATAATTTAGTTATCAGGTACGGTCAGCAATTAGTTCGAATGCAAGCGCTTCACCCGCATCGTCAGCGCAAAAACAAGTTGGTCAGCATCCGATCTCTATTTACAGAAAGTTGCTTTCGAGAGACAACTTTCGCAATCTCGCTTTATGACACAAAATGATATCATAATGGTTTTATGAGTTAATATGCTTTTAAAATAAATAAAGGAAAGCGATATAGCAGGGAGAAAATTTGAAATACACAGACGGAGAAACTTATAAGTTGCATAAAGATAGGTCATTTCAGTAAGGCTCGTAAATCGAACACTTATCGCTAATTACTAATTCGTTAAGCACTAATCACTGAAGAAAAACATTACGTATTTAATTAAATTAAACACATCACTAATTATCAGTTAGTCAACCACCAATTACTGAATGAAATTATTAATTAATTCAATTTTACCACTAAATCTAATCAATTAAATTAAGCTAATCTCACTTGTTTTTTAACGTAAGTATATTGGGAAAGAGGGAAAGACATTAAAGGTTTAAATTGGGGATGGTTCAGGTCTTAATTAGGGAATAGCCCATTTCCTCGTAGCCAACGTTAGGTGCTGATTCTGGCGTACGATGTGACTGAATTGCCGGGGCAATCTTCTGACGGAACTTGGGCTCGTCGGTGAAAAGCGAAATTGATGAGGGGGGCTTCTTTGGGCGTTGGCGATCTGGTCACCTGAGCTTCCGGGGGACCCGATGCCGGGATTTCAAACCTGGCAGTTGGTACCGGTGGAGGATCTCGGCGGCGACAGCATTTCTTTCAGGTCGCAATTCCGATGACGGCGATTCCCAATACGAAACCAAGGGTGAGGGTGGAGTAGGAGACGAAGGAGGTCGTTCCTTCGTCTGACTTCTTGAGGGTGACTCGTCGGAGGTATCGAGTCATATCCCGGAGGTCTATTCCTCGTGACAAGGAAGCATTGAAGTGGTGTAAGGCTTCTTTCGTAAACGAGGAGTTTAGTATGTAAGTGATCTCGAAATCGCGGGGCGGTTCAGGATCAGCAGGTTTCGATAATTGGGCTTCAGACTGAGACGTGCGCTAAAAGTGTACGTGGGGCCTTGCAGAATTAGGGAGCCCATTGGTTGGAAAAGGACTCCGTGATTTGAGAGGGTTTGCGCCCCAACGTGTATGGCGCATAAGGTTAAGAGGACGGGGATCATGATTAATTTCAGGGAAAATTCTGTCAGGAACTTTCTAAGTTGGGACAAAAATAAAAGAATATTTATATAAGCAATGATAAATAAAGGGAAATTTCCTTTTCTCGTAATCTTAATGAATTCTTTTTTATAAATTTTCCACTCGATTCCGTTAAGCTCAAGGAATTTGAGAGCTGATTTGGACGCGCGATACATGCTTACTCATCATGCTACTATTTCCGACCTAGGCATTATTCTTATTCATGAATATTTTCCCATTAAACTTCTGAGTCAGACGCCACGATATTAGAACGTGAAATATAATATAAAACATTTTATAAACGATATGCAGTAAATAACCTGAAAAATGTATGCTATATGAAAAAGAGAATATGAAATACGTATAGTTATATGAACATTGTTAACTCCAAACCGGAATCATGCCTTTCAGTCAACTTTCCGAGGGGGGGGGGATTAATTTGATTATATATTAAATGGTAAAAGATTTGTTAAAAGGAAAGAACATCTTTCTTTATTGTTCCGGGGAAGAGTTTAACTCATTTGTTACCTTTGGTTAATTCGTGCGCGTTTCTTGTTTACTCGTTCGATCGCCTTCTAAACGTTAGCCGATAAGTTCATCTTCTAGACCAGCAATCAGGGTCTTTAAATTACTTCCGGCGGTCGACCGCGTGCGACCACAGGCCGTCCGTTTCCTCGTACCGACTGCGGAAGCGGTGCGGTTCATTGGTTATCTCTTTTTTCCTTTTCGTTTCGTCCATATAATTGGGTTTATTCTTCTGGCGTACGTAATTCATCTCGTTTGTTTCTTCTTCGGTTGCAATTTCAGTCTCGTTTAATTTTCTCTTCTTTTGTTCAATATAGTCCTTAAGAGGGTTTTTTAATCTCCTCCTTTCTTCTGGGTCTAATTTAGGATTTTTTACAAATTCGTACTTCCCTTCTTTCGTGCTCCACAGACTTAGGGGCTAACGAGAATTCGCTCATCATTTCATGTTATAAATTTCCTCTGAAATTTCGTCTTCGAATAATGTACGCTCCCGACTTATAAGTCGATTAACTTCGCTTTCACTTACTTCTTGGTCCATTTCCTCGTTGTTGGAGGAGCATTCGTTCGGTGCGCTACAGGATCTCTTTTCTTCACACTCGCAGTATCGTAAATTCTCTCCAGCCAGCTTTATTCCTGCTTTCTTAACTTTAGCTCTATCATGAGCAGATTCATTTCGCACGATAACGGATACATTCTCTCCTTCGTTCGTGCAAACCAATTCCGGTTCTATACATTTTTGATCAGCGCTTACTTTCATTTTTATCTGTCCCGTGGTGGTTAGGACTTCGTCATTCACAGCTTTACAACTATGACTCGTAATTTCGACTTGGGGGTCGAAATCCAACAGTGTCGATTGACGCTTCCCTTGCTAGACCGACATCGGCTCCTTCGTTCAAAAGTTCAAGGGACACCATGGGACCGTTTACATTCATTATTTGTTGCTCTGCATTCTCCCTCACGCAACTTTCGTTTATTTTTACCCTGGTCGATTCCCAGGGGCATTCATTCGAGGGAGCTACTTCATTTATGTCTCTTTCACTGAACATAGTCATTTCCCGTATAGCCAATCCATCCGCGTCCATTATCACGGTATTTTCCTCACTCGTTTTTAATTCATTTTCGCAATTTACATATTTGTTCGCCGGATTCAAACTACTTCCGTTCCCACAATACAAACACAGGTCATTCTTCGTCACGTTATGTCTCATACTCACGTCACATGAACACATAATATATACTCCATTTACCCATTGTGCTTCCGTTGGGGGATCAATTTCCCTTCGGTCTATCGTGTTCTCATCTATCACACTATCATCCATCGAGCTCTCAGATTTTAATTCTTGCATTCCTTCCATTTCTTTATCGCTTAATTCGAACATTTCATATATTTTTCTCATACACTCTGTTATCATTCCCACCGCTTCTGTGTCCTTCGACTGAGGCCTTACCTCAAAGTCAAGGTCACTTTCTGTCCTTTCCTCGCACTCCTTATCAGGTCTGCATGAGGCAGACTCCACTCTCAAGGTCAGATTCTTCTGCAGACACGCTCCGTCCTTTCGCACTGTATATGCACTTTCAATAGCACTCGTTTCATAAACACTTAGACACTCCTCTTTTGTATCATCATTTAGGCTGCGTTTTTCATTTCTTTCACTCATTTGCTTCCTTGTTTCTGCATGTCGTCCTCTCTTTCTCATTCCATTCATTCATGTTCATTTTCTCACTCGCGTTTCTTCTATCCCAGTTCATGCTTTCGTCTTCTTTTCTCCTTACCAATATCCGCTTCAATTCAAGTTCTTTTGTTTTGTGTGTTACTCTTCTCCTTACCAATATCGGCTTCAATTCACGTTCCTTTGTCTTGTGTTTTGCCTCTTCCTCCTCCTTGAATGATGCTCGACGGGGGGAGGTGTCCCTTTCGTTTGCTGAGTCATTCCTCCGGGGCCACGGGAATTTCTTCGCCCTTTCTCCCACTCTTTTTCGGGGCGTCTTCCGCGGTTGGTTTCCCTCTCCTGGTCGTATCTCCGATAGGGTGACGGACTTCGGTCCGTTCTTCTGTCGGGATACCTGCCTCCATTCCTGTTGGGGGAGGGGTAACCTCCGTTTCTCCTGTCATAAGGAGGAGTAGTTTCTGTCGTAAGGGGAATAGTCCCTTCTTCTTCGTTGTTCATAGGGCGACGGAGAGCGGTACCGATTCTCGTACCTGTTGTCGTATCTGGGGTTACCCTCATACCTGTTGTCGTATCTGGGGTTACCCTCATACCTGTTATCGTATCTGGGGTTACCCTCATACCTGTTATCGTATCTGGGATTACCCTCATACCTGTTATCGTATCTGGGGCTACTCTCATACCTGTTATCGTATCTGGGGTTACCCTCATACCTGTTATCATATCTGGGGTTACCATAGTTATCTCTGTTTCTCTCATAGGCGAGAAGTTCCGTCTTCTCGAATATTCGGAAGGGGAGGAGTACCTACTTCCTCTTCTTTCGTGGTCTTCGTACCGTCGGCCTCCTCTTGGGGTCCATTCCCTCCGATGATCTCCTTCATTCTTTCGCCTATAGCTCTCATCCCTTTCACGCACCCCTTTCACTCTCCTTCAATGTCTTCACTCCTTCAATCAGGGGGCACTGACTAGCTTTGTGTCCCCTCTCCTCACCTATAAGACATTGAACGTGATTATACCAGGCATTATTTGGATGGGACTTGGGTGCATTACTCGTGTTATACGGGACAGTATTAACGTGTGGATCGGGGAGGCCTACATTGGGGGAATACAAATGAGGATACATTGGATAGAAAGGGGAAACATAGGGATGAGGGAAGTGGGTAGGGAGTGGTTGCTGATACATGGTTGGGACTGATTTCTTCTTGGCCAAGAGGCATGTTCTCGAATGAGATCGGCCAAAACTCGACCGAATTTGAATCTCTAAAATTTATTACAAATGGGTTCGGATTCGGATTAGTCTCAAACTCGAGTCTAGGAGAACCGATTGGAAGGCAAGGTATTCTATTTATATCAAAATTTGGGGGAAAGAAATGAACGTTGGATGGGGTTAATTTAGGGGAACTTCCCGCTATAGGGAGGCTCTCCACTCGTCCTCTAAAACCTCTCGCAACACAAGATGGGTCGCTTACCTCTCTTTCCGCGTTGGTGGGAAAGTTTCCTCCTCCTGCCGCTTGGAGTCCAGTAGCAAGTTGCGATGTCGACTCGGCCTGAGCAGCAGCAGCCCACGCAGCGGTTCTCGATCGGGTGACCCTCACGTTGTCGTTCGTCTCTCTCTGTTACAAGCTGGTAGTCCTCATATACACACTTGGAGAGCACTTTTTTCCTTTTCCCTTAGGTTTTTTTTGTGGGTATCAGAAAGGGAAGATCCCACACCTGACACCAGTTTGTAATAAAAATGTCCGTTGTCAGGGAGACGGACCCTTATTACAAATTGTTTGTTTCTCGGTCACTACGGAGGCACGATGAGTAAATTGAAGTTACACTAAATCTTTCTTTTAAGTTAGTGGCCCTCTGCGTGAATTCTTTATCCTCCGCTTACTTCTGTACCCCCGGTTTTAGTGTGTATTTGATAATGAAATAGTTTGTTTGAATACCTTTTAATCAATACATTGAAGTCACATTTGGCTACAAGTTCAATCTCAAATTCGAAATATAATACGATCAAGTTCAGGTTTTTTCTTAAACTAGTCTTAACATTAATTAAATAATTCAAGATTTGTCGTTGCCCGTCCACTACTTCCCTCGCTGTAGTTTAGGCTAAAGGCTCTCAATATTCTCTCACAAACTCGATGTCTCAAAAGCTCAAATCTCACTCAATGAAACTCAAATTTAGTCTTTAACGAGCAAACCCTCTGAAAGGCCTACTCGGAGAATTACCAGATCGCCACCCGGCCTATCACTCATTCCTGACGAAGCGCAAGATATCTTCTAACGGGTTTTCCCCCGCATCTCTTTACATACTCCATCCCTACTACGTCAGAGTCCAAGGCGCGCCGAGGCGAGCCCAATCAACGGAGACTAATTGGTGGGGGAGAGCACAACTTAGGGGTTTGCGTCCTGTTGATGCGCTGTTCAAGAATTTAAGAAAAAAGAGAAAAAAAGGGTGGGGGAGCGTCGCACGAGTCGATGAGGACACTCGAGGTTTATCTCAAAGGCTGTTTTAAACATTGAAGATAAAACATGGGGTATTATGGGGAATCAAGTGGCTTGTGTATAATATATATATATATATATATAGCATGCCATTATTATGTACATATATGGTGATTGTAAAGAAGTCTTTTTATTGCCGTTTGTACAGAAGCTGACAACTGAAAATACAGTCCCAGTGGTCGACTGGATATATAACTTGTACGTTTCTTTGCTTCGAGGTAATTGATTATTGCATAGCTAATACGAGGTTAAATAAATCAAATCTTTATCGACGATACGAAATGTAGTTGTATTGAAGTTGTTACTCCTTTGACCAAGTATTTAACAGATGGGGCTGATAATTCGAAAAGAATAACACAAATAACAGAGTTACTACCGAAAAATTTCGCTAGTCGTTTTCTTTAACTTTTGTGTCAGCTTGTAATTTAAGGTATACTTGCTTATTTATTTCAATGTTTTGTATGAAAAATAAAGATGAATAAGTTTTATTGGTAGACCGTTATCC
The DNA here is from genome assembly GCA_023014485.1 of Bathynomus jamesi. Classification (NCBI taxonomy): domain Eukaryota; kingdom Metazoa; phylum Arthropoda; class Malacostraca; order Isopoda; family Cirolanidae; genus Bathynomus; species Bathynomus jamesi. The sequence continues at coordinate 406,021 of JAJOZX010001226.1, read as the reverse complement.
AAATGCCTAATATTAATAATACAACGACAGATTACATACTAAGGATAGAAATATATAAAATAATGAGAAATAATACAGCACTTTCGCAGTTGTGTGAAGCTACAACCAGCCGTTTTCATATCATAACTTCCATAGCTTAGACGTACGGTAGGATTGCTAATAGCTTGAATAATCGGGGTGGTTGATTTTTTAATTCGTTGCATTAGATTAGATTGTATATAGACACACAGATCAGTTGAGTGGGACCTTTTAATACCAAACTCAATTAGTTGATGAGTTATCATTTAAGTGGCGTAGTTATAAGAACTTCTCTCAGGGGCGCATTTACAGTGTGCGGGCCTTGGCCAAACTATTTCTCGGGATGTATTATTTTAGTGTGTTAATGAATGACAATATTTTGTAATGCACATAACATATATTTTTTTAACACACACAAAACACATGCGGAAGCCATTCGGCTTATTAATGTGATATTAAAGACTATAACTTAACTATGTACACATACAGTGTATACAGCTACACTAGTAGGCTACACAGTTGTAATGCACTTAATAAACAGCTATACAGTTGTAATGCACTTAATAAACATCTACACAGTTATTGTAATGCACTTAATAAACAGCTAAAATGTACAGCTTACTGTACCGTAGATAGAGTGTTGATTTGTAATGAATATTACATAGGACGCTTCCTGGCTTTTTGTTTGGAAAACTGCGTGATTGTATCCTCGAAACTCACCGACTGCAACACTTCATGCTCTATACTCAACAGCACAGGGACGAAAGGCGCTCCTGGCAAATGGCAAATACGTGACGTTTAATTTTTTCAATTGAAATTTGCGGGGCCCATCAGGCGCGGGCCTTGGACAAATGCCCGGTGCGCCACCCCCTAAATGCTGCCCTGACTTCTCTACTATTTTCGAGAAACGTGAGGCGATGTAAATAACAGAAAACTACATGGGAGAAATATACGTCTATGAAGGAAAATATGGATATTTGAATTTACGAAATATAAATTGCATGTATTCGCATTCATCCTAGCCTCTTGAAAAGGGCTGATATATATATATATATATATTTGTTGTTCATGGTGATTGTTATCACGTTACTACACGAATGGAATGAAATATGTCAGTCTCCCCTTAAATTAGATAAAATGAAATTAAAATTAATTTATTTAATAGTTTCTGGATCTATTTCGTAATACAAAATATTAGAACAAGGCAAAATTTGTTTAGGAGTTGATTGTATTTATTCTAATTTTATTTTGTGTGGTATTGTTATTAATACATTAAGCCAAAAAGATGACATTATGGACGGCGTAAAAGAAATCATTGGTGTTTGTCTTACACTACAGTTCTTATACATAAAATATATACACATATATATAAACAGAAGGCTGGTGTTCCAGAAATGGATCTTCTGCACAAACGCTTCCAGCGTTTGTTTGCTTGTTTTTGCATGTTTGTTCTTGTTTCTCATGAAAGATCCCACAGTAGGATTTTTACTCGTGAAGGAAGGCGAGGATGATGATCCCCCCCCGCAAGGCGATGATGATTTTTTTAATTTAATTTTTTAAATTTAATTTTTTTTAATTTAATTTTTTCTTTTTTTTTCTTTTTTTGAAAGACCATGAAAGTCACCTTATAAAGGAGGGACCGTTATGAAGGACGGTGAGGGGGGGGTAAATTTTCAAATTGATCCAATGTCTGTCTCCCCAAACGTGGGCATACTACTAGTGCCAACTCCCTTCCTCCCTGGTGGCAAGGTGCCAACCCCTCCCATAGTGCCAATCACCAGGGTGCCTCCCCCTAAAAGGGGGGATTCCCCCAGCAAGCTGGGGTAACCTCTTAGGGGGAGAAGATGGGACGGCCTCAATAATTTATATATATACTGTATATATATATATATATATGTTGTCCGAGAAGTGGGGTGTAATTCGAAAAATAACCTATTTTAATCACGCAATTATAATTACTTATTTGTTTTGCTTCGCCCGAATTATTTATTCTGACGAAGGTCACGCTTCTTGCCCAACATTAGACCCACCGCTTACGTGAAATCCGAACCATGACCCACCACGAGTAGTCATAAATTAGAAAGTCCTCGCTCGGACTCGATCCCCCGATCTCCCGCTCAGCAACCCACCGTTCTAACCACAGGCTACCCATTTATCTACCAATCATTTTTCTTTTTTGTATAGAAGGATGAATAGCTGGTTGAGCTGAGCGCTGCATGCCATCCCCAGGAATCGAACCCAGGGCCGGTAGATTTGTAGTTATTTTTCGAATTACACCCAACTTCTCGGACAACCTGTATATATATATATATATATATATATATATATATATATATGAGTATATATATATATCCATGAGTCCTGCCATTTATCCTCTAAGGCCTAAGCCATGGACTTCTTGGTACGAAAACGTCTGTCTGTAGCTCCACTTAACTTCGACATTACAGTATTATTTCTAATCAATTGTATATAGTTCTATCCTTAGTATATGAACTGTCATTTTATTAATAATATTTGTCATATGGACTATAGTTTGCCAATGAACCTTTACATTTTCATAATATATATATATATATATATATATATATATATATTGTTGTAACAGCAAATTTGTGTGCCGAAATTCCTTACGAAAATAGGAGCAGAAATGTTAGTTTTACGATTTTGTTGTTTAAATCTCTAAAGCAAGGTAGTTTAGAGTATGGTTATTGAAGAATATCAATAGGTTTCTTGTTACAGGGCTAAAAATAAAAATGTTTCAGATTGCTTAACGTTCGTTCGATTTTTGTTTTTGTATTCTCACGTTAATGGTATAACCCAGGAATCCTTGCGATAGAGATTTATGGTGGGCTTGTAAGAGCGCCCTAACCTTCAAAGAGAAGGGAAAACAAGCGACACAGGTTCAGACGTAAAATGGTTTGTTTTCTCTTCGCTTCGTGGTTAAACCGTTGGGAACCAAAACTTCGAATCCACTTGCGAAATTGAACCATGACGTTGGTCATACATGTGATAAGCTAAGTGGCTCCGAAGGAAGGACTCTCTTTTAAATTGATTTTAAGGAAAAGGAGTTTTCTTTTTGGATGGGAATGTCAATATCCAATCAAGAGACAAGGATTCCTGTAACACCCAGTGAGGAAAAAGGGAAGCTCCTTCTTTCCTTATGTATGGATTAAAGCTTTCGTAGAGACGACCTTATGTAATGAAAATGTTTTGATAGGTCATCCAGAATATTGTAAGGCGGAGTCCTTGAAATTTTAAGGTGTAACTTAGATTTCTAAGTTAGTTGTAGATCCGTCTTCGAAAGTTAAAAGTGACTTGTAAGAATAATCTCCTTAAAATCTGTGGCTTGATTGAAAATTTCTAAGTTGAGGTAAAACTGTTTCACTTTGTACTTAAATGTGAATTGCCTTTGTTTTCGCGAACTTATGTGTAAGAGCTTGATTGTTAGCGACCGAAAAAGAACTTGGTAAAATTTTTTAAGTTCAATTGTGTTCACATTAAATGTTAAACTCGTAAATTTGCGAAATATTAGGTTTCCTCAGGGAAGAGTATCTTCTGTTGATCTTCTTTCCGTGGAAACCCGGAAAGTTAGTGCATGACCATTCAGTTATTGTGAGAAGTAATCAAATTTATTTGACGGACTTTTTTCCTAGAAAAATCTGTTGAGAGTAAATTTCCCAAATTTTTGTAAGTGAACTATTTTTGTAAATTTCTTAGATTACGAAATTTGAATTTAGTGCTGTTTCTAAAGTTACACGCAAATAAAAAAAAAACTTCTGTATAAATGTTTTTTGAGACTTAAATACTTGCAAACATTTTCTTTAAATTAAGAATTTGATTTTTTTTTAAACAAAAGTTGTAATCGCACATCCGTATATTTCTTTCAATTTATGTCTTAATTGGAGTGAAATTAAATAAACTTTATAAGAGGGAGTGTGTCGTTTCTATGCTACTTGCAATAGGCCTCTCTTGTAAGCTGAGGGTAAATTAACATTGAAAGTTTGAAATTCAAAGTGGGCTTCAAGTAAGCCGAGGGAAACTACGCGTATAAAATTGAAAGGCCATCCGAGTGGATAGGCAGAGTCATCCTGAAATAAACGAACCACAACGTACGAAATAAGTGCAATCGGAAAAGGGTGTGCACCACATAAGTGAAGGGGTTGCGCACAACAATATATATAATTTTCAGCACTGAAGATGACATTAGAAATGTCGAAAGCTCTGCATATTAAATGTTTGTATATGGACTAGTCTTGTTGCTCCTTATTCAACTAAGGTTTCCACCTCAAAAATCACTTGGCTCTATTGTATATATAAACTCACTGGCGAGATCAAGAACAAGTATGGCGACAGAGCTTACGCGGAGTCTTTTGTATCGAGTGGTCCAAAACTTACGGGGTATGTGTGAAGATCGGGAATAATTTCAAGTATATCGTGAAGGCGAAAGGCGTCACTTTAAATTCATCGAATCGGCATGTCATCAACTTCGCCCCTCTTAAAGATCTGGTAAGCTTAGAAGAACGGAAGATGATGACGATACCGGCCTCCTCATCTGGTTGTGGGGACTCTCAACGTCCGAGCGCAGAAACTAGGAGTAGTTAAGGAGCTTAGAAGGACTAAGGAGTGTGGCAATAACTACAGGAAACGTTACCAGTTACGTGGGACCTCCGGTACTGTTCGCTTTGGTTTCCGTGAGGAATGATTAATCGGTGTACATAAATCTTTATTTAATGTATTGATCCTTTTTAAAGTTTATTTTTACTGTTTATTTATTTTATAAATTTTAAAGTTTTGATTCGCTTACTTAATTATTATTATTATTATTATTATTATTATTATTATTGAATGTTTATTTATATTTATTTTATAAAATATTTAACTCGTGTACTTTATATTATTTTGCGCTTTTAGGCTGTGCGTATCATTTTCTTTTAGCTTTTGAGTGTGTGTGTGTGTGTGTGTGTGTGTGTAACATTCCTGTCTGGACATTATGTATAGGTTCAGCCTCACAAGGCATATGAAAAACCAGCGCATAATTTCGTCTTTTTCGCAGATATCGCTGTCGTGAACACGCCTCAGTTGCTGAAGTTTCACGTCGATCATAAGTTTTACCGTAATTGCTTGCGCGTGTGTGTGTGTGTGTGTGTGTGTGTGTGTGTGTGTGTGCGCGCGCGCGCGATTATACTCCTCTCCCAAATTTAAATTTTAACAACCATAGCTGCCTCTAATATTGCGTGCAACACGCTTGAGAAGTAATGCCTTAATTCACGTAAGGTTGACGGTTCAGGGTGCTCAAATGTTAAGTTGCCTCAAAGAATACAACTATACGGAAGTGAAGAACCCGACACTGAGGGAAGAAAACAGACTCCATATAAAGATACTTGTTGACGAATGGTACAACAAAACTTATTAAGTCATATCACACATCACCGATTACACTCCCGCAACAAAAAATGCCAACCTAGTGATCATGGACAATTTAAAATATTTTTACTACTACATCAACGTTCACCACCATGAGTTGTCTAGTGAGGTCATAGTTAAAGGCTTGTGTACCATTTTAATAGAAATGAGTGACAAGTACCTTTTGTCTCCCAGAGTGAAACGGTATGAGCACGCCTATTTCTCGAATAAGGCCACTCAATGTTAGGTGATTTGCTGTTGAATCATTTAATGTGTTAAATAATTTTTTGTATATACTTTTTCCCCACCTGAAACTGCATTTTCATGTTGATGAATATCCTTACATGTTTCGTCCAGCGCTGCCGAGTCGTTCAGTCACCAACAGGGGGGCCTCGATCGTAAGATGCATGACTCACCACCAGGTCAGCGTCACGAATTGAAGCAAGCAGCCTACCTCACACAGGCATCTTAGCTTTGAGCGTCGTCACGTGCTATTCAGAAGTTTCCTTGCTGCATCACCAAGAAACCTGCACCTACAGTAAAAAAAAATGAACTACCGCTAAGCAGTATCCTTAATGCTCAATACGCTGTTGACTTTTTCTAAATCAGTGAGTATGTTTAAACGTAGCAGTGGTAAGATTAATTATGTGCTCGAGACAAATTTATAAACGTGTAGACTCCCCAAACGCAATGTTATTTATTCGACTGCTGACGAGATGTTGAAAATCTTCGTGTTGGTTGGGAAGTGGTTGGCTGAGAATTGTGAAGTACCAGCTTCCGCGAGTGGAACTAGAGTAACGATTAGTGACACCTCATATGTCTTGGACATATTATTTGTGCGTTAACTGTGGGTCGCGATATGAATCAAACGTGTGTTAAAACACAATTGTTGTGAAAACTAAAAACTTTCAGTAAAACAATGGCAATAACGGAATAATGCCACTCGTTGCCGATTCATCCTCGATAGACTGTTTGCAATAGCCGCCTTCCTGAACCTGAAACCTTTATTAAATGCGCAAGCTGATGATATGCGCTATTTTGACACCGTTCTCAAGCATGTCTGTACATTTTTAATTAACGATTTTATGAAGTGTAGAGATCAAGAAGGTGAGAACGGATTGGCGCTTTGGGAATATTTAGAAGACATGAACCTCGAGAAGTACCACTCGCCCTGGGACGCTGGTCTAGAGCGTTACAAACCATCACTCGCCTTCACCGTTCATCTGCAGGAACTCTTTATATACTGTACGTTGTAACTGTCGATATGATTTAGAAGCCTTCCTCACATAATAAACGCCCACTTAGGTGTTTTGCATACAGTAACTTTTCATAATAATATTGTAATAACAGACCATGTACTGGAGCAGACTTTTGATTCTATATGTTCAAATATTAAGAATTATGAAAATGTTACTCCCAGTTGTAAAGAAGGAAAAAAAATAATCATAAATTAACTTAAGGCACTGTATATCAGGTATAGAATACTTCATACATTAAACGGGGTATTATTTCTAAAAAAAAATTGGATGTATTATGCAAAGCAATGAGAATGTAATTATTTCCACCATTAATTGTGTTTACTGCACTAATAAAAAATAATGTCTTGACATGTTAATAAATATTGTGTGCAACTGTGTTTATTTACTCCTCAATTATCTATTAAATTATGTCTATGCATGCGATGCCTTTTTTCTTAAACACCACTGTGTGTGTGTGTGTGTGTGTGTGTGTGTGTGTGTGTGTGTGTGTGTGACGTGGTTGGAACTAGCCAGCCAGGTTGACTTGTGGGCGCGGTCAGCTCCGGTGGTAAGGGTACACAGACTAGATTCATAGTAGCAGTGGGTCAGCGTGTTGCATCTCTAATCCTCATATACTTTAAATTTTTTAACTTTTTTATCTTTTAAAATGGCGACCGATAAAGTTCGTAGTATGACGTCACATGTATATAATATATATATATATATATATATATATATATATATATATATATATATATATATTATTTTTTATTTTTTCAGGTTGTTAGGTTAGGTTAGGTTAAGTAACTATACTCCATATTCAACTGGTACTCCCCCTTCCCCTTGGTACTACTCTAATGCCACCATACTACTAAACATTACTGAAACCATGGGGTGACTGAAGGCGAAGCAGGGGAGTATATGACGTAATTGTTAACTACCGACTTAAAATCGGCTGATATTACTCCTGTCTCAACCTACTTCATATGTGAACTAGCCCCTGTTTTCCCTATATTAATTTTTGTTGTCATTTTAATTTTCACGAAAAGAATATTTTAATATAAATTAAAATTGAAGAAAGAAAAGTATTACGAAATAATATATGTATACGTTGCACTGTAAAATGTCAGTAAGAAACGTAGAATTTCACGAAAATACTTTAGCCGACTGTGCAATGTATACATATTAATTCTTTCCCTCGATTACTTTTGTACTGTTTTCTTCCTTTCGTCAGGAAATGGAATACACCTGTGATGACGGCTCCTGCGTAAACATAAAGCACAGATGCGATTTGCTTCTGAACTGTCCCGACCAAAGCGATGAATTTGACTGTGACATCATTAGGGTACGTGGGTATATTGGGATTCGGGATTCAGAATGAGTCAGTAATGAAACTGCGACCCATTATCATTGAGTTTCTTGCCAAACAGCCAAATGTATGAAGTTTAATAATAAAAACTATGGAACACAATCTGACTCTCTCCTCGATTCAATTTCTACTACCGACTCTTCTTGACGAACACGAACTCTCTCTCTCTCTCTCTCTCTCTCTCTTACATAAATGATATAGACGGTGGCATCATCAGTCGGATCACCAAATTCGCTGATGACACCAAGCTTGGGGCCAATGTTGGGACGCCGGAGGCGATCGAGCAACTGCGTGCGGACCTAGGTAGGATAGGAGAGTGGTGGTCCGAAAAATGACAAATGCCGTTTAACTTGGGTAAATGCAAGGTGATGCACATTGGCTACGCCAATCCCAAGTCGGACTATTCGATGTTGGGGAGTAATATCGAGGTGACTGATTTGGAAAAGGATTTGGATGTGCTAATTAGCAGCGACCTTAAGTTTGCCAAACAGTGCGTCGTGGGGGGGACTACAACTGGCTCTTCGAGCGGCTAATAGGTATCTGACCTATGTCCCTCTCAGAAACCAACCGCTAAGTTCACCTCAGCATAGAATTTAGACGAATTACAGTGGGGGTGCGGGGCTAAGAAGTTCCCCCATCCCCTACCGATGTTGGAGGTGGAGTTTTGACACGTGACCGACCGTTTCACCTCGGGGATTCGCCTATGATTCCAGTTTCGGGCTAATAGTCGGGGGGAAAATTTTTCACCTATCTTTTAGCCTATGGATAGGCCCGCGGGGATCGCCTATCTCCGGCCGGTATAGGGTCCCCCGAGTCGTAGGTTCGCCGATAAGTCCAAACGTGGTATGGGACACCCGGTAGATTTTTGCAGACGAGGCATGTAGCCGCGTAAAGTAGCCGCTTGTCGCCGTTTAATTAAGTCTTAGTTCCACGGGTTCCTATCGAAGTTTGGCCCTGTCAAGAAGCACCTATGAAACGGGAAGGCCGAGGTGATCCCAGTCTGGCCCCAGACCCCTCGAGCACCTATGCGTTGACTTATAAGTAGCGTCGATAGGCCCTATGATTCGGCCAAAAATTTTCCATCAATGTCGTAACTAACGCCTAGTCGCGCGGGAGACGCCTACTCCCCGGCGCCTACGGCGGCCCCTAAGGGGTACGTTCGGCAATAAGCTCGAGAATGAAGGTCGCAAATTGGGCTCTAAAGGCGCCGTAATCTTGTGAGTTTCAATAAGTAGGTAACATCTATGCGATGGGTGAGCTTGTGAGTTTTAGTCCCAGCGCTTCTCACGTATCTACCAGTTGAATTAATCCCCGTAGCAATGTGAGCGAAGAGTCTACCTATTGGAAATTCTCACAACTTACCCATTGGATGTTGTCGACCTTCGTAGAGCGGGTGGGAAAAAAAGCCCAGAAGTTGTTGGGTTATATCAGGAGACAATTTCAGTTTCGGAACAAGGAGATTGTGCTCTCTCTGTACAATTCCCTGGTTCGGCCGCACCTGGTGTATGCTGTGCAGTTCTGGTCGCCCACCCTCAGGAAAGATATCGAGAGGCTGGAGCGAGAGCAGGCGAGGGCCACAAAGTTAATCCCTTCCGTTAGGCATATGGGCTACAATCGACGCTTACGCGCCCTGAACTTGTTTTCGCTAGAAACTCGGAAGCTGCGCGGTCAACTCATCGAGGGTTTCAAGCTCTTACGCGGGTTCAACGATGTTGATTTTAGAAGCATGTTTAGTTTAAATGATAACCCAACTCGCAACAATGGTTGGAAGTTGGATTTGAAACGGTTTAGGACTAGTGTGTGTGGGAATTACTTTACGTATAAGATCTGTGACACGTGGAACAGTTTACCTTCAGAAGTTGTGAACAGTTGCTCTGTGGATCATTTCAAAAAAAGGTTAGACCAAATCTTGCACACTATTTGAGTGTGTAGAAAATTTTCCCTGGCACCCGTTGCCATTTGTACCTCCTCGGTATGGCCGCAAAGCCTTTTGAGGTACCTTTTCTTGTACTCCTTGTAACTCTCTCTCTCTCTCTCTCTCTCTCTCTCTCTCTCTCTCTCTCTTTCCTCTCTCTCTCTTCTCAAGAAGATTTCATTGTTCTATTCGCGCTCCAAACATGATTTTGTCCATTTAGCTAGAGTTACCAGATTTTTGGCGGACAGACCGGGATAATAAATTTTTTTTTATTTCGATTGAATATACTGTATTGATGCGTAATTTACATATATTCACATAAAATTGTACATAATAATTTTATTAAAACAAAATGAATTTTTCAACAAACATAAATTAAAATTAAAAACATTTCTTTCAAAACAAACAAAATAATAAAGTACATTTTTTTTCCAAAAAATAATTAAAAATAAAAAAAAACATCTACTCATACTTTCCACTGGATTTAACATCCTTCATTAATCTTTTGTCTTTCATCATGTAATCCAACATTTCGCAGCAGTTGTAATCAAAATTTACAACACACTATAATATACATTATAATTGTAATAAAAATATAGTTCGTGAATATAAACGAGAAGCATTTGTTTAGGCAGTGAATATTTATGATATAGATTTGCTGATTGCGCCTTTGATAAATACGTCGACTGTGTGGGCAATGCGTTTTTTTTAGTTAACTAAATGGTAAGCATCGTTTTCTGCTTTGTTTCAAAACGAGTTGATCATTGAGGTAGTTGATCAAATATATATATTACCTTGCCTATATTTTAAAATAAGCAATCGTGTACCTTTGCTCGACATCATAAAATCCGTCTTAACAATATTCTTTTTTACGTGATATTTTTTGTGAAACCGGGACATTCGATGGTCCCGAAAGGTCTTTCCGGGACGCTGGGACAAAAGGCTGAAAACAGGGACATCTGGCAACCCTAATTTGCCCTTGAACTTTAAGCTTAAGAAACCGATATTAATACATTATTTCATTAGTTTTATAATTTCCTAATTATTTTTTTACTATTTAACTAAGTTATTTCGCATATTTTCGAACATTAAATACTATTATTATTATATATATACAGTATATATATATCTTCAAAGGAAGATTAGACGCCTGGCTCAGAACAATCCCCGATGAGCCGGGCGTACCTGGCTATGTGAGGTGGAGAGTACAAGAAACCAACTCACTACTTCACCAGGCCAACTCGAGAAGAGGGGCGACAAGTTTGACCTTCGTGAAATGAGGAATCATCGTGCGTAACATTTGAAAGGTTGAAAGGAAAGGTGTGTGTGTATGTGTATATATATACATATATACACAGGGTGAGTCAAAAGTACAGAAACAGGAAATAACTGGAAATTGTTGTTACAATAATTTCCAGGGTGTTGGCTTGATCGTCGTGGTCCAGTGGAGTGGCCTCCTCGGTCCACCGACCTGACACCACTGGACTTTTACTTTTGGGGACACCTCAAAGCCATTGTGTATGGTCTGAAGATCCGAGACACAGACCACTTGAAGCAGCGCATTACAGAACCCTGTGCTGCAATCCAGCCCGATGTCCTGGAAAGAGTCCAGGTCGAGTGGGGAAACAAAGTCCAGAAGTGTCGAAGTGAAAGTAGAACATATAGAGTACATCTAATAACATTACTTGTAGCACGTCTTTTTGCAATAAAAGTTTCCTATCCTTCCTATGTTTCCAGACTTTTGACTCACCCTGTGTATATATATATATATATATATATATATATATAAAACCTTCGGTTATATATATAGGGTTTACCTTCTTAGGTTAGGGTCATCCCCTTTGGGGGGAAGTCATCCTCCCTCTCCCCCAAAGCTACCCCTTCATGCAACGTAGGGGTAACCCCAACCCCCTTGTTACATACCTCTTTTTCACCTCCAGGTGCCAACCCCTTCTCCCTTCGCAACGTTACCCCTACCCCCCTTTGCAACATTTATCAACATTGCAATTGCATATGCACTCGAACATTTTGCAGCTATACTACTGTAATAACGTGGGGGGGGGGGGGGACCCTGTTAGGTATTGGGTTATTAAATAGATAATAAAGGTACTTACAGGTGCTTTGATCTAGATCTCTTTAGGGCCTACCATAGGTGCCAGCGTCCCACAACAACCTACTTAAATAGCTAACCTTACTAATTTAGAAGCTGTAGCCATTGCCCCTATAATTAGACACAACTTCAACTGCTTTACTCTACCACTTTAGAAGCATCACCAAATTAAACTAAGCACCAACGATTTAGTCAGATACAAAAATACATGCTGTTTAGTTCAGCCAAATAAACGAAACCAAAGGTTATATATATATATATATATATATATATATATATATAATATATATATATATATATATATATATAATATATATATAGTGTTACGTAAAACTAATTTGTTTTTAATGACATGATGGGACAAAACGGGGAGGTGGGCATTACATGACTATTATGCTTGTACTTGATTGGCTGACCGCACGTACAAGTATTAATGCAACGAAACATGTTCTGGCTTCGTGCTAAATGTCACGTACGCATCTGAGACCTATTTCCTAACTTTTTAATCCATCTATTAAACCTAACTTATGTTTTTCACTTAAGTATTATAGATTCTATTTTTTTTATCTATTTATTAATTAATAAGCCCCAATTTCACAATGCCAACAGCTGGTTATTCGGTAACATTAAGTTTCGCCCACAATAGCTATGAGAGCTTAAGAAAAACGTTAGAAAACTGTGTTTTGTAGGCTTTGGTTTCATCTCTTAATGTTATTACTACATAAAGAAAGCCCGATTGGAAGAAGAACAGTTTCTACATGTACTGTATGTCAAAGTTTAATAGTTTAAGTTGTAGCTGATTATTAAAATCATATGGTTTTAGTAAAGTGTTCATTACACTGGTATGCATCAATTTTGCTGTCAAGGGTTTTGTAAGTGATTCTTATAGAGTTTTTTCTGCTGATTTCGAATCTGCAATCCGTTTTTCTCAATCAGCTCAGGTTATCCGGCTATGGCCTCATAAGTAAAATAGAATTTTTCGTGATTTTGTCAAAGCGGAATTGGAACAGTAACATCTATCATCACTTGTTTCACTTGTATAATATCTTTTTTTACTTTTCAGGTATATAGATAAAATATTTCATAATGAATAGAGCGTGTAAAAATGATCCCAATAGATTCTGCTACATATGTGGGACGGTTACCATGCCAAATAACCAGTCCCAAATCACTAAATTTGTGAAGACAATGTATAGAGCATACTTTGGAATTAAGCTAGGGGACCAGGACAAAAATTTCGCCCCTCATATGTGCTGCAAGACGTGCATTGAAAATTTGAGAAGATGGAGCAAAGGCAGAGCGAAATCTTTGCCTTTTGGAATTCCCATGATTTGGAGAGAAGGAAAGGATCACGTGACAGATTGCTATTTCTGCATGACAAACCTCCAAGGTGGGCTTATAAATTTATTTTTCTTAAATATTTTGAAATCCTCGTATGAAACTTGACATAATATTCACCATAATGTAATATTCACCATATATAGCATAATATTCACCATAATGGTAATCATACATTTACATATACATATTGTTATAGAAAATACATTTACACATACATATTGTTATACAAGTTACATTTACATATACAATGATTGTATATTTTCTTTCTTTTTCATTCATATTGTCCCGAAGGGACAATATGAATGAAAAAGAAAGAAAATATACAGACTCCATCGACCTATTTCATATCTTACAGACCGCAGCCTTCCCTCACGAGCCGCCACTGTCTGAATGCTTCTTCTATTTCATATGCAAGTTTTATATCCATGTTTCTGTGTTTCTATTTTCAGGAGTTAACAAGAAGAATAAACACATTGTTGTATACCCTGACATTCCTTCTGCTATGAGACCTGTACCCCATGGTCCTGGAATTCCAATACCCGACCCACCTCAAACCCTGGACTTCGATGATTCTGATGATGAATCAATGACCAATGCCAATGACCAGTCCCAGTCGTATATACCTCAAAATACCGCTTCAAATGAGCCGAGGCCTCTCAACCAGGCCAAACTTAATGATCTTACCAGGGATTTAGGACTTTCCAAATTAGCTGCCGAGATCTTGGGCTCACGACTTCGAGAGGACAACTTGCTGGCTCCGGGAACAACATTCTCCTGGTATAGGAAACGAGAGGAAGAATTCCGCAAGTTTTTTGCAGTGCACGAAAATACCTCTTCCTTAGTGTACTGCTGAAATGTTGAGGGGCTAATCGAATCCTTGGGCCTGCCATATAACGCATCAGAATGGAGGCTATTTATAGACTCGTCTAAACGAAGTTTGAAAGCAGTACTTCTCAATATTGGGAATAGGGTTGCATCAGTCCCTGTAGCACATTCCGTACAACTTACTGAAAGCTACGATAACATGAAAATTTTACTGGATGCTCTCGTATACGACCAACATAACTGGAGGATCTGTGGAGATTTGAAGGTAATACTAATATCATAAGTAAACTATTGCTATTGACTATGTTGTTTTTCCAAAGGTTATTTGAGAGGGTATAAGAACACTTAACTTCTCCACAGAAGTGATACAGTCCAATGCATAGATTTTTTTATCTGATAGAACAAATTCTCTAAATTCTTTAAATATTTCATTTTTTTCAGATTGTGGCATTTGTATTGGGAATGCAAGGGGGATACACGAAATACCCATGTTTCCTCTGCAAATGGGATAGCCGAGCGGATGAGAAGCACTATGCACAGCGTGAATGGGCATCCAGAGAGAATTTTGAACCTGGGTCGCATAATGTCGTTTCAGTGCCCCTTGTACCACCAACAAAAATTTTGCTCCCACCACTTCATATTAAGCTGGGCTTGATGAAAAATTTCATCAAATCAATGAATAAGGAGGGTTCAGCATTCCGATATCTCGAGAGTAAATTTCCTCATATATCTGATGCTAAACTAAATGCTGGGGTTTTTGATGGTCCTCAAATTCGAACTTTGATCAAGGATACTCAGTTCGAAAACGCAATGACTCCAACTGAGAAGAATGCCTGGCAGGCATTCAAATCAGTTGTCACTGATTTTCTTGGCAAGCGTAGAAATCCAGAATACGAGTCCGTTGTCGAAAACTTGATGGAAGCTTTCAAAGCTCATGGGTCGCGCATGTCCATAAAAATGCACTTTTTGTGGTCCCACTTGGACTATTTTCCTGAAAATTGCGGGGATTATAGTGAGGAACAGGGTGAACGATTTCACCAAGATATCAAAATAATGGAAGAGAGGTACCAGGGAAACTGGGATATCAATATGCTGGCGGACTATTGCTGGTGTTTGAAGCGAGACGTGCCCGAAGAGAAACACAGACGGAAAGCCAAAAAAACTTCATTCCTTCCTCAATAAACTTTTTTCCATATTCATTGTATGAATAAAAGTATTTATTCACACAATGTTTTCATTTTTCACGAGTGTTCTTATAATATTACTCGTATCTACAGTGTTTAAGCTAAAAAAATCAATAAATTTGGGGATAAAATTGGACTTATAATAAATGGCCAATAGAGAAAAAACCTGACCTGATTGAGGAAAACCAATGTCATTTTCGAATTCAGCATGGTCGAATTATATAATATGAGTTGAAAAAACCCTCACAGCAGACAAAAAATTTCATATGCATACCAGTGTTATTTTCATAGTTTAATTTTTTAACATGAAATTAAATCTTTAATGGAAGTACAAATTCTTATTTTTTGACACTTCATAAAACACTTTTCCTACAAATTCTGCAGAAGAATGAATGAAAAAACCATTTATTAAATTCTCTCTATATATATATATATCTAGACTACTACTTATTACTAGTTGGACAAGTATGATTCACCTACACCGGTATCTTTACAGGTTCCACATTCGTATACAACGGCTTTACCACCTCCTGAAGCGGATGGGTCAAGTGTGAAGGTCAAAGTGGACATGATTGTGACCTCCATTAGGTCTTTTTCCCTGATTGACCTCACCCTGTCATATGATTTAACCATAAATCTCGAATGGAGAGACTCCCGACTGACGTATCAGAATTTAAAGGTAAACAGAAACTCGTGTTCTGACTTTAAATTTCTAGACATCTTTTTGCAGCCAATGATTATCATTATAAACACCTTTTTAAGTGAACAGACGTTACATAAAGGTTAGTGTCATACTTGTATATGATGAACAAGATTCCTTTCTTTTTAGGAAAACATAGAGCAGAACGAAGTAAGTTTCACGAATGTGGAAGAAATCTGGACGCCAAGTTTTTTTTTGGAAGACGAATCGGGGAGTAAAGTAAACGTTATCGATCATGGGAAACAAACCTTCGTCAGCAGGGAGACAGAACCCATTCCAGATGACGTGCAGAAACTGAAGGAAGGTGAACACCATTTGAAATACTTTTTTAATCACACACACACACACACACACACACATACCCACGTGTGTGTGTGTGTGTGTGTCCGCATAAGCAAGTGTTATCCAAAAAAAACTTTTTTTATGCATGAAGGAGAGGCCAAGGACAAATGCCGGCAAAATTGCCTGCCCCCCTATAAAATAAGAAGAGAGCCATAATCAAGGTCCAGGGTTTTGGAGATGCCTAGACACTCTGCGTTTAAAAGATTGGCGGTCATAGACAGAGGGAAAGATGGATCGAGGAACATTGTTCTACAGTTGACAGATTGAGTAGATGAAAGATTGAAAATACTGATTAACGCTTGCGTTAGAGAATTGGACAAAAAAGGAATAAGAAAATGTCGAAAGTCTGGTGTTGCATCTCTCCTTAAAGGAGGAGGCATGCAGTTAGAGAGTTCAAAAGAGTAGTGTTCGTTATAATAGCGATAGTAAAGAGAGAGTGAGGCAACATTGCTGCGAAGAGAGAGGGATTGAAGACAGTCAGTGTGTGTGCGTGTGTGCGTGCTTCTCCGCATAAGCGAGTGTTATCTAAATAACTAATCAATAAAACCCAATTCAACCGAACCTAACCTTAGTGCTATCGAACCGAAAAGGCTTGATAAGTGTTTCGAATGCAACTTAGGAGTCAAAAAGTAAAACTTCAAACTTCTTTTTTTTAAAGTTCAAAACTTTACTCAAAAACGAATACAAGTGAGAGAGTTGTAAAATTTTTAGATATTTGTTAGGACATTAATATATTCATAGTAATCTCATCTGAATGAGCCCTTTTGCCTTTTAGGCAAAATTAATGGCATTTAACTTATTTATTACATAAAATTAGTGAAAGTGGCAAGTAACAATAATAGAGAAAAAAAATAAATAATAAAAAATAAAAATAATAATAATAATAATAATAATAATAATAATAGCAATCATAATAATAATAATAATATACAATATAAAGTTTACAAAATGTTACATAATTTTAAATTAAATAATTCATTGTATATTTAGTAGAAAATATTACATAAAACACTGAAAGTGGCCGGTAGTAGTAACAGTGGCAACAAAAAATAATAATAGCAATAATAATAGTAAATAGCGAATACTGAATAACCTTCATTGATAAAATAAATACAGTACTTTTACAATTTACAATGACATAAATAATTGTGAAACTGGATTATTTATTTTATTCAGAGTTTAAAAAGTGTTAAAATTTTAAATTAAATGATTTATTGTATAGCTATTTCGTAGAAAATAAATGCTGCTTAATAAAAAATATAGAAAAAAGAATAGATTACGAAATTAAAGGTGCTTAATGAAATTAGCATATTTTAAATAGCTGATTACAAAATAGATTACTATGGTAAAAATGGCAATTTTGAACTCATACTGTACATCAGTAGAAGCTAATGAAGTGGTTTTTAGTGATTTACGAAATACATTTAGTGATGAAGCGTGCCTGACTTGCGTGGAATTGCATTGCATACATCGTCTCCTTTGAAAGAATGCATTTCCTGCAGTTTCTATTGTATAGTTAGGTTTGTATATAAAATCACTGGCTAGTCTGGTGTTATAACGATGGTGTACGTGAATGGGGGGGTGTGGTATCATTTGCGTATTGTACGCAATTTAATGTGGTAGAAAGAGGAAAATCGTTCGCGTGAATTAGAAATAGTAATGGCCCAAGAATAGATCTTTGTGGGATTCCACTAGTTAGCATCACCTTGTCGATGTAGTTTCTGTTGACTCATTAAATGCTTCTAGATTTTTTAATATTACGAAGTAGCAAAAGTGTTACCTGAAGAAAATTACCCCACTACATCTGCGAATTATCACAAGCTCGACCTCATTTATAGCAGCCCACGCAACTTTCTGTAAACGTGTTTAATATAAAATTATAGTGGTTTCTTGTTACCCTGCCTTCATAGAATATGCACTATGAAGTCTTCACAAAAGTATAAACAGATTAGGGGATGACAAGTAGGATAGCGTATCCAAGGATGGAACTAGACTATAGGAAGTAAATAACAAGATAATAATGTTTTGGTTTGTTTTACATCCTTCCTAATGTAGGGGACCTACGGCTTTACGTGGAATCCGAACCATCATGGGGTCGCTGCATCATCTAAACGCAGATGACGATCACCAATCCAACTGCTGAATCGATCAAACGTTGATTAACTTTGCTGATCTAATAGCCACAACGTAATCCAAAAGAAATTACTGAAGTTCAACGGACAGTAATTAATTTGAACTCACAAAAGCTCCTGAATTTTGGAATTGTGTTTACAAATAATGAGGACATTAATATATTTAAAATAACTTACCTTTCTTGTCTTTTCTTTTTAATCTTATCTAGTTTAATTAAAAGGTAATCATTTGACAGCACACTAATTATAACCGTTCGTAATTAGAAAATTTAAGTGATTATAAAAGTAGTGTAATCCCTATTACATTCATTATATTAGAATATAATCCCTATTAGACAGTGCCTTTTAATATCTTCTTCAGGGACTAATAGACAAGTTCGGTGTACAGTATATACTGTAACCGATGCACTGATACAAGGTATACGCGTAATAACTGTAAAACCATGCAGTATTTGACGTATATTCATCATTACAGATAGACTGTATGGAGGAGAAAAGAATTCTATCAGCAAACAAAGAATCATGACTTTGAGTTATACTTGCCAGTTTGATCTGTCGAATTACCCATTCGACATTCAAGCTTGTAAACTAGTTCTCAGGGCAACTCAAGGAAAAAACAGAGTCCAATTTATAGCGAAGAATGCTCAATTTCTGGTACATCAATATCTGTATTTACAGTGGTGCTCATAAGTTTTCGTACATAGAAATATTTCAGTTATATTCATTCTTAACTTTTTTACCATGCAAAGGATAGTTATGAAAAATTTACCATTCGTTTGCAAAAATTAACAAATAAAAAAATAGGTTAATTCTACCATATAATGTAAAACATCAAAGAATTTGAAGAAAATTAAAAAAAAAGTTAAAATGCAAAAGTTTTCGTACAATTTACAAAATTATTTAATACTTTGTGTGTCCACCTTTTGTTTGAGTGATTTCAATGATTCGTTTTGAGGATTTTTCTACAAGGTTTCGACACCTCTCGGTATATGTTTCAATCCATTCTTCAAAAGAAAATTGTTGCAATTCATTCAGATTCAGAGTGTTTCTCTTGCGGACAACTTTTTTCAAATCAAACCATAAATTCTCAATTAAAGTGAGATCTGGGTTTTGACTGGGCCGCTCGAGAAACTTGAAATTTTTTTGTTGAAGCCATTTCATGGTGCTCTTACTTTTATGTTTTGGATCATTATTTTATTGCAGTACCCAACTGCGACCCATTCGCAACTCTCGAACTGAAGACAAAACATTTTCTTTTAAAATTTCCGGATATTCCTTCGAATTTAAAATTTCATTGATGATGGCAAGCTTTCTTGGACCAGAAGCACAAAAGCATCTCTAAAGAAGCAAACTACCACCACCAGGTTTAACCGAAGGAAGGATTTTTTTTTTTTTATCTCTAATGCATATTTCATTTTCGCCAAACATATTGTTGCTTGTTGTTGTCTAATACTTCAAATTTGGTCTCGTCTGTTCAAAGAACGTTCTTCTAGAATGCAAATCCATCATTTTGATGATCTTTGGCGTACTTTAAACGAACTTCTTTGTGCACTTCACGTAGCAGAGGTTTTCTTCGCGCAACTCTTCCATGCAAACCATTCTTTCTCAATGTACGACGTACTGTAGAGGAATGAACATCGATCTAAGAGAGCCATTCCTTCAATCCGTCTCGCTGTACGTTCTGAAATCTTGCAAGGTCGTCAACACTTTGGTAGAGTTTTGATTGTTCCAAAGCCTTTCCATTTCTTTATAACTGCAGCAGCAGTCGTAAATGAAATTCGAAGTTGTTCTTCCTATAACTCTTCCCAGACTCGTTTGCGCAATAACAGATCTTTTAAGATCTGTAGACAGTTCTTTACCAGACGACCCATTGCTTACTAATGGCTTGTACAGTCATCCGTTTTCCATGAAGATTCACAGAGAAAATTCTAGAATTAAGACTTGCCAACAGTCTCTAACCAATAAACAGCCAACTACTGAAAAAAATTTTAAATTCTTCAAACCTAAAGAAGACACAACGTATTAAATAATTTTGTAAATAAATATACGATAGTTTTAACTTTTTACTGTTTCTTATTTTCCTTAAATTTTTTGTTTTATATTATATGTTGAAATTAAACAAAAATTTTATTTGTTAAATTTTTCCAAACGAATGGTAAATTTTCATAACTATCTTACGTATGGTACAAAAGTTAAGAACGAATATGTGATATATTTCTAGGAATACCTATGAGCGCCACCATATATGTATATACAGGGTGTCCCATAAGTCCGGCATCATAGGAGAAATTCATATTTTTCTATTTCTACAAACCATAATTCATATTTTTCTCTTTCTACAGGCCATAATGTCTGTGAGCAAGGAAGAACGAATCCAGATAATTCTACTCATAGGAAATCGGAGTCAGAGAGGCCGCTGCTGAATTTAACAGACTGCATCCAGACCGCGAGCCAATAACAGAGAGTTGTGTTAGCAGACTTGTTGCAAAGTTTAAGGAAACAGGATCCATAGAAGATAAACCACGCAGTGGACCTTCAAGGAGGTCCACTGACGATGATACAGCGACCGCTATCCTGGCTCATTTTAACAGAAGTCCCAATAAGTC
This sequence comes from Bathynomus jamesi, assembly GCA_023014485.1. Taxonomy (NCBI): domain Eukaryota; kingdom Metazoa; phylum Arthropoda; class Malacostraca; order Isopoda; family Cirolanidae; genus Bathynomus; species Bathynomus jamesi. The sequence continues at coordinate 384,838 of JAJOZX010001226.1, read as the reverse complement.
TCTTCGGCGATTGTTCGCCGAGAGAGGAGTGTCGAAAAGTAGCATCCATCGCATTCTTCAGGCTCACAAATGGCATCCATATAAACTTCAGATCCTACAGAAATTAAGCGAAGATGATCCCGACCGGCGGATGGAATTTTGTGAATGGGCTACGTAACAATATGCTCGGGATGCGAATTTCCCGTCCACCATTCTGTTCAGTGACGAGGCTGTTTTTTATGGAAATGGTGAGGTAAATCGACAGAACACCCACTACTGGTCTCAAAACAACCCTCACTGGTATACCTCTTCAAAGGAACAAGGTGCATCTCGGGTGATGGTATGGTGTGGCATTTCGAAGGATCGCATCATAGGCCCCCCTCTTTTTCGATGAACATGTCACTGGAGGCACCTACCTATGTATGCTCAAGGAAGAAGCATTTCCCAATGTCTTGAACGAAGAAGGAAATTTCCCAACATGGTTCCAGCAAGACGGCGCTCCCGCACATTACAGCACCCAAGTAAGGGAATACCCGTACCAACAATTCCCTGGTCATTGGATAGGACGTCGAGGGCCTGTGGAATGGCCAGCTAGAAGCCCGGATCTCACGCCACTAGATTTTTATCTCTGGGGCCACTTGAAAGCGCTGGTATACGCAGAGAAAATTAGGAGTGTTGAACATTTGCGGCAGCGCATTATTGGGGCATGTAATACCATTACTCCTGACATCATTCACCGTGTGCTTGCTGACTGGGTATCACGTCTGAATTTGTGTATTGAAAACAATGGTGGACATATTGAGCACGTTCTGTAAATAAAAGCTTTTGTTTTGCCTTTTTTTATTATTTTTCCTATGATGCCGGACTTATGAGACACCCTGTGTGTGTATATATATATATCCGCCGTTCCATAAGTGCGGTTGCGGTTGTAAGGTGAAAATGCAGCAAAAATATTATTCTTGAAATTCACACTGCCTGTCATTAAGTTTGACATCAGTTTTTCAAATGAATAATAATCCATAACTTTCCAATGGGTGGAGGCTGGGGAAAGTGGTAGGTGGGATGAACAGTGCGATGGGTCCTCGTCCCTCATCCTGGTAACACACTTAGTGCAAAATATGGTTTTAATTAATTTGACCTATTCTTTCATAATAGCTATATAAGTTTAGAATATACTTCATTTAAATAGTATTTATTTAGTAAATACCTTATGTTGAACACAAGTTTTGCAACACACAAATAGCGGTAGCGGTGTATTGCAAAACTTGTGTTCAACATAAGGTATTTACTAAATAAATACTATTTAGTATATATTATGTACCAAGTGTGGCTAAATCGCACTATAGTGGCTAAATCCAGTTAATAATTACACATTTTTCCTAGTATATGATAACCGCAACCGCGGTTGGAAAAAATTCGACAACCGCAAACACAACCGCAACCGCGGTTGTGAAAAACCGACCACTCGATCCATCACTAATATATATACAGGGTGGCGCAAAAGTCATGAACCATAGGCACAGTTTATTAAATTATAATAAATGTTCGAATTGGTGGCCTTCCACTTGGAGACACTTTCTGACGCGTTGAATGCATGATGTTTGAACATTCCTTAACACACTGGTACTAATTTTGGCACACTCAGATGTGATTTTATGCTTTAGAGAACGTATGGTTCTGGGTCGATCAGCATAGACTACCGATTTGAGATGGCTCCACAAGAAAAAATCAAGAGGCATGAGGTCTGGAGACCTAGGTGGCCATTCGACGGGCCCTCGCCGTCCGATCTACTTCCTTGGGAATGTTTCATCTAAAGAGCTCCGGACGATGGTTGCGAAATGTGGTGGTGCACCATCCTGCTGAAACCACATCCCCGCCCGTTCTGCCAATGGAATGTTGTCCAGTATGAGCATTATAAATATTTGCAGCATATGCAGGTATGTTTCACCTGTTACATTGCCGTCGAAAAAGTACGGACCAATTAACCGATCTCCCCAGAGCGCAGCCACAACATAATTAGTGGATCGAATTGCACATGTCCTTCCTCTATCCAGTGGGGGTTCTCAATGGCCCAGTAGAGTGCATTATGCCTATTGACACGACCGCTGAGGTGAAATATCGCTTCGTCGCTGAACATGATCCTTCGTTGAAGCTGTCGATGTTGTAGAAACCACTGGCAGAACTCTACACGACGGTCTGTGTCTTCACCGTGCAGTTCCTGAACGAGTTGGACTTTATAGGGGTGGAAACGATTTGTTGTAAGAATTCGTTGAATGGATCTTCTGGAGACACCCGTTTCCTGGGATAACTTTCTTAAGGACTTACGTGGGCTGTTTTCGAGGTGACTGAGTATCGTTAGTGATGTTGCTGCATCGGTTGAACTTTTTGGCCGGTCACTACGCGGCCGATCATGAACACTTCCCGTTTTTTGAAGCGAGTGAACAGTTTTCCAATTGATGCCTGAACAACTGGCGGCCTTTCAGGGTGTTTGTCATTAAAAGCAGTAATAACTGATCGGTGTGTGTTACCACGCCTTGCACACATTAAAACTATCTCAACTCGTTCATTTGTGGTAAATTTCTGTGCCATATGTTCAACAACAAATTTGAAAAGAACAAAACACATATTAAAACACATTAAAATGTGCCTATGGTTCCTGACTTTTGCGCCACCCTGTATATGCACACAAGTGTATATATACACACTTCTACACTTCATTATTCGTGCATATGAAATTAAGAGAAAAACCAGGACTTTTGTCATAACGTAGTTCGTTAAGTCAATCGTTATTACTTGTGCGAATTAACCATATAATACATCTTAACCATATGGGATTTGGTTATTCACGTAATCAAGAATGGTTCACCTATAACTTCTGTATACAAATGATGTATGTGCTGCAGTTTTTAAACGAATCTTACCAAATTAGTGTAGTTTTTAAATACATTTTAAAATTAACTTCTCTCTTTCTCTTCAGGGAGAACGAAGACTTTTGGAATACCAAGTAGACAAAGTATATTCGGAAGCGAACATTATCAATGGGTATAGTGAAGTATCCTTTGTGATAACTTTCTTCAATCTATTCAAATACTATATCTTTGGAACGTAAGTACATACACGTATATTTTAAATAGTAATAAACGAAATAAGTATTTTGTATTATCATTATTATTTCTTCGCTTCTCTATTCTTACTTGCTCTCATTCATTACTTTAATGATTCTCTTCTATCGTATTCTACTTTCACTGCATTGATTCTAATTACTTTATTCTACAGTAGCGTCACCGTTTTAGATACTGCGAAGGAGGTTAAACAACCCCATCATTAACATTTGTCCTATAGTCTATACATATTTGCGCTGATGACAGGAACAGGCTGAAACCCTGTAAGCCCATATAGGCGCAGTGGGTGAATGATCTGCATTTATATTTGATAGGTACGTCCCAACCAGTCTGATTGTGTTTATTACTTACATGACTTTCTACTTTGCACTGAAAGATTTCACAAACCGAATCATGGTTTCACTAACTGCACTCATGGTGCTTGCTGCCTTGTTCCTGCAGACGAGTCAAGGAATAGCCAGAACGGCTTATATGAAGGTATTTGAACATTTGCTTTTGTCTCTTATTAAATTCAAATAATTTGTTATTTGCAATCATTCACTAAATAACACGTCATTGATTTCATTCCTTAAAAGTATTTTCAAATGAACGTCATCTTTGTTCTAGACCAGCGGTTCCTAAACTGTGGTACGCGAATATTTACTTGTGGGTACGTAAATATATTAAAAATTAAATCGTAGTGAACTATAATATCCAAACGAAGATAAATTTGCAGTTGGTAGTTTTTTGTGCTGGAAGCACGGGCCAAGAGCGAACAATCGCAAAAATGCTCCTCCCTCGGAAAGGAGGAGAGAGACGAAGTCAAGGTCCAGAGTTTTCGAGATGCCTGGACACTCTGCGTTTGAAAGACTGGAGGTCATAAGAGTTGACCGGTTGAGTAGACGAAAGACTGAGAAAACGGATTAACCCTTGCGTTAGAGAGTTGGACAAAATAATAGCGACAGCAAAGAGAAAGTGAGGCGACATTGCGACGAATAGAAAGGGATTGAAGACAGTCAGGTAGAGGCGGGGAATTGATGAGGCGAAAAGCCTTTGTTTCCACTCGGTTAAGTAGAGCTGTGTGGGTTGAGCCACCCTACACACGAGCACCATACTCGATACAGAAGTGGAGAAGACTGTACGAGACAACAACTGAGTGGAGGTGAAAAAACTGCGGAGCCGGTACAGCATGCGTAACCTTTTAGAACCTGTTTTGAAAGAGAGTATATGTAATCTTTTCAGGAAAGATCACAAGAAAAGGAAACCAAAAATGTTAGAGAAGAGGTGGAATTGTGATGTGTACTGCTCAAGATAAAGGGATAGTCGTGTGGAACACTGCGACGAGTAGACAGATGAAGGAATTGGGTTTCGAGGTACTGAAAACCACAAGATTTTCTCTGCGCCAGTCAGAGGTACTAGAAAGATCAGAAGTCAGATACGCCATGGCCGTCTCACGCAAAGCATGGAGTGACTGCTCAGAGGGACGCTTTGTGAGGCGGGTGGAGAAATGAAGGGTGGAATCATCAACATATAGTGGATAGAACAGAGAGTGCGACTTAAGAGATCATTGCTAACTAAAAAGAAGTGAGTGGGTGAGAAGAAAGAACCCTGAGGAATACAATATTAATAGCTTTTGGAGAGAAACAATGGCCAGCTACAATCGCAGCTAGAAATCGGCCGAAAAGGAAATCAGAGATGAAGGTATAGATACAATGATAAAAACCAAAGGAGGGCAGTTGGAAATTAAGGATTTGTGCCAGACTCTATCAAGAGCTTTTGATTTGTCTATGCAATAGCAAAGGATTCACCGAAATCCCGAAACGAAGATAACCAAGAATCAGAGAGATATGCAAGATCGCCAGTACAGCGTCCCTTGCGGAACCCATACTGACGTTCTCAAAGAAGATTGTGAGAATGGAGGTATTTAAGAATCTTCCTATTAAAGATAGAATCAAAAACTTCAGAAAAACAAAAATTCAAGGCTGTTGTTGTTGTTGTTGGTGTTGGTTAGCCGATCAGCCCACCCTCTTCGAGCAAGCCGGCAGCACGCACGTAACCGATCACCCTCTCCGGAGTGGACCAGAGGTTCAGCGCACTAGTGATGTTGTGTTGTGTTGTGTTCTATGTTGTGCTAGAGCGGTACAGTCTGTCATAATGTGTTTACTTTGTGGTGTGTCGTGGCACAGGTGACAGGTGTCGTCTGTGGAGTTGTCTAGTCTGTATTTATATGTCTAAGTTGGGATGATGTCCACATCGGAATCGTGCTAAGTTAACTCGATCCAATCTGCTCAGGCTGGTCTCTTACCTGTCAATGGGTGGCGGTTTCGCACCTAGAACCGCATTCGGACCGAGTCGTGTCAGTGCTTTGTGAGTTAGGTGTGTGTGTGTGTGTGTGTGTGTGTGTGTGTGTTTGTTTTCTGTACTGTGTAATGTCTGTGGGGCGTGGTATGGAATGGAGTATTTGGTTATAATATCTCTCTGGTGTTACTTTAATGGTGCGAGGTGTTGGTGCATGATTGTAGATGTAGTGGTAAGGGTGTTGTGGGTTAGTTGTCGCTGCTGCTATGAATTGTGTTCTACTCATGTTTAAATGTTCCCTAATTTTCAGTATTTTTGTTTCTGTGTGTAGGTGTTCTATTGGTGTTGTTTGAGTACATCCTGTAATGATACGAAGTGCGTTGTTTTGTATTGTCTGTAAGATGTTTGTGTGCTCGTTTGAGATAATGGGTGCTCAGCATGGGCTAGCATAGTCCATAACTGAGCGAATATATTGTTTGTATATGAGTGATGTTGTTTCCTGCTGGTGTCCAAGGTTTGTGCCTGTTAGTACCCTAAGCGTGTTAAGTATTGACGTACATTTGTTTTTAATGTCCTGAATGTGGTTTGCAAAAGATAATGATGTGTTGTATGTGACCCGAAGTATTTTGGTCCTGTAAGTGTGTGGAATGTTGATATTGTTTAGTGTAAGCTGTGGAGTTATCTGGTGTTCTTTTGTGTTGCTTGTTAGCAAGGTGATGGTTGATTTTGTGGGCGCTACTTTGAGTCTATTGTGTGTGAGCCAGTCTTGTATACTGTTTAATTTAGGGTGGATCACTTTTCACTTTTTTTTAAAAATTATAGCTGGTCAAAGTTTTTTCCATGATTTGGTTCAGTGGAAGTACACTGACACCATTTTTACCAAAATCGATCAATATTTAGGGGTCGCGCATCGACCTTGAAAATTTCAATTTTGGAAATTTGGCCAAATTGACAATTTTTTACTGAATAAAGATAAATCATCAAATGACCATATTTTCTGAATCCTCTCAGTGAAAGAAATCCTCTCAGATACTTACCAAGTTGATAGGACAAGTGGTTTAGAAGTTATACTCACCTTGAGATAGCATTAAAATTTAAAATACCGTATTTGTCCCCGTACCTCCATATGCTGTCTGCCATTGTCTGCTTTTTAGGATAAGATAAAACGAATAAGGAAAGATCAAATGTATTTTGTATTAAAACGGTTTACCGATATCACTAAAGGCACTTACTCCGGTGCCCCTAACTAGGTTCAAAAACTGTATGAATCGTGGTTAGAACACACGTCATCTTAAGGCGTGCGCCATGTACTCTCTCTGCTAACTCCCTTTCCCTCTGCGCTACGTCATCTTGGCAAGTGACGACTTCTTGAAGTCACCGAGTTCTTTCCGGCTCTTTTCCACGAGCTGAAGAAGACCCTGCAGCTGTGACTCGTCTTTTGTGACAGTGTTCGCGTAATCTTCTATCAGTTTTATCCCTCTCTCTGCCACGTCGTTGGTAACTTTCAGATGCGAGATGACATTCTTCAGATCACAGTAGTTCTTATCTTGATCCCACTTATTCACCGGCAGAGTGAGCCACGTAGACGCGCACACCTGCAGGCCTGTGAACACGAACCACGATGACTCATCGATCAGGTCCGGAAGGCGCGTCGTGTCATCAACCGAGACGTTGTCATACGTGAAGTCCTCGGGCACAGCGAGGCGGCACAGCTTCTTTGCCATCTCGTGCTTCACAGTGTCTTCCACTTTGTCACTGCAGAGGGCGAAAACGACGGTCTGAGGCCTCAGATACCACAAGTGCCGCCTGATCACTGCCAGTGAAGCCTCTGCAATCTCGCGATCCACAGCCCTGTACTGCAGAAGACGCTGGTACAACACAAGGTCATTCAGCGGGGCATCAGCTGCGACAGGAGCCGCCAGCCAGGCAGGTGCGTAGAGGAGTGCAGTAAATAGTACCACTCTCTGAAGTTTCTGTACCAGCTCGTCGTCGAACTCCAGCTGACCGCTGAACATCAGGAGCTTCGTGTAGTAGATGATCTGAAACGAATACGCACTGTGATGTATAAATACCGATACCAATGGTAAATTATTTATCTTATTTTTTTCTGGTAGGGACTTCAAATGGCTGTTTGCAGAAGGCAATACAATATTTAACTTCTAATTCAAAATACCAACCTTGGCCATCCACCTCGCATGATGGTAGGCTCCTGGGCGCATGAAGTGTGTGCCACGACGTGGCTGGGCCCCGAGTACCAGGAGTGTAATCTCCGCCACTTCTCGGTAGTCTTCTCTGACAAGACCAGAAGCGGTGCCGAGGAACTTGACTGCCTCATCTCGGAGCTCCATCAGCCACGTCACCTCCGCCAAATGCTCGATCTCCAGCTCGCGATAAGTCGAGAGGTCGAGCTTGTCCCACCTGAAAGGGGAGTTATGAAAATATTGCATGAAAACGACTGAAGTTTCCCTTTTCGACTGCTATTAACATCATTAGTAGAAGGACGCTGATATCTCAATTGCTCTGAAGGCAAAAAATCATTGGAGAAAACAAATGCGCCTTAGACTTGAAATTCACCTTCTCCTCAGATACTGGAACAAAGGTTCAGTTGGTGCTGTGGTTCTTCCAAACGCGGTGATGACCACTGCCCCCACGATGAGCTCCATAACGTGATGGCGACAGCCCAGCTGGAAGAGCGGTTTACCAAGCATGTTCTCCAGCCGGACCACCGCACCCTGCACCCTCCCCGTATTGGAGGAAGTTGTGTCGAAGCACAGTCCAATCACGTTGTTCTCGCATCCCCAGTCTTTGAGAGCACGAAAGGTCGCCTGGGCCTGGGACAGACCGGTGCCGTCAGCAACAGTCGGAACGGCCAGCAACTTTCCTTCTGTGCATTGGGGAGCTCCGGAGATGAGAATCGCCTGGCGGTGCTCCAATGATCCAAGAGAGTCCTGAAACGTATGTCATACATGCCAATCCATTATCGTCCACTGGAATATGTCAATCCACTGTCGTCACTGGAACATGTTAATTCACTGTCGTCCACGGTGAGGGCAAAACTGACCTTGATTACTTTACCGTCCCAGTGGACGACAGCATGCCTCGGAGATACGAAGGATTTCTGCACAGCTGTCGACACTTCACAACGATGTGCCACTCTTCCACGGCGAGACGTGTCCTTCGAGATACTGAATTTGTCCAGGTCTGCGGGCGGATCTGCCGAACGTAGGACTGCCGCCACGACACTTGCCACCTATGTGCGAAATTGAAAGGAAATTGACAAGGATGCGTATGGTTTTTATGTGACAAAATAATCACTAAATTTTCCGTCGTTACGTCTATTATATCTTTGTCAAGGAAAGATCATTACTGATATATACACACACCTGATTATTGGACATCCGGAAGCGATCAGCCACTTCAATAACAGCCGGTGCATTGAGGATGCGGTGAGGAAGGCTGATTGATACAGTTGATTCTCTCGGCTGTCGGTATGGTGGTTCTAGCTGTGATTCGGAGTTGCTCGATGATCTGCTTTCTATAGATTCATCGTCGCTCTCAGCTTCGGTTCCTAATTTCGTTTTTGAGGTGCCTGGCTCATCACGAGATTGTTGTCTTGAGAGTTGCCGTTTTCTCTTGACAACGAACACTTTATCATTCCCACTCATTGTTGCCTGGCGCAGGCCCCGTTGATCCTCATAAAATTTAATATCTTCTTGTTTGTTGTTGTCTGAGAGCAGTCGACTTTTCTGTATCTCTTCAATAGCATCGGGAGCTCCGATGTCCCAGAGCTTGTTCAGATTTTCTGAAAACTTCTCCCTGCCTTTTCCCGCGTCACTGTCTCTCATCTTGCTCTTCTGCAGCGAGCGCCACTCTTCCCACAGTAACTCCAGTTTTCTTTCGCAGTTACGCCTCGTGATCGTCTTTATACGTGCCATGTTCCAAAATGCCAGAACATTGGCCACCGTGTCTTTTACGGCGGCCTTCCTGTCAGTAGTTTCCTGCTTGGCATAGAAGAAGTACTGGAGAACTTGATGGGTGGTTGGCAATTTGGCACCACCGATCGAGGAAGATGGCTGACCAATTAAGAAGACGTCCGTGGCTGACCTTAGAGAAGGTGGTGCTGTTGTTGCTGCTTTCTCTTTTCCAGAATAAGTAACTTTCAGAGTCTTCCCACTCCTGGTTGTTAACAGTTTATCCATTGTACTAAAGTCTAGACTTATCAAACAAGAATCAATTGACACAGTTGATCTGTAAAAAGCAAACTGTGATTAGTAAAAATATTGGTCATAGACATAGCGTGTGTGTGTAATTGGGATTTTAGGATGCGCCAGCTACTGATGCTATGATTACGTCCATAACGGGGGACAAATATGGTATTTTAAATTTTAATGTTATTTCTAGGTGAGTGTAACTTCTAAACCGCTTGTCCGATCAACTTGGTAAGTATCTGAGAGGATTTCTTTCACTGAGAGGATTCAGAAAATATGGTCATTTGATGATTTATCTTTATTCAGTAAAACATTGTCAATTTGGCCAAATTTCCAAAATTGAAATTTTCAAGGTCGATGCGCGACCCCTAAATATTGATCGATTTTGGTAAAAATGGTGTCAGTGTAATTCCACTGAACCAAATAATGGGAAAAACTTTGACCAGCTATAATTTAAAAAAAAAATTGAAAAGTGATCCACCCTGCTGTTTATGTATGTTTGTAGGTTATTTGTAGCGGTGCCGATGTTGTTGTGGGTGGATGCTAGAGTGATGTCATCTGCATATGATGATAAGGTAAGCTTGTTATCTATGGGTGTTGAAATATCATGCATGTATATTGTATAAGTTGAACAGTGTTGGTGAGAGAACAGAGCCTTGAGATTAGTATTTCTGTTACTTTGGAAGGTGTACATACTACATAGTAAAGTAATGGGTCTATAGGAAGCTGGTTTTGCTGGATTTATGTTTGGTTTGAGTAATGTAATAATTTTACTTTGTTTCCATATGTTAGGAATAATACAGTGTTGGTATGAATATGTGCTGATGTTTGTGAAAGCTAGTATTCCGTGTGGGCCCAAGTGTTTAAGATGTATGTTAGATATGTTGTATGGTCCATTTGCCTTCGAATTCTTAATGTTTTTGATGATCTTGGTGGTCTGGGCTGGATTGAAGTGTAATGGTCGTGTCGAGTCTGTAGATTTTCTTGTGTCTGGCTGTTTGTCTGCATGTGTCTGGTTGTTGTCTCTGTTTAGGTGACTTATCTTTGCGTAATGATTAACTAGAATGTTCGCTTGTTGTGTATATGTTGGGATATTATTTTGGCTGCGACAGATAGCCGTATGCGAGGTGTGAATGCCGTTGTTACGAGTGGGTAATGCTGTTTATAGTCTTGTATAGCCTGGATGTATCTGTGGAATGGTTTAGTGTTGTTATGAATTCCCTAAATGTTTGTGTTTGTTTTTCTTTAAGTTTGTTGTTTATTTCTGTGTTGAGCTGTTGTATCTGCTGTTTTATGGCTTCTGTGTGTGGTGTTTGTGTGTTATGTTTGAGGTTGTTACGTTGCCTTATGAGGTGGGCTATTTCTCCAGTGTAATTTGGGTTGTATTTCCTAATGTTGCCCTTGGGTATGTATTCGTTTGCATAATTATTGATGATCTGATTGAATGTCTTGAGTGTTGTATTGATGTTTATGATGGGTGTAATTGGACGATAGTTGGAGGGTTGAGAGTAGTCACCCTTCTTTGGAACACGCTGAATGAAAGTGAACTTCCAGTAGAAAAGAAAAGTACCAGATAAAAGACAAAGTCGAAAGTGTCTGCCTAGCAGGGTGTCAGCACAGAAGCACAGTTCTTGAGAACAACACGAGGGACACCATCAGGACCGTAAGCATTCCGAGAGTTAAGCCCAGATATGACAGAAAAAACCCTTTGAAAAAGGTTCTTAGTTCAAGCAATTATATCAAGGGGGAAACAGATAGAGGAACAGCACCAGAATCGTCCAGGGTTGAGGTGGCGGCGAATGTTTGAGCGAAGAATTCAACCTTATCAAGAGAAAAGACGGCAACTGAGTCGTCGGAATGAGACGAGGAGGTTAAAAATAAGAAATAAAGTTGTTGGAGAGGTTTTTGGCTAAGTGCCAGAAAGAGCGAGAAGAATTACAATTGGATAGGTTTTCAGTTTTGTCGGATCAAAAATTTTTTGGAGAGTCGAAATATACGTACAGTGAGAATTAGTAGTTGGATGGCGACGGTACCTTCTGAAAGCTTCTTTTCTGTTGCGTATAGCATTAGAACGAGCAAAGTTACATCAAAGTTTTTTTGCATTAAAAGTAGGAAAAGAATCTGGAATGTACGCCTCCATACCTTGAGAGAATCACCTCTGTGATGTACTCAGCGCACTCGGAGGTGCCCCGGCCACAAAATCAGTAATCATTCCATGGGAAATCAAAGAACCTAAGGTCTGCCTTGAAAAAATTTTGAACTTGGTGGTACAGTAAATTTTCTGTTTTGCTGTAGTTGGTAGGGAAAAAATTAAGTTTGGGAACCGCTGTTCTTGACGGAAGGTACAATGAGTAGATATATGACTGTGGTATAGATCGCTGGTGACATCCGAAAGTAATATCTATTCCTGTAAAATAGTGTGTATTTATTAGCTAATCTTTATCTTCTTTTCAGCTCATTGATGTGTGGTTCCTGTTTTGCATGGTATTCAACTTCATGATCATCCTTCTTCAGGTGGTCATCAACTATGAGTACGAAAACTTCGACCCAACCTCACTGGCTCCGATTTTCAAAGTATATCCAACAAAAGAGAAGCCTCAGAAAGAGATGAAATTCAGGAGAGTTTTGACTCGAAATATCTGGCCTGCACGTTTGAACAAGATCTTTCGAATCATTTTCCCGTGTCTGTTTTTCGTGATGACAGTCACTTACATTGCCTACATAATATCTAATTGGAGTATCCCCTCATATTAATCCAAGATATAATGGGAATTTCTGGAACTGGAATGGAACGGACGTGAATTTAGGAATAATCTAAATCACTTAAAATGATAACACTTAGTTTTTACCTTTCATTCACGAAAACACATGATTCTCAGGCAATAGATGCGTTAAAACACCTCTCCTCCTTTCTCTCCTTTCTCTTGGGGGATAACGCCGCCTCCAAGTTTCATGACCTCCCCCCCTTGTTGCACCTGCAGCATCCCCACCCCCCTTTGGGGTATTTTTTTGCAACACCCCCCTTTGCAACTCCAACCCACTTTGCAACACCCCCCCCCATTTGCAACAACCCCACCCCCTTTTGCGGCTATACTACTATGGTAGTTGTCTTACAATTAACAGTCCCAAGTGCAAGTTACGTTAACACCTCCACATAAACTACCCTGGACTAAAATAACATAAGTGAAGCCCTTACCCACAAACCATTTAAAAGGTGTGATTTAAAAGCTCTCTCTCTCGTCTCTCTCTCGTCTCTCTCTCTCTCTCTCTCGTCTCTCTCTCTCATAGAATAGACAAACTGAGCGCGTTTAAGGCTCCTGGGCCAGACCAGTTTCTCCCCAGTGTTTTGCGAGAAGTGCGCGACCAGGTGGCTCCCCACCTGGCTACAGTCTTCAACAAATCGCTGGTGATGGGCCAGGTGCCTGGTGACTGGAGGGAGGCCAACGTGACCCCTATCTTTAAGAAAGGGGATCACGAAAGTCCAGGGAACTATCGTCCTATTAGTCTCACTTCAGTTGTAGGTAAATTATTAGAAAGGATAATAGCTGATAGAATCGTTGACCATTTGGATTCCTACAAGCTGCTTGGGGACTCCCAACATGGGTTTAGACGGCATAGGTCGTGTCTCACCAACTTGCTCGAGTTTTTCCACGTCATGTTGAGTGAGTACGATAAGAGTAGGGCGATTGATATACTTTATCTCGACTTTCAGAAAGCCTTTGATAAGGTACCTCACCGCCGGCTAATGGCGAAAGTGCGCGCGCTGGGTATCGGTGGGGAAATAGGTAGGTGGATTGAAAACTGGCTGAGGAATAGGCGGCAGAGGGTGGTAATTAAAGGGGCTAGTTCGGGTTGGGCCTCGGTCACTAGTGGGGTTCCTCAGGGTTCCGTTTTGGGGCCACTGTTGTTTACCATTTACATAAATGATATCGACGGTGGCATCGTCAGTCGGATCGCCAAATTCGCTGATGACACCAAGCTTGGGGCCAATGTTGGGACGCCCGAAGCGATCGAGGAACTGCGTGCGGACCTAGGTAGGATAGGAGAATGGTCCGAAAAATGGCAAATGCCGTTTAACTTGGGTAAATGCAAAGTGATGCACATTGGCTACGCCAATCCCAAGTCGGACTACTCGATGTTGGGCAGTAATATCGAGGTGACTGATTTAGAAAAGGACTTGGGTGTGCTAATTAGCAGCGACCTTAAGTTTACGAAACAGTGTGTAGAGGTGGAAAAGAAAGCCCAGAAACTATTGGGTTATATCAGGAGGCAATTTCAGTTTCGGAACAAGGTGATTGTGCTCTCACTGTACAATTCCCTTGTTCGGCCGTACCTGGAGTATGCTGTGCAGTTCTGGTCGCCCACCCTCAGGAAAGATATTGAGAGGCTGGAGCGAGTGCAGGCGAGGGCCACAAAGTTGATCCCTTCCGTTAGGCATATGGGCTACAATCGACGGTTACGCGCCCTGAACTTGTTTTCGCTTGAAACTCGGAGGCTGCGCGGTCAACTGATCGAGGTTTTCAAGCTCTTACGAGGGTTCAACGATGTCGATTTTAGAAGTATGTTTAGTTTAAATGATAACCCAACTCGCAACAATGGTTGGAAGTTGGATTTGAAACGGTTTAGGACTAGTGTGTGTGGGAATTACGTTACGTATAAGATCTGTGACACATGGAACAGGTTACCTTCGGAAGTTGTGAACAGTTCCTCTGTGGATCAGTTCAAGAAAAGGTTAGACGAAATCTTGCACACTATTTGAGTGTGTAAAGACATTTAGGACCTCAGTCTGCGGAAATTTCTTTTCCTATAAAATAGTTAATATCTGGAACCAACTTCCCTCAGGGGTTGTTTCCAGTCAAAGTGTAAATCTGTTTAAAAATAGGCTAGACAAAGTACTGAACACACTCATAGTTTAAGATTAAAACCTCAGAAAACTCTGCAGGAGGTCACTTGCTCGGTCTCTGTGAGCAAGCTAAATATAGAGCTATTTATATATTCTCCACTTTCCTGTAAAATTTCCTTGGCTACTTTTCCAGGGTCAAGGTATTTTCTTCAACCTTTTTCCGTACCTGCCTCTGGCAGGGAGGGAGCGGAGGGTGGGGAGAGAGCCTTCTACTTTTCTATCCAGTTTTCTACTACTGCTAGGATAGTTGAAAGACAAAATTTTCCCTGGCACCCGTTGCCATTGGTACCTCCTCGGTATGGGCCGCAAGGCCTTTTGAGGTACTTCTTTTCCTTGTAACTCCTTGTAACTCTCTCGTCTCTCTCGTCTCTCGTCTCTCTCTCTCTCGTCTCTCTCTCTCTCGTCCTCTCTCTCTCGTCTCTCTCTCTCTCGTCTCTCTCTCTCGTCTCTCTCTCTCGTCTCTCTCTCCTATCCTAGGTAGGATAGGAGAGTGGTCCGAAAAATGGCAAATGCCGTTTAACTTGGGTAAATGCAAAGTGATGCACATTGGCTACGCCAATCCCAAGTCGGACTACTCGATGTTGGGCAGTAATATCGAGGTGACTGATTTAGAAAAGGACTTGGGTGTGCTAATTAGCAGCGACCTTAAGTTTACGAAACAGTGTGTAGAGGTGGAAAAGAAAGCCCAGAAACTATTGGGTTATATCAGGAGGCAATTTCAGTTTCGGAACAAGGAGATTGTGCTCTCACTGTACAATTCCCTTGTTCGGCCTTACCTGGAGTATGCTGTGCAGTTCTGGTCGCCCACCCTCAGGAAAGATATTGAGAGGCTGGAGCGAGTGCAGGCGAGGGCCACAAAGTTAATCCCTTCTGTTAGGCATATGGGCTACAATCGACGGTTACGCGCCCTGAACTTGTTTTCGCTTGAAACTCGGAGGCTGCGCGGTCAACTGATCGAGGTTTTCAAGCTCTTACGAGGGTTCAACGATGTCGATTTTAGAAGTATGTTTAGTTTAAATGATAACCCAACTCGCAACAATGGTTGGAAGTTGGATTTGAAACGGTTTAGGACTAGTGTGTGGGAATTACGTTACGTATAAGATTTGTGACACATGGAACAGGTTACCTTCGGAAGTTGTGAACAGTTCCTCTGTGGATCAGTTCAAGAAAAGGTTAGACGAAATCTTGCACACTATTTGAGTGTGTAAAGACATTTAGGATCTCAGTCTGCGGAAATTTCTTTTCCTATAAAATAGTTAATATCTGGAACCAACTTCCCTCAGAGGTTGTTTCCAGTCAAAGTGTAAATCTGTTTAAAAAATAGGCTAGACAAAGTACTGAACACACTCATAGTTTAAGATTAAAACCTCAGAAAACTCTGCAGGAGTTCGCTTGCTCGGTGTCTCTGTGAGCAAGCTAAATATAGAGCTATTTATATATTCTCCACTTTCCTGTAAAATTTCCTTGCTACTTTTCCAGGGTCAAGGTATTTTCTTCAACCTTTTTCCGTACCTGCCTCTGGCAGGGAGGGAGCGGAGGGTGGGGAGAGAGCCTTCTACTTTACTATCCAGTTTTCTACTACTGCTAGGATAGTTGAAAGAAAAATAAACTTTTACAAAATTTTCCCTGGCTCCCGTTGCCATTGGTACCTCCTCGGTATGGGCCGCAAGGCCTTTTGAGGTACTTCTTTTCCTTGTAACTCTCTTCTCTCTCTCTCTCTTCTTTCTCTCTCTTCTCTCTCCTTGGCTCCCGTTGCCATTGGTACCTCCTCGGTATGGGCCGCAAGGCCTTTTGAGGTACTTCTTTTCCTTGTAACTCGTCTCTCTCGTCTCGTCTCTCTCGTGTCTCTCTCTCTCGTCTCGTCTCTCTCGTCTCGTCTCTCTCGTCTCGTCTCTCTCGTCTCGTCTCTCTCTCTCCGCAGGGGGTATAAAGGTTATGCACGTTCCTTCTGGGTGTTGTTAACTTTATACTTGGGATGTGACAGCCCTCCGGTCCCGAGTCGTGGGATTCTAGAGAAATTGGCTTCCAGTTCCTTTAGGTTCTCTCTCTTTCGGGAGGGCGGATGAAGTCTGTCGTACATTCCTGTCCCGTGGGTTACTAGGACCCCTTCCCATCCCTACTCTGTCCTTTTAGCTTAGGCTAAGGATGCTCTCCTCTGACTGCAAAAAAAAAAAAAAAAACTTTTAGTATTAAGTCTTTTACGCTACTCTTACTATTAGGACCCTACTGCTACCTCATGCGTGGGAAGAGAGGCTTTGGAACCTCTATAAATAACACCATTTCACTTCAGTTGTAGGTAAATAATTAGAGGGGATAATAGTGGGTAGGATTGTTGACCCTTTGGATTCCTACAAGCTACTTGGGGACTCCAACATGGGTTTAGACGGCATAGGTCGTGTCTCACCAACTTGCTCGAGTTTTTCCACATCATGTTGAGTGAGTATGATAAGAGTAGGGTGACTGATGAGAAAGCCTTTGATAAACTATCTCACCTCCGGCTAATGGCCAAAGTGCGCGCGCTGGGTATTGATGGGGAAGTAGGTAGGTGGATTGAAAACCGGCTGAAGAATGCCACAAAGTTAATCCCTTCCGTTAGGCATATGGGCTACAATCGACGCTTACGTGACGCGGGTTCAAAGATGTCGATTTTAGAAGCATGTTTAGTTTAAATGATAACCCAACTCGTAACAATGGTTGGAAGTTGGATTTGAAACGGTTTAGGACTAGTGTGTGTGTGGGAATTACTTTACGTATAAGATCTGTGACACGTGGAACAGTTTACCTTCAGAAGTTGTGAACAGTTCCTCTGTGGATCATTTCAAGAAAAGGTTAGACCAAATCTTGCACATTATTTGTGTGTGTAGAAAATTTTCCGTGGCACCCGTTACCATTGGTACCTCCTCGGTATGGGCCGCAAGGCCTTTTGAGGTACTTCTTTTCCTTGTAACTCCTTGTAACTCTCTCTCTCTCTCTCTCTCTCTCTGATCACACCGCATGGCAATGTATCCATATAACGTTAATAATAACCGAAACTCGAGAAAATATACTCTCTGCCTTCCGCTCTATCCCAAATCCTTTTCTCTTAGTAACCTCTTAATACAAACTAATCTATCATATTTTGCGACTTTTTAACTCTGGTAGGACTCAATTCCATTCCTATAGTGTAAGATACTTAAATTCATGTGTGTATTATGCCATATGATGTGCGTAATAAATAATCATTTTTAAATAGTTGGAGCGTTCAAGGTCATCTGCAGTAATCTATAGACTACCCCTCAAGCCCACTCTCAACACTTAGATTCCCCTATGACACAGGCGTCTTCAAGTAACATGAATGCGTAGAGATCTAAGGTGTTAGATTCCATATTATATAATTTATGTGCTAGGTTTAAGAACGCTGGCATTGAAGGATGGAAGGAAGGGACAGTAAAAGCGATAATAGGTTTAATGAAGGAAGTGGAATGAGGATGGAGGTAAGCGTTGCTATGTCGAAGACCCCATTTGGAGTACGCGGTCCAATTTTGGAATCCGCATATGCGCAAAGATATAGACAAAATCGAAAGAGTTCAAAGACGAGCAACTAAGATGATTCCGTCGCTTAGGTCAAAGTCGTACGAGGATAGGCTTAAGGAATTAAAATTGACAACATTCGAGACTAGGAGGTTAAGGGGTGATCTAATCCAGGTTTTCAAAATTATGAATGGGTTCGATAACGTAGATAGAGATAGCTTTTTCGAAATATCTCAATATAATAGGACTAGAAATAACGGGTGTAAGTTGACAAGTAGAAGGTTCGAGACAGCAGTTGCGAAAAACTTTTTTACGCATAGAATAGTAAATAGCTGGAATAGTTTGCCGGTAGAAGTAATTAGTAGCACGTCTATAAACATGTTTAAAAATCGATTAGACGCATATGTTGATAGAAAGGGTATAGTTTAAGGTAGTAAAATTAAGGCTTTCTAGGGATAGATCCCACAGCTCAACACAAGTGTTGTGGGATATAGGGAGGCAGCGTCTTGGGTTAGGGGATACTCTTTGTCCTTACACACCCCATTTAAAGAGATTCCTCTGCCGAGCCGTGCCCCCCATAGTAGTGTGAGGTATTGAAAAACTCATGATCTTCACTTGCCCCACAAACACCTTTAAATGGGAGACCCAAAATGGGTGCACACACATTTCTACATTACTGTACAGTCTTTACAGCCACACCTACACTTTTCCTCGTAAGTGTATATATTGTAATGTATATGGTTGTAAATTTTGACTTGGTCCGCAATCGATATGGACCGTGACTTGATGGATACCGTAATGAAATTGACTGGATTCTTTGGATCTGATATATTTGCATGTCCTTTATAAATAGATATAGAGTGTAACATATTTGTGGATAGTAGTCTATTATGACTTGATCCTCTGGATTCAGAGATTCTATCTTTAGTTTTAAATCGATAATTAATTAGTTTTAAATTGATAATTATTTAGTTTCGTAAAAATTGGTCGTTGCCAATTTACCGGCAGTTTTTACATAAATTTCTTATGTTCTTGTGGTTCGGAACCCACGTAAAATTGTAGGTCCCCTCCGCCACCACGGAGGACATACACAACACACGATTACGAACACAGTTAGGTAGACCAGCCATGAGTGGATCCTAGGGTCTTTGTTGGTCTGAAACATTATAACATTATTAATCTAATTCTGCCACCACGTTCTCCTGATATGAATCCGATTGAAAACCTTTGGGCAATAATGATTAACGAATGGGAGCAACGCAATGAAAGAACATTTGAAGCACTTTTAGCTCACACGAGGAATAGTTGGGAGAGCTTACGTCGAACACCAAACATTCCCTACAATCTGGCCTCTTCTATGCCGCAACGATTGCAAGAAATTATTGATGTCGGAGGAAGCTATACGAAATACTGATGTTAAAGCCATGACGTAAATGTGTATCGAATATATATTTATGTTAATATAGAATTTTATTATATTTTTATGTTTGACATCTATAAAAGTATATATTGTGGCCATGAAAGAACTTTACTTATCCTTAGTTAGAATCTTTTCTTGCAATGTCTACGCTCGTGGAAATGATAATATATGCATTGTTGAAACAGACTATGAGAAGGTAATAGTTTCAGGAAAAAAATAAAAACTAGCAACATCGAGGCCATCACATGTTTATGGGAATTGTCATATATGCTACGCTACCAATAAACTCTTATATACAACTATATATACTATAATTACGATGAACAAATCAAATGCAAATTTCTCTGATTCACGGCCCACCAGTCTTGCTTTAGACTAGTGACTTTCATAAGATGGAATAGGTTACCACTTAAAACAATGGATAAACTATCTATTAGTGAGACGACCATGACTTCCTCGAAATGCGAGCGCGTGAGAGGTTCACTGAGGAATTTGATCATTACATTCTTCACGTAGGATATGTATCACAAACAACAATATTGACAACAATTCCCAACAATTACTTAATATCAATCATTGCATTTCAGCAAATAATTTAGACCTGCGTCAAAATAACTTAGGTATCATGCCATGATTTGGGATATTTGCCGTATTAATCGTTCTCCATAGTCTACAGTATATATTGAGACGGTATAATGTAATGCCCAGCTAATATTATGATGACTAGGATTGCTCCATAACCATCCCAACATCCCGAAACTTGGTCATTCTGCTTCTTAATCATTTGTATTTTAAACACTAAAATGTAGCAGAAGTGACGTAATAATGGACGTCATTGATGGGGTTAGAGCAATTATGTGCACCAATCCGAACACACCTCCGCTGCCATAAGGACCGCCCATTTTATACCTAACAGACTAGCTTGGGACGAGACAGAGGCGCGAGACTTATTGTAAGCACTGTACATTGACCTCTGTTGTCTACAAGTAATAAAAGATTTATTTCGGTTAAACATGTGTGTGATATTATGTTACATGAAAGGTTAAATATTATAAATAGTTTGTATTGCGTTTCTTATTTCTGCAAAAAAAATGTTTAAATAAAGAAAGATATAAAATGATGAAATACAATTGAGTTTTTTTCAACATGCTGAAAAAACACAAAAAACGGATAAATGGTAAATTACGACATTGATATATTACACGCAACAGCTACTGAGAGTATTGTTTGATTCGCTGTTTGAAGGCGAAGTGTCCCCCCCCCACTATTTTAGAGCAATCGACGCCCCTGCTAATTCTTATTCATGATTTATGTATTATTAATTGCTTTACATCCCTTGTTTATTATTAAGAATTCAGTAAAATTTAAAACTTAAAGCGAAATTAAATAAGTAGATAGACCAAATTTCACATTTGTTTATCCGTGTCTCTACTAACCTGTGTACAGTCCATTCACCACATACGACCCTCAGGGCCTCCGTTCTATATATATATATATATATATATATATATATATATATGGGAATGAACTCAGAATGGTTCCCTGAGTTTTTTATAATACACACAGACCGTGCATGGAACAAGGAACTCTTCTGGGATAATTAAATCCACTCTAGTCCGAATAAGTAATGGTAAATGACAAATACCATAGTTTTTCTTTTTCATGATGCAAGCCCGACGTGGGCAACGGGTCTCTCGCAAAGAAGTCCCATAAATATAGCTTCCCTCACCAGCTATCTGCAAAGCAGACAGGATCCAGCTTTGGGACATGGATCTAGGGTTTAAAGCAGCCTAGCCCAACTACATTTAGAACCTCAATATAAGTAAAAGACTCGTTGCATTCACGTCGGATTGAATAAATCAAAGAAAAAGGGGTAACTATTATATTTTTAGCCAAAACCAAAACTTAAACCTCAACTGGCAGAATTGAGCGTCCACTTTTCAAGGCACATAACATGTCCGTTTCATGATGGGAGAGACCCGTTGCCCACGTCGGGCTTGCATCATGAAAAAGAAAAACTATGGTATTTGTCATTTACCATTACTTATTCAGACTATAGTGGATTTAATTATCCCAGAAGAGTTCCTTGTTCCATGCACGGTCTGTGTGTATCATAAAAAACTCAGGGAACCATTCTGAGTTCATTCCCATCATGAAACGGACATGTTATGTGCCTTGAAAAGTGGACGCTCAATTCTGCCAGTTGAGGTTTAAGTTTTGGTTTTGGCTAAAAATATAATAGTTACCCCTTTTTCTTTGATTTATTCAATCCGACGTGAATGCAACGAGTCTTTTACTTATATTGAGGTTCTAAATGTAGTTGGGCTAGGCTGCTTTAAACCCTAGATCCATGTCCCAAAGCTGGATCCTCTGCTTTGCTGATAGCTGGTGAGGGAAGCTATATTTATGGGACCTCTTTGCGAGAGACCCGTTGCCCACGTCGGGCTTACATCATGAAAAAGAAAAACTATGGTATTTGTCATTTACCATTACTTATTCGGACTATAGTGGATTTAATTATCCCAGAAGAGTTCCTTGTTCCATGCACGGTCTGTGTGTATCATATATATATATATATATATATATATATGCAATGTTGTGCCTGCTAACTCCTAAAGTTAGCGCCGCGAACGATAAGTATTTCAACAGTTAGCGTTCCTAACGCTAATTTTGTTGCTAATTTTTTGTGAAACCACCCCAATTTATATATGTTCTGCCTTCCATAATTTACTTACATATATTAGCACACACCTTGATATAATTGGTTGCTAAGGTACAAAAATGTGACGTTATAGTATACGAAAATGAAAAAAAATTTATGTAGGAGTTGAGTTCCTTTCGTGTATATTAATAGGGAAAACAAATCTCAAACAAATTTGATCTCAAATAAGTTTTGATACACCTTAGACTACTAAACGAACGCTACTGGCATTGGTGGCTGGCATCACTATGATTAACTTTGCTAATGTGATCACAGAGGAGATAAGATATTGCTGACCAGGTGTCAGTGATTGAAAGTATGTAACTACATCACGTAGAATTATCTGTTCAAGGGTACCCGTGAACACAAAATTGGTACTGAAGGTTGTTAGATGTGTATGAAGATTTGCAGGAAGGAAGTCTGAGCCAGAAAATGAGGTTACACTCTCTAATTCTGCTATGAACGTCTGTACTTTTGCAGCCTTCAGAAGCAACTCTTCACACTAGACATATTTTGCAGTCTGCTTGGTCGAACCTCTCAGTTATGGACATTATAATTAAGTCCAGAGCTTCATAATGTGTTTTTCTGAAAAGAGCTTCAGGAGCTTGGTGACCTGGTGGAGCACAACCCTTTTCTAGCCTAGCTAGGACTCCTCTAAATCGAGGAAGTGAAGGTTCATCTACCTGGTTGAAGCATCAAGTGACAGAACTTTCTTCCAAAAAAGTTTAACCCCTTCATCACTGCACACTTTTCGAAGAGTTTAACAGTCATACCAGCAATAGCCTGTGCTTCAGCTGCTGAAAGAGTCACAGATTGAACGGCTTTACTCAGACTGTCTGCATGCAGGGGTAAGCACTGGCAGAGTACCAGTGATTCATGTGATTTTGTACCCCGCGAACACGCGCCTTCATTTCAGTATCTTTACAGATGTCAAGAGACCAGGTCTAGAATTCATTCGAGGTGTCATAGTTACTGATAATACTCTCTAGAGCTTCTGTCCATCTGGTGTGACACAGAAGTCTTATGCCGAAATACTGCTTTTCATCTGTTGTAATGATCTTCTGTAACTTCTGAAGTTCAGCATCCCTCTTCGGAGAGGAACAAACCACATGGCTTAGCTGAATATTGATCAGGACAAAGCATGACTGGCCTGACCGCTTCCGATGGCCTTGTATTATGCACATCGATACCGTTTGTTCACTTCGTAATATAAAATTATAAACTAACAAAAGCTGGGGTAATCGAGGGCGTGGAAAGTTTGGTTCATAACTATTATAATGACCAAGATTTAATGTATTCATTCTCAGTCATAAGTTTGTTTGCTTCTCCTAAAGAAATGACCAACATAATGGTAAACTTTGCAGGGGCGGATCCAGAAATTTATTTAGGGGGGTGTCACCACTGCATGGAAACTGAGCGGCGAAGCCGCGAAGAAAGCTATGGGGGTCCGGGGGCATGCTCCTCCTAAATGTTTTTGTAAAAGTGGTGTAAAATCCTGCATTTTAGAGCCATCCTGAGGTGATTTTTCCTCAATTCATCCTTTCATTTCTTTTATCTTTTTTCTGAAATTAATCTACATTGCACTACAGAAGCTATGTCCACAAGAATATTCTGATAAAACTGATAATGTATAAAGATTCCTCCTATTTCAAGTCCATCATATCACTTAACTTTGATTCTGTTGCAATGAGTCCCCATTTGTCATATACACATATCAATTTCAATTTCATGAATTAAACAAAATCAAATGAAGAACAAAACATTTATTGAAAATATCTATTTCATAAATTAACATAATTAACAACTGAATATGACGTGTGTTTGTTTGTTATGGCAAATTAAATGGATATATTAAATTTTCTTCATAAATTCATATACATTGTACTTAGTTACTTGTCTAAATACAAAACTGATCAATCGAAATTTAAAGTCAGACAAAAATGAAATCCAAATACAATCATTTCTTCCAATAATCGGATTACAAGATGAAAAATAACTTAATAAATAAAAACAAAGTTAAAATATCACAAAATTTGACTATATATATATATATACAGGGTGGGCCGAAAGTCTGGATCCATAGGAAAATATTTATTTTAATACATAAATTACAACAAATGGTAAATACTTAAAATGAATATCAACTTTAACTCGTAAATGCGTATCCGTGATACTGTACAGTGGTTCGTACTCCAGTATAAACAACAAATTATAACAAATGCTCAAATTGGCGGCCTCTGACATCGAGACACTTAGGGATGGAGTTTATGATTTTTAATAATTCTTCGAATTGACGTTCTCGAGATGCGTGTTTCATTTGATAATCTTCTTGTTGACTTTACTGGACTATTCGTTAAAGTTTCACATACCATTGCAGAGGTATTTTCATCAGTTGCAGTTTTTGGACGACCAGAACGCCGTCGATCATGTACACTTCTTGTTTCTTTGAAACGTTTAAACAACTTGCCAACAGTCGCATGTGTTACTGGATGCTTATCAGGATGATTTCTATTGAATTCGGTAGCAACTTCTCTGTGTGTAGCGCCCTGTCTTGCGTACATGAGTACAAGTTCTACCCGGTCTTCTGTTGTTAGATTCGAAGCCATTTCTGGGCTGAAATACTGGAGTACGAACTACTCTACAGTATCACGGATACGCATTTACGAGTTAAAGTTGATATTCATTTTAAGTATTTACCATTTGTTGTAATTTATGTATTAAAATAAATATTTTCCTATGGATCCAGACTTTCGGCCCACCCTGTATATATATAGTGGACCTAGTTTTAGCCGTTTAAGGTGATAATGATTTAATTGTATGCAATGATTAATTGATGCAATGACTGATTGCTCATTAATGAAAGGCTGGGTTAATAATTTATATTGTTATACAGTATCACCGATTGGAATAACTGGTTATTTGATTAGGCCCACCATACTATTGGAAGTGACAGGAAATGGCAGCGAGGTCACCAGCTTGGTTTACACCCAAGCAAATTAATGTTAAGGTTATAAAAGACACCTTATGGGTTTTGTAGTTTATTATGAAAATAAAGCCGTTATTTATTCACTGTGATATAACAAAGAATTGACAGTAATTAATTGATAGTTTTACGTTATGCTAATGACATAGACTTAGCTAATAAGATGAAATGTTAATAGCTTAATTGACACGTAATAAATGATGTACTCATTGATGGTATGTAAATGGCATGCGACATGGAACATTGAATGGGCCTAGTAAATGATATAAAGAATGCACGTGCGTTTGGTACATTGAATGGAATACTTGACACTGATTAAGTAGGCTAAATGATTGCATGGATGCACATAGAATAATTGATGCGGCCTAATAATAATGGATTGAAATGCTTGCACAAATATCATTTATATATAAGAACATTATGTGATGTTAAATGATTACGTCAAGAGAATATTTAGTTAACACACAAATATATGAATTGAACATAATGACGGATGATACGCGGAATTACGGTATTGAAATGACACTTGAATTGGATGACAGGCCTACTGCGTTCTTTCACGAGAGTCAGTTGGAACGCTTGATTACACACCTTGGAAGTATAGCCTACCGTTCGGCGGTAGGCTAATGTAGGCTTCACACGAGTACTTAGAATAGGAGGTACTTATCTTAGGACGATGTAAACTCTTGAAGGCGGGTTGAAGAAAGATCTATTACCGAAAACTCGAATTGTCGTTGTCCGTTAAGCCTCTTGAGGTGATGGATGTAGGCTTCGTGGAGGCCTGAGGTGATGTTACTTCTCGAGGTGCAGGCTGGCCTTATGATCTTGCAGGCGTAGGCCTGTGGTGCTGAATATATCTCGAGGAATGTGGAGAAACTTGAAGGCCGACCCGGCAAACCGCAGGCCCGAAGCGATTCCGGTTGGGCCTCGAAGGATTGCTTCTGCAGGCGGTCTGTAGATCTTACTTGATGATAAATTGTAGGCCTTGAAGGCCTTCCGGCCGAAGCCGGAAGGCGGTTGAAGAGATGGTATCGTAGAGAGTAGTCTAACGAAATGGAAGCGCTAACGAAGTGAGGCGGAGTGAGAGTGGGTGCTCGCTTTTATACGTAGTTCCTGTGACGTAGGACTTCGCACCAAATCTTAAGACGCTTTGTCCGCGCGTCCTTTAGTTGATAAGGGTTTTCGTTCGCGCCCTTTGGGAAGAAACAGACTTTCCATTGTTTGTTTGCCCACGTGTGTTCCAAGACTGTTTGATGGTAACGTGGAAGGAAAGTATTTCTGTCTATTTGTTGGTCTATTTCTTGTCGATCCGCTATATATATATATATATATATATATATATATATATATATATATATATATATATATAATATATAACCAAAAACAAAATTGTATTTTAGACAGATTCCCAGTGAAAATGATTTGCACCAGAACACAATTTTTTCTCCAAAGCACTACAAATATTTACAATCTGCACTAACATCACTGATCAATTTCATCTTAATGCATATCAAATAATAACAGTTAAGAATAAAATATTTTCAAGTTTCATTTTTCGTGGACGTTTTTCATAGCAAATTTGTCAACAACTTCGTCCAACACAATGTTCTTCATGCTGTAATGAATATGTATCAATGCTAGTCCATTCAAACCGGGTTTGCACAGTGCACTGTGCAGTGCCACTGAGCGTGTATGGGCCCCTTTACACAATGATGGGATTCTCGTTTAATGAGGTCACTGTTAGTACTGTATATGTTTTCAACCGTATCCTGATATAGAGGGTGAGTCAAAAGACTGGAAACATAGGAACTGCGCTTTTCAATGCAAATATATACTGTATGTATATTTCCATTGAAAAGCAGTTTCTACGTGTCCAGACTTTTGACTCACCCTGTAGTTGTTTCTCCATTGGACAAAGCATTGTAGCTGGTTTTATTAGACTCACTTTTACTTTGGAATCAATTTATATAAAGAACATTATACGAGTATACATATAGAGTATTTCTAATTCTTTATGTCTGCGCAATGGTCGTATCATACAATTCATTATTTGTCTTCTCTTAATAATTCAACGAACATTATTGCATATCATTTAAATATGTTTTTTGTTTACCAAAATAAATGCAGCGAAACAAAGTGAACGACGCCATTTTATATATCATTGATGAAGATAATTGTGGTAAGACGAAATTTGTGCGTGAAATGTGCATGAACTGTGTACTCAACAGTCCTTATTTATTTATTACACGGTCCGACGAAATAAGGATACATAATTTTATTTAATTATTTATGTGTCTAACCAATTTCATTTGGTATTATCGCCTGGTGTCCGGCGAATTTGTCTACCACAATTTGTCTAAAGATACAATTCATCTACAACAATTTGTCTACAACAATTTATCTACAGCAATTAGTCTACAGATACAATTTATCTACAATAATTTGTCTACAGATACAATTTATCTAGAGAGGAAAAATGAAAGCTATTTGATGTTAATTATTATTAATTTTTTCAAAAAAATGAAAAATTTGTTTCTGCAATCGGTTTTCTTGAGAAATGCTAAAGAAAAATGTTATTGGATATTGAATAAATTTATTTACTGAAACGACGCAACACACTCCAACATCTTTTTGAATAAGTCCGAGCTGGTGTGGCTCTTACGCCATACAAATTCACAAAAAATGACAAGAATTAGTGCGATATCTTGCAAAAAACAATAGTATAAGAAACTCGATTAGGTCAAGTTAGGTTGTCAGGTCAGGTCAGGTTTCTCAAGAAAACCGATTGCAGAAACAAAATCAGGGTCATCGACTGCCCTTGTTTTCAATTTCGTAGGAAAATCGAGAGCAGTCCATGAAACATAATAGGTCCAATATTAGTAATAATTTCTCTACACAAATTGTATCTGTAGACAAATTATTGTAGATAAATTGTATCTGTAGACAAATTGTTGTAGACAAATTGTTGTAGACAAATTGTTTTCAATTTCGTAGGAAAATCGAGAGCAGTCCATGAAACATAATAGGTCCAATATTAGTAATAATTTCTCTACACAAATTGTATCTGTAGACAAATTATTGTAGATAAATTGTATCTGTAGACCAATTGTTGTAGATGAATTGTTGTAGACGAATTGTTGTAGACGAATTGTTGTAGATGAATTGTTGTAGATGAATTGTTGTAGATGAATTGTATCTTTAGACAAATTGTTGTAGACAAATTCGCCTAAAACCTTATCGCCTGTATACGAAAGATGAAATCCACTGACATATATATATATATATATATATATATATATATATAATATATATATATATATACACACACACACACACACATATATACAAAATGAAGAAAATTACAAGTTACAGAATTGGTTTCAGTTGGTGAGGACGCACCTGTAAAGTTGGGACAGTGAATTATGAGAGAAGTAAAGAGTTTATGCGAGTCTCCCTTACGTAAAAAAAAAACTGAGTCAATGAAAAACAGAAAAAGGATTAATAATGTTTTTGTAAAGTAAGCAACAAATATACAGTACTTACGCGGTTATCCGTGATTCGAGTTAACCGTGATTTATTAATTGTGACCATTGTGAACTTGTGAGTGATCAAAACAGCGAGTTATCCACGATTGCACGCTAGCCCATCACAACGCACCTCAGTCTCACTCTCCCTGTGCTTCATAGAGTGCACATACGCGCTTGTGGCTTCGCATATCTTCACGTGAATACAAACTACTTAACTGTGTATCACATTATAACAGAATAATCGATCATGGGTAACTGAGTGAGTAATACCTATATATACAGTGTGTGTGTGTGTACAGTATATATATATATATATATATATATATAATTATATATATACTCGGTTAACGTAATGGCAACCATCCAAATCAAATTTAAGCTAACTCATATATGCAAACTTAAATTTAACCTAATAACTTAATCTGCGCCTTTAACAAATCCATATGAATAAAAGTGGTCTAACTCTAACCTGACTTAATTTATAACGTAAGTTTATACCAAATATAGTAACTTAACTTTAACCGAGTTTTTTTAACCTAGCCTTTTACATTGGACAGACGGGAAAAGATTTGCACACACGTGTAGTATTACTAGAAACAAACAAACAAAATAGTGATTTTTAAAACTAGTGATGCACCGATGGCAAACTTTAGCCGAAGCCGAAGCCGAAGCCGATAACCAGCAAATTGGCCGAAACCGAAGCCGATTATTTAATAAACAAAAACTTAAAATTTTTGAAGATTTCTTGTTATGTTGGTATCAAATTATTAATCTTTTATGTATTCCTCTCTCGCCAGCTTACCAACTGCAGTAACTAGTGTACAGTAGATTAATAAATTAGTTATTATAATGGAATAATAACATCATAATAGCTGAAACCTGATTTTGAGTCTGAATTTTTCGTTTTAACTGGAATTTTGTTTCAAAACTGAATAAAGAATAGAGGAACAGGGAACACCTAATAGGCCTACTGAAGTTCTGATTAATTCAGTTATTTGCCCATTTTACTCAAAGAAAATCGTTTTTACATAAAACCTTCATTACGACTAATTTATGACATCTTTGTTTTGTTTTCTCGTTTTTCACCTTTTCATAGAGAAAAAGGTGAAAATAATAATATTATGTATGGTGCAATAATACAGTAGGTACCCCCTAGCTATCTTTCAACAAAGGTCATGAATACGTACACAACTCTAACAAGTGTGTTCATTATACAATATTTTTAATTTTTTAATTTTTTTTATAATGGCCCCCTCATCACCCCTTATAGCCATCCGATCCTCCCACATTAAATTATTTATTTTTTAAAATCAAACAAACATAATCGGCCAAATTTGGCCAAAGCCGATGCCGATGGCAAAAAGTTGGCCGATATAGCCGATGCAGATTAATCGGTCCATCACTATTTAAAACATCAATACTTTGTTTGAACGGAACAGTCGAAGGCCCTTTTTGTCCATTTGTCACAGTTGCGAGTTGATTGGAATAATTCTTCATTTTGTTTCACTCAAGCAACATTGTTAACAGAAACATTCCTGAGTCTACCATCACTCAACTTACAAACAATTTCAACCTTAACCACGGCCTTTTTTTCGCTCGATTCTGTCATTTTGAATTCTTTCAGATCAGATTCAGATAAGAAAGGTAAGGAGCTAAAACTCTGGTAGCTTTTCCATGTGGATTTTAAGCTCCTCTTCCAATATTCTCAGCACCATTCATATAACTTTTGTTTTTCTTTATAAACTGTATATTATATACTCTCTTGATCTTATTATTAATTTCAGTGTTCCTGAGGATGTCATTAGACGAAAGCGCTTCAGCACGATTTCGTACTTCAATTTTCTTTCGTGGTTATTTTCATCATAATCTTGTTCACGTGTTGCTTTCGTGAAATAATTTTCATATATATATATATATATATATATATATATATATATATATATATATAATTATACTGTATATATTAGGGTGGTCCTTATATTACCTTAAAAAATGAACTTCGGAATTTTCCACCTCCCACCATCCTATCTTGTACTCCCTCTATAAATATTAAATCCTACCAAAACGTTTGGCAATCCGTGAATATTTAGGGTATGCTCAACCCACTTCTATTTTGCTGTTGTATGCACTTAATTTGTATTACATGGTAATACCGTTTACTGACACATTTCTTTTGTTTCACCAAGTATAGCAACTTCTACTCGCAGCAAGACCGATGTGTTCTTGCTTAGTTCAACCAGGGAAGATCTCACTGGCACGAAGTTACCCTGTATTGGGGATGTTTTCAGGTTTTACCTCCACAAACTGAAGACGGCGAACACCAAACATGAGGTTGCCGTCTGCACGTTGAAGGAGGTGCAGATGTTCTGGGACAGAGCCCGAATTCCGATTCGTCGCATCGACCATGAGGTCAAACAGCTCGAGGAATTGGTGAAGAAATGGGAAGGACTAAAAAAGAAAAAAGCCAGGAGGACAGCGACCCAAGTGGCCAATGAGGAAGCCTTCAAGGAAACATTTAACGACCTGTTCGATGTGGCCCATTCCGATGCCTTGACGATGATGAAGGAATTCTTATTGGCACAGCGTGAGAAGGGACGGCGAGGGGTCATGACTGGAGTTGATGTTTCTTTGTTGAAGAAGGAGAGAGCCCAAGCAATAAAACGAAGAACTCAGCTTGTGTTCCAGGACAAACAGCTTGCAGAGGAAGCTAATTTGGATGAAGTCATTGCCTTGGATTCTTCCACTTCATCTTCTGATCTTGACGACACGCATGATTGTGAGAGAGAAGAATCATTTGAAGTAACTCTATCGGCTCGGAAACGGGGAAGGACAAACATCCTTAGCCCTTCCGTCCTCTCATCGCTCGACCGGACGAAGACAAGTGACCGTCGTACGGTGCAGATAATCGCCCCCATCATTCATGCTTCAGGGCTAAACGTCAAGGAATATACCATCAATCGGTCATCTATTCGTCGTTATCGTCAAAAGCATCGGGCTGAATTAGCAGCCCAGCTCAAGGCTGAGTTCAACCCCCAGAAGCCGCTGGTGCTTCATTGGGACGGAAAGCTGATGCAGGACCTAACAGATCATAATTGCAATAGACTTGCAATCATTGCATCAGGGTCTGGAATTGAGCAAATCCTATGCATTTCAAAGCTGCATTCTGAAATTGGTCAAGCAATGGCAGACGCAATGATCGAGGTAGTGTTTGAATGGGGGTGTCAAGGACCGCATCAAAGCCCTCAGCTTCGATACAACATCGAGCAACACTGGACGGAAGAACGGTGCGTGTGTGTTGCTCGAAATGAAGCTGAAGACAGAAGTTCTCTACTTGGCGTGCAGACATCATCAAGATATTCTGGCCATATATCGATGTCACTCATTACAAGCCTGGAGTAGAAGACCCAGTCGTTGCAGCTGCACTTTTGGATTTTTCTGCTGATGTCAAGGATTTCGTGATGAGTCAACTTGGACTGACGCATCAACGTGATGATTACTGCGAACTCTTGGAGTTGACCCTCCTGTTCGTGAGAGGAGATTTACCACGTGCAGTATCATTCAGGAAGCCAGGTGCCATCCACCGTGCACGGTTCATGTCAAGATTGATTTACGCTTTGAAAATCTTCATGTTCAGAGATACTGGCTTCAAGCTGACGAAGCAAGAGACGCAAGGTCTTCGGAACTTCTGTGTCTTTGGTGTTGGAGTGTATGTTAAGTCCTGGTTCCTCTCCTGCCTGTCAACTGCAGCTCCTGCCAGCTATCTGCGTCTGTTGAAACTTCTCGTGTCAATCGACTCGCCAGCAGCCAAGGGTGCCTTGAACAAGCTGCGCGGGCAGCTCTGGTATCTAAGCGAACAACTGGCGGCACTCGCCTTCTTTGACCGAGACGTCGACGCTTCCGAGAAGAGGGCGATGGTGGAATTACTCAGTCGCGAGGGAGAGGAGGATCCTCCCAAGCGAATCTCTCTGGACCAGGCCAGGATCCCCAGCATTAGACTCCGTGATTTCGTGGCGCTCAACACGCGGAAGTTCTTCCAGATTCTTTCACTTCCGGATTCCTTCTTGGAAGTGGATCCTGACACTTGGATGATAAATCCCGACTATCTGCAAACAGAGGATGTCGTGCGAGATGTTCGCGTTGTGAACGACACCGCAGAACGAGGGATCGCACTGATACAGGAATACAACGGTTTGCTGACGAAAGACGCGGAGCAGACTCAGTTCACCCTGCAAGTCGTCCAAGAACACCGCAAGCGTTATCCCAATTGCCAAAAAGCCACACTCCTTCAAGGTATTCCCTCATCATCCGCTACCAAGACCAAATAGGACTCGAATGTCCTGAATCGAAATGTGCATAAGTTAGACTGAGACCCATATTATACCATTTAGGTACTCTGTTACTCTCTTGCATATGTATAAATACAGAAAAATGTTGCTTTTCCAATGTGCATTCTATGTTTTAGCATTGATTAATTGAAAGTTCTAATTTTCTAATTATAGGCAGAATAAAGTTAAAAGCGGAAAACTTTGGTTTGACTGAGCACACCCTAAATATTACCCGATTGGAAAAAGATTTTGCACACATTAGTTTCACGATGAGAGCATCAATTAGAATGGTGGGCGGTACACATTTCAAAACTTCAAAAATAAGGA
This sequence comes from Bathynomus jamesi, assembly GCA_023014485.1. Classification (NCBI taxonomy): domain Eukaryota; kingdom Metazoa; phylum Arthropoda; class Malacostraca; order Isopoda; family Cirolanidae; genus Bathynomus; species Bathynomus jamesi. The sequence continues at coordinate 351,556 of JAJOZX010001226.1, read as the reverse complement.
CCACCCTAATATATATATATATATATATATATATATATATATATATATATATATATATATATATTATATATATATATATATATATATATTATATATATATATATATATATATATATATATATATAAATAAAAAATCCGTTATCCCCTTCTGACACCAGTTTGTAATAAAAAATTGTCTGTTGTCAGGGGAGACGGACCCTTATTACAAATTTTTTTTTCTCGAAGGTCACTGCTAAGGCTCAATGAGTAAATTGAAGTTATAATAAATCTTTCTTTAAGTTAGTGACCTTCTGCGTGAATTCTTTATCCTCTGCTTACTTCTGTAACCCCGATTTTAGTGTGTATTTGGTAATGAAATAGTTTGTTTGAATAGCTTTTAATCAATAAATTGAAGTCACATTTGGCTACAAGTTCAATCTCAAATTCGAAATATAATACGGTCAAGTTCAGGTTTTTTCTTCAACTAGTCTTAACATTAATTAAATAATTTAAGATATAACGTTGCCCGTCCACTACATCCCTCGCAGTAGTTTAAGTTAACGGCTCTCAATATTCTCTCGTAACTCTATGTCTCAAACTCAAATCTCACACAATAACTCTCAAATTTAGTCTTTAACGAGCAAACCCACTGAAAGGCCTACTCGGAGAATTACCAGATCGCCACCCGGCCTCTCACTCATTCCCGACGAAGCGCCAGATATCTTCTAACGGGTTCTTTTCCCCGCATCTGTTTTCATACTCTATCCCTCCTACGAGTCCAAAACGCGCCGAGGCAAGCATTTAAGAACAAAGAAAAAGGGGGGGGGAGCGTCGCACGAGTCGATGAGGACACTCGAGGTTTATCTCAAGGGCTGTTTTAAATATTGAAGATAAAACATGGGGTATTATGGGGAATCAAGTGGCTTGTGTATAACATATATATATATATATATATATATATATATATATACATATATATGGGAAAATTCAAGTTACGAAATTTAACTGCGCTACCCCGGAATTTCGTTAGAAATATCAAAAAATGGTCGCAGAAATTTTTTTACATGACTCCGAGAATATTTACTGGTGCCACATTAGGCTGGTCCTTATTTTTGAACTTTCGAAATTCAATGCGGCTCCCCCTGGATAGTGCTACTGTACTAGCAGGGTGGCGTAGTATCGCGATACATTTGTTGTATCTTGTATCGTATCGCGATACATTTTTTATTATTTGTATCGTATCGAAAGATACGATACAAATAAGTGTCAGTAATGCGATACTTCATTATAGACTCAGTCAGTGATCTTTCCACAAAGCAATGAAACAAGCAGTGAGGAAGCGGAGGAATTCTTTAGTTTTAAGAAACGAAAAATTTGTGAGACTGAGAACAAACCTCGTCAAGAATTATTTAATTATTTATCTAATAAATCATCAGACATTCAACAATTACACATGTATCCTTTTATAAAAGAACTGTTCATAAAATACAACACTACACTGCCATCAAACGCTGCGGCTGAGACTTTTTAGCATAGCTGGAAATCTCTCCCCTTCAAAGAGAAACAGAATGTCTGATGAATTGTTCGAGAAGTCAGTTTGTAAAATTCAATAAAAATAGAAAGTAATTTAGTTGTTTCATAATATGTCATATATGATGCGTATATATATATATATATTTTTTTTTCAACTGCAAAGAACACGCAGTATAATTAACGTAAAGAACGACGCTTGTATAGAAGACGTTCCGCGCAAGATGAGGAGGGAGAACGAACAAATATATATATATAATATATATATATATATATATATATATATATATATATAATATATAGGCCTGTGCGATTAATTGAAATTGTCGATTCAGGTCGATTCAGCAAAAGAATCGAAACCCGACCCGACTTAGAGCTAAAAAATTTCGATTCTTAGATTCGCGAACTGTAACCTGTCGAGACGATAAACTGGCACTACCCAAAAACCATATGGAATGTCGAAACCGTGGAATAATTGAAAAAAAAAAAAAAAAAAAATTATATATATATATATATATATATATATATATCTATCATAGCTGGGCACTTCCGCAAACACTTCCGAAAACCGCAAATTCCGCAATTGCGGAAGTATGTTTTTCGTTTGCGGATTTGCGTTTGCGGCAAAGTCATCGCAAATTAGTGAATTTGCGTTGCGGAACTAAGACCGCAAACGCAAATCTTTCCGAAAATTTCCCACGTGCAGGAGGGGTTTTTGTTCAATATAATATCAATATATGTAGTATTTTTATTTCTTCTAGAATAGTGATTTATTGTAATAAATTATTTAGCCTTGTTTTGAATAAAAACAAGGCTAAAACATTAAACATTAAAAAGATATAAAAACTTTTTATACCTCTTTAATGTTTTGGATACTTTTTATAGTTAAAATTGCGATTGCGGAATTTGCGGTTTGCGGAAGTGTTTGCGGAAGTGCCCAGCACTGTAAAAATTGGAAATATGGTTTGCGTATTTGCGTTTGCGGCACCAAAAATGGCAAGCAATTTGCGGATTTGCGGTTGCGGAAGGTAAGGTTTGAGTTTGCGGATTTGCGATTGCGGAAGTGATTTTGAGTTTGCGGTGCCCAGCTCTGATATATATATATATATATATATATATATATATTAGACTGGTCCAACCTATAAGGGTCAATTTTCGAATTTATTATTTTTGATATGGTACCCCTGGATATTATGAAGAATGGTTAAAGAATTATAAATACCAATTTTAATGCAAATTGGATAATATTTAGAGGTGTCGCACGGAGGTCAAACATTTCATTTTATTCTCCAATCGGATTATTTATATTAATATTTTTTACCCCTGAGGTAGCTGTTATCGGTGCGTTTTTTTTAATGTGGTATCCCCTATAGGCCTAATCCACAGTCCTCTAATTTTGTTTCTATTCCATTTATTTCCTTCATCTAAGTCCCTCTTTTATCGTAGATTTTTTTTACGTTTGGAAAACGCTTACGGTGGTGCTCTACAATTTGTAGAAGATATTGTTGTTCTTCACTTTTCATAAGATGGCCACTGAAGTTCTTAATTAAAGCAACACCTCTCTCAGCGTTGTCATTTACAACATTCATATTTTTTACATAAATGCTACCAGCTTTGTAGTCATCATTAGCGTTCCAATCAGCAGGATCTGTCCAAAAAGTCCATTGGCAATGCTAATTTTGTGAAGAAGTTGCGAGTTGTTGAACTGACGAAGCTAGCTAGTGTTTTGTCTTGTAGGTTAGGATCATTCACATTCAAATTTATCCGTTTAGGAGGATTTTGAGAGCCATTCACATCCAGCGCCTTCACCATTTCTCGCTTGACTTCCAGCGACGTTTCTTCATCAAAAAAAGAAAGTCTGATGAGCTCTTCATTCAAATAGCAGAGATGGCGAGAGCGCGCTTTAGATGCAGCTACAGATATTTCTTTATCATCGTAGGATTGAAGTTTCTTGAGAAGGGATAGGTCATTACCTGGTGCAGAGGAAGCAATGGGTGCTAAAAACCACTCATTTCCGTAGCATCGAACAGCATATAATGCAAATCGTTGCATCCCTTCTAGTTCACGTCTAGTGACTTCCATTTGTTTGTAGAAAAGACAAATTTTTATTGCATATATCACTCGCGCCATCCATCGCACACGGTGCAACGCTCCGGGTTGATGGAATTTAATGCCATCAAAAGGAACATCTCCAAGGTATATGATTGTCAAATCTAAGAGTTCTCGGTAATCTGCTCGAGGTTGTAATTCAGTCAAATGTTGCTTGCAATTTTCAATTATACTGGGCTTTTCCGGTACATCGATTTGAACAATTTCAAACTCAAACTTGTTTGTGTCAAAAGTCTTCCATTTACTTTTAAGACGCTTAAATAACAAGATATCCGGACCATCAGTGGCAGCGCCGTGACATTTGTCAAAGACAGATGCTATTACTATTTTGAGAATGTGATGTCGACAAGCTAGTCCGAGGAGCGGCCGTTCAAGTATGCTTTCAATAAGAGTACATGCTCCTTTTTTATCGCCAGTGTTGCTTGCAGTTGTGTCAAAGCACATTGCCTGCACACAATCTCGTAGCCCCCAGTCATCCAAAGCTTCGACCACAGAACCTGCAATATTTTTTCGTGTGCCAGATTTAAGTTTAGGTACTGAGAGAAGCTTAGATTTTCCTCCGCCTGATACAATAATTGGAAGTCTATCCACACTATCATCACCAGTAAGATCTTGGATAAGCTTTCCGTCCCAATGAACTGCTAGAGGAATATCAGTTTCAAATGATTGCTTGATGTCATCCGTAATTTGCTGACGAACTGATATTCGTTTTCTCCGTATTGAACATCTACTCAGAACAATATCAACAACTTCATATCCAAGAGAAGATGCAGTAGCTGCTACTACTGATACTGCTTGGCGATCACTTAATTTGTTTCTGTCCAGTGTCATTGCTAATTCTGTTGATACAACCATTGCTGGTTTATGACTACCAAGTTTCTCCTTCTTTATGGTGACTGGTGTACTTGATGTACTTGACTCTTCCTCGGAGGAACTACTATTTGACGAAAATTGAGTCACTGTTGTGTTCATTTTCTTTCTCATAGTTTCTTTTTTAACTTTGCGTTGAAATGCTTCATCTCTAGATCCTCTCTTAGATTGTTTGAGAGCACATATTTTGTCCACACTTCCTATGTAGCCTCTTCTCCCCTTCTCTCGTTGAGCTTGTAGAAAAGCTCTGTCTTCTTCTACTGTCATTTTTTGCAGAGCATTGGCATGGGCGATATCGAATAAATCGTCCAAACGTTCTTGAAAAGAAGTTTCTTTATCTATTTGTGTCTGTGAACGTCTAGATTTAGATTTTTGAAGTCCTCTATAATTAAAATACTCCTTTTCTATTTTTTTCGTAACATTGCGATAGTCAGCAGTTGGTATATTTGCCATCTCCCAAAATTTCAATACTTCAGCGCAAACAGCTTTAGATGCATCTTTCAACGTCTTTTTGGCATGTAGATGATGAAAAATAAGCCGCAGAAAGTCACCATAGGATGGTAGCTTTCTTCCACATATTGTCTCAATTGTTTGTCCAGTAAGCTACATTTCTGTTGATTTTCTAGTCGCTACTGAACTTGCCATATTTTACATCCTGTTTGTGCATGATGCCATTTGACACTCTCCTACACTACTATGATGCTATCATCTCAACAACACAAGTAACATACCTACAGAAGATAACTACTCCACAATCCATATAATATTACTATTTTTTTTATTTCTGATATTTTTGACAGTAGTGCGGCACCCATAAATATACTTCAAATAAGCTGATATTTTTGTCAGAAGTTATTATTATAAAGGTTCGCAATAATTTGAGGTACCATATTATGATTTCAAAAATTTTGTTTTTTGGACCAGTCTAATATATATGTAAAAATGAAATGAATAATCAATATTCATTTTTACATAAGAACCAAAATCGCTTAACGCGAGTTTGGATAATAATTTTACTTGTGGCTTCCTATTTTTGATCGTGTCAAAACCCTACGATCTACCATACCTATGGTTTAGTCGTATCCATTTTCATTTGTTATAGAAGTTATTAATTAATTATGATTGTCTTGCATCTTACCCTCGTCCCTAGATTATGCATACACATTGCATATAACAGGATTGGAACCCGCAGTTGTACTTCTTAAGTCATTAATACCCACTCTTGTCTCTAATTCGTTCTTGTAAATCTTCCTAATAATGATTTGTATTATACGTACAAATTCAATAACTATGACGTCATAAAGTAACTTAATTCTCTTCACGTTTTCCATACCTTGAAAACTGAATCACGTGTTTAGTATTTGGACATCTTCCGTATTGAATGTATGGTAAATTCCTTAATAATAATAATAAAAAGAAAAAGAAACCATTCTCTATACATCATTAGTTATGTTGTTTCCTACCTATTGTCTACTGATACCTATCAACCTATCAGTCCATATTTTACGCGTCTCTATATTACGCACACAACCTATTGGATTATGTACATGTAAAATACGTCCACATATATTTTTTTTTATTATTATTATTATTTTTTTAAGTGCGTTCAACCCTCACAAGGCATTCATTAGGCTTACAGTAGTTAAATGCTCAAATTCGCGAATCAGCAGAACCGAACGTTTCTAAGATAAACAACATCTTTCGCTCTGATCCAAATTTATAACATATAATGTAATATAACATATTATGTTGTATATAAATTATCTTGTCATGTCTCATGTACTTGTGTTGTACTAATAACCATATATATAATAACCATATATATAATAACCATATATATAATAACCATATATATAACCATATATATAATAACCATATATATAAATAATATATAACCATATATATAATCTGACCATATATATAATCTGACCATATATATAATCTGACCATATATATAATCTGACCATATATATAATCTGACCATATATATAATCTGACCATATATAATCTGACCATATATAATCTGACCATATATAATCTGACCATATAATCTAACCATATAATCTAACCATATATATATATATATATAAACACTGTAAGAATGGTAACGACGTAATGTACTTCAATGAAACTATAATTGAATGTAATGACTTTATATATAATGTAAGAATGTACTTTAACAGAACTGTATGGGAAGTAATCCATAATCGAAATCATAATTGTAATAAACCCAAACAAAAATGTACTCAGTCATGTACTTCAATTGTACTGTGTACGACTATGAAATGAAATCGCCTTCAGAAATGAAGACGTGGCAAAAAAAAATAAGATTAGTTTTTATTTTTATTTATTTTTTTTTTAAATCTTTATTGGAATCTTTCAAACACCTGATCGTGTTTAAAAGGGGGGAAACTTAACCTCCAACTGCCATCCCCCAACATTCAGGCATATTTCATACATGTATTTGTAAAATGAAGGACACTTCATTACGAGACTGCCTTGGTCACTGCTAAGAGACTCCCCTGGTTAGCAGCCTCGCTGCGGGGAGGGGGGGCAGAGGCCCCTTGCCTCCTTAATATTTTTAGATTCCGGCCTGAGCTATGGTCGAAAGAGGTCGAACATCTACCCCTGTAAATTCAGAGCAGTACCTGTATATTTTTAAGAAGTAAATTTACAGTAAGAGAAACTTTTTATTTTCCCCCTCGAGTTCGGCTATCGTCAGAGGAACTTAGTAAAGTCGATAAGTTATAAAGTATCAGAGAAAGAATTAGAAAATTATAGAAGAAAAGTAACAGAAGAAATATCCGTTGCTTGCCTCCGTAACTAGAACCCCCGTCGATCCGAACCGAATCAGGGCCATAGACGGAGGGGTTACACACATATATATATATATATATTATATATATATATATATATATATATATATTATATAATATAATATAATGTTATAAAATAGTTGAGAGAGAACGCTTTTACAAAGATCTGAGTGCGCTCAATGCGCATGGTCAGCTTTTGATTTTGTGATGTCACAGAATCACGTGCGCGCGCCTTGCGGTGTGACAAGTTTGGACCGGCTCTTTGGGTTCAGTTGTTTATTACGCTTTTCAGTATGTTGTTGCTGGTGCATGTATGTTCTGTTGGTGCTGGTGCATGTAAATTGTAAAGTATAGGTGAGTGCAGTGCACAGTCGCAGTCGAATCGAATCGAATCGTGGCCGAATCGAATCGAAATAAAAATATCCGAATCGCACCCCTTAATATAAATATATATATATATATATATATATATATATATATATATATCGTATCACGATACATATATTAATCATATATCTAGTATCGTAACGAGATACATTTTTGCCAATGTATCGAGTATCGTATCGCGTTAGTTTTTTGGCCCCGATACACCACTCTAGTTACTAGTCTAAAAAAAGTGCTGTAAGCAAAATTTTAGCTCAATCGGCTTTATTATCTGCTATATTATCTCAATGTTTCCCCCATAAAGGGGAAAATTCAACGACCTTCAATGACCTTCATCAGTCATCGACAAGTACAAGTATTTGCACTTCCGGTGTTTGTCTCTTGCACATTTGGGTTCAGAACATTGTATCTCTAATATTATCTCTTGGTTGCTGCTGTTTTGTGTATTAATGGAGTGTTCCTTCTTCCTCGGGTGAATCTCGAGAGTGGCATCGACAACGATGTCTATTGAAGTGTGGTTAGTTGGCCAGCCAAGAAAGGAATTGATTGGAGGGAAGCTTCCTTTTTCAGGAGAAGTACTCCAGCGCCTGTTCTGCCGGCAACGAAAGGAGAAAATGTCCCTCCGTGAAGCTGCAACGACTGTTTGCCGAGATGTGGGGGACTTCTGGGAGAGGGCCAGGATTCCGACCACGGCAAACAGAAACAGCATCCCGAAGATCGAGAGTCTGTATGAAGAGTGGCATGGTCTTGGAAAGACGAAGAGTAGGGAGTCGGAGCCAGAGAAAAGGAAGGAGGAGGCTTTCCTTCAGAAATTGGAGGAACTCTTCGACGTCGCCCATGCCGATGCCAACAACTTGATCAAAAATGAAAAGGAGTTCCTGATGGCGCAGAGGGAGAAAGGAAGGCGGGGCTGCATGATGGGAGTGGATAAGAAGCTGGCGGAGGAGTCCCGGAAGTTGAGCCGAAGCCGCGCTGAGACAGCACGTCAGGAACAGGACATGAAACCCCGCCAAGAAGAAACCAACGTGGTGGAGCTGGAGAGCTCTTCCAGTAGCAAAGCTCATGAGACGGCGAGCGATGAGGACTCTACAGCAGCGGGTCCCTCTACCTACATGGCGGCACCTTCCGAAGCGACGACTAGCCTCCGGAGCACCGTTGACTCCAGTGATAGCCGCAGCAATGCATCGGACCAAGACCACCGATCACAATGCTGCATACATCCTGACGGCGGCTGCTTCTGCGTCTGGACGAGACCCACGACGGTGGCCCTGAACCGGCAGAGTATCCGCCGAGCCCGCATGAAGTTGCTCAGGGACAGCTGAGGTCTTGAAGGAGTCCTTCGATCCAACTGTGCCCCTCATTATCCACTGGGATGGTAAGATCATTCCCGATCATACTGGTGGCGATGCCGCTGAGCGTCTTCCGATCCTTGTTTCTGGCGAAGAAGTGTTGAATCCGCTATGCGTGCCCAAAGTGCCTTCCGGTACGGGCGAAGCCATAGCGAATGCCGCTATCGGCTATTGTGGCGAATGCTGTCAAACTTCAACTTTACTGTGGGTGGACTTCAATATATGTAGTGGGAAATTTTGGTAAGCAAAATGTCTTTTTCAAAATGAATATAGAAATACATTTATTTATTAAATCTTACTAATTAAATAATGCCATTATTAACCTTTATTATTATTATTAATATTAATTAACCTTTAATTATGCATTTAAAATTAAATAATACCAGGGGCACTCAACACATTTTGCCCCACCCTTTTTATTTACCTAAATAATAGGCCATGGGGATGAAATGTCTTTTGGGCCGTAAGTTTGAACTTTCTGCGCTTCACATAACCAAATTTTTCCAATTTGAACCTTCCCTCCTTGTATAAAACCACTTTTAATTGCCCTTGTATAAAACCGATGGTTCATGTAGTTTCGAAAATGGCTTCTGACAGTGATCTCACTCGTTTAGATCAGCGTCCAACTGTGCTTCGATCAACAGCAGCATCTCTGTAAACATTTTGTAGACGTTTGTGAATATTTCCAACTGTTTTCTTCTCTGCGGTTAAGAACTCGATAACATCTCTCAACCGCAGAGAAGGAAACAGTTGGAAATATTCACAAACGTCTACAAAACGTTTACGGAGATGCTGCTGTTGATCGAAGCACAGTTGGACGCTGATCTAAACGTGTGATATCATCGGAGAGAGGGAGAGCCAGCCTCGATGATGAGCCACGCAGTGGTCGCCCGGTATCGGTTGTCACATCTCATACTGTGCAACGTGCTAACAGCATCATTCGATAAAATCGGCGCGTCACATACACAGAGCTATCACCGGAACTAGGAATTAGTGAAGGACGTGTGAATACGATGATTCAGCAACTGGGATACTCAAAAGTGTGTTCACGGTTTGTTCCTCGCCAACTGACTGAACATCACAAAGCCCAAAGAAAAGAAACTGCTTCTGAGTCGTTGGTTCGATACGAGACAGAAGGGGATGACTTCATTTCATGAATTATGACTGGGGATGAGACTTGGGTACATCACTTTGAACCTGAAACAAAACACCAATCCATGGAGTGGCATCACGCAGACCCCCCACGCAAGAAAAAGTTCAAAATGGCACTCTCTGCAGGAAAGGTTATGGCCACCATCTTCTGGGACATGAAAGGGGTGATTCTGGTGGACATTATGAAGAAAGGACAAACAATCAACTCATAGGCATATATTGCTACCCTACAGAGAATCCAGAGACGTATAAAGCGAGTTCGACCGGAGAGAAAACTGGAAGACGTCCTTCTTTTGCATGATAACGCAAGACCACACAACAGTTTGCGAACAAGAGAGGCCATCACAAAAATGCGCTTGACTGTGTCACCCCACCCTCCATACAGCCCGGATCTGGTACCTTCAGACTTCCATTTGTTTGGGTCAATGAAGGATGCTATTCGTGGAAGAAAGTTTCAGAGTGACGATGAGGTTGTTGAGGAGGTTAAGAGGTGGCTCTAGCGAAACCCAGCGGACTTTTACCAGCAAGGAATAAAGGCCCTTATTTCGAGGTAGAGGAAAGCCATAGAAAAGGATGGAGACTATGTGGAAAAATAAAAACTTGTAAAAAAGGTATGTAACTACTTGTGTACAAAATTTCTGGAACTTACAGTACAAGGAAACTTGGAAAGAAAAAATGAAGGTGGGGCAAAATATATTGAGTGGCCCTCGTATATGCCTACACCCATTTGGTCGACGGAACATTTTATGGAACTGTAATAAAGTAATTTACTTAAAAATAGCCCTACTAAGCATAACCTATACTATACTAATTTTGTAGATCTTTATGGTATATTGTGTGAGAATGGTGTATGGTATATAAGGATGTCTGGATACACTTTTGCATATGAAAACAAAAGCAATACTAGACGTATACTAGATCAACGCATCCGCGACAGTGGCGTCGCGATGTTGCAACGCCAATGAGATTAATACTGAAAAAACACGACGGAGTAGTCTGAGGTTTTTTTATGCGGGAAGGAGTCAAAAACGAATGCCCGCAAAAGCATCTCCTCCGCCCATTAGAAGAGAGAGAGAACCACAATCAAAGTTTACAAGATGCCTGGACGTTCTGCGTTTGAAAGTTTGGAGGTTATAGACAGGGGGAAAGATGGATTAAGGAAGGTTGTTCTAGAATTGACCGGTTAAGTAGATGAAATATTGAGAATACCTATTAATAGTGGTGTACTGATTAACCCTTTCTGAACGACTCGCGTCACGTTGGTTCTTTCATAATGACATCATAAACTCCTAGTCCATACTTCAAATATCAAACAAGAAGCTTTGCAGCGCACTATGAGAAATATTTGCTTCTAAATAACCAACATTATTCATGACGATCGTACTGAAGGGGTTAATTGGCATTGGCATCCATAGATTCAGCCATTTGGGGGGCATCGGCATCGGAAAAAATTTAACCGACTCCTCTTACCGATCCTTTGCAATTTTAATCACATTGACATCGGCAATTTTTCATGGAATCGGCATCGGCTAAATTTTGGAATCGGTACATGACTACCGATTAACCCTTGCGTTAGAGAGTTGGACAGAAAAGGCATAAGAATATGTCGAAAATCTGGTGCTGCGAGCTCATTAAACGAGGAGGTATGTAGTTACAGAGTTGAGAAGAACAGTGTCTGTTATAATAATAATAGTAAGGAAAGAGAGGTAAAATTGTGGCGGTGAGAGAGAGAGAGAGAGAGAGAGAGAGAGAGAGAGAGAGAGAGAGGAAGTGAAGAGATGAAAAAAACTTTGATTCCACCCGGTCAAGTTGAGCTGTGTAGGTTGATCCACACCACACATGAGAAGCGTACTCCATACAGGGGCAGACAAGACCCCTGCACAACTGTAGACTCGGTACAGCATGCCTCACCTCTTAGATGCTGTTCTAGAAAGACACTATATATGAAAGATCACGAGAAAAGGAAACGCCAAGAATATTAAGAGAAGATCAATAAATGAGTTGTGTATTGATGAAGAGAAGGGGATAGTCGTGTGGAAGTAGTAGTGACGAGTAGACAGATGAAGGAACCGAGTTTTTGAGATATTGAAAGGGACAAGGTTTTCCTCGACTCAGAGATAGTAGAAAGATCAGAGGTCAGGTTCGCCACAGCCTTCTCACGCGAAGCATGAAGTGACTGTTAAGCCATAATGTCCAAGCTATAATGGGAATACGGACGTGAATTTAGAAATAATCTGATTCGCTTTATAAGATAACGCTTTGTTTTAACCTTTAGTTCACAAAAGCACGTGGTTCTCCACTCGTGTGAATTAGTTATTCCAACACCCATAGATAACAAGCTTACCTTATCATCATATGCAGATGACATCACACTAACATCCACCCACAACAACATCGACACCGCTACAAATAACCTACAAACATACATAAACAGTATACAAGACTGGCTCACACACAATAGACTCAAAGTAGCGCCCACAAAATCAACCATCACCTTGCTAACAAGCAACACTAAACAACATCAACATTCCACACACTCAGAGGACCAAAATATTTGGGGTCACATACAACACACCATTATCTTTTGCAAACCACATTTAGGACATTAAAAACAAATGTACGTCAAGACTTAACACGCTTAGGGTACTAACAGGCACAAACTTTGGACACCAGCAGGAAACAACATCACTCATATACAAACAATATATTCGCTCAGTTATGGACTATGCTAGCCCATAACGGGCACCCATTATCTCAAACACACACATAAACACCTTACAGACAACACAAAACAACGCACTTCGTATCATTACAGGATGTACTCAAACAACACCAATAGAACACCTGCACACAGAAACAAAAATACTGAAAGTTAGGGAACATTTAGACATGAGGGGAACACAATTCATGGCAGCAGCGACAACTAAACCACAACACCCTTGCCACTACATGTACAATCATGCATCAACACCTCGCACCATTAAGGTAACACCAGAGACATATTATAACCAAATACTCCATTCCATACCACGCCCCACAGACATCACACAGTACAGAAAAAACACACACAACTCGGTCCGAATGCGGTCCTAGGTGCGAAGCCGCCACCCATTAATAGGTCAGAGACCAGCCTGAGCAGATCGGATCGAGTTAACTTAGTACGATTCCGATGTGGATATCACTCCAACTTATATACATATAAACAGACTACACAACTCCACAGACGACACCTGCCACCTCTGTCAGGACACACCACAAACAATTGAACACATTCACATTATGACAAACTGTACCGCTCTAGCACAACATAGAACACAACACAACATCACTAGTGCGCTGAACCTCTGGTCCACTCCGGAGAGGGCGATCGGTTACCTGCGTGCCGCTGGCTTGCTCGATCAGGGTGGTCTGATTGGCTAACCAATAACAACTGACTCATATAACCAATGTACGGTAGATGGCAGCCAAATCGACGTGCAGTATTGCCAACAATGATTGAAGAATTCACCTGATACGAACATAATCAATGTAGGTCCTTTATTTACGAAATTATACGCCATATAAATTCATTTTCTGACCGCCCCTAGTATATATATATATAATATATATATATAATATATATATATATATATATATATATATATATATATATACAGTGGTGTAGTGCTAAATAAAGAAGTGAGGGAACGCATTTTGAAAGTGTTACTCAGATGCGGGGGGGACAATGGCGAGCGCGGCGAGCCCATACAGCTGGGGGTCCGGGGGCACTGTAAGCCCCCTGGAAATCTTTTGAAATCTGACCAATTTCAGGGATATTTTGAGGTCATATGCACTGGATATTAGGATATATTCCAAGGTTGAAGATGCAGTATTTCCAGTGTCATTAGATATACGACATCCAGTACGATCAATAAAAATAGCTAACAACTTGAATGATTAACTAAAAAAAAGTTAACAACTGGTACGCCGTGGTGACTGTTTCACCAGATCTTTATAGGCTAGCATTGCCTCAGTCGAAGCTAAAAGAAATGAAGCAGTTAATGATTCTCTCATATTTCTTCTAGGGGTGGGAATTAAAATTTCATGACGTTAGAGATTTGTAAGTTCGGATTTATTTGAAATAGTGAGGGAACGCAGTTCCGTCTACCAAAAAAAGTAAGGGAACGCCGTTCCCACGCGTTCCCACAGCACTACTACACTGTATATATATATTATATTGCTTATTTATTTTGAATTACAGGGTGGGCGAGAAGTCCCTATACCCATAAGATATAGTTTTTCCCTGTGCATGGTTGAATAATAAATCAAAATTCATACAGCATTGAAAACTATATTTTAACAAGCACACGAGTGCATTAATGTCGAAACACAGGTGATACGATAGCTACCAAAGAATAAGTTCAGTGAAAGATTTAACAAAGATCCACCAAGTTTATAAACTGGCGTTGCTTCGTTGGGAAAAAACTCTTCGACACGGGCAGCATTAAAGATTTACCGCGAACTTGTAGAACATCAACCTGACAAGAAACATGTGCTGCAGTTGAAGAATCGATAAATCGCTCACCCTTGAAATCAACAACTGACTGATCATGACAAGGATTACAGGAAAACATATTGCGAAGAAATACTCCACATCTTCACAACAAGTCCTTCCCGAGGTTTTTTTTTTTCCAGCGATGAATGCGTTATTTGTCGCAGTAGCGGGTCACGAAACATCTTCATTTGGTTGAAAGAAAATCCTCATTACGTTGAAGAAATTGAACACAACCCTCCTCATGTCATGATGTGGACAGTATTATAAAAGCTCGCTATGTGGTTGGTCCAATGGTCCATACCTTTTTGATGGCACTGTCAGTTAAGCTTCTTATTTGACTTTGATGCCAAATTGGTTCCTACCAATCTTGACGAACTTAATGTAAGACATGATGCATGGCTACAGCAAGACGGAGCACCGACTCATGCACTAACAGTTAGGGACTTTTTGAAAGAGGCATTCCCAGGGAAGTGGATCGGTCGCGGGTCTGCGACATCTCTAGCACCATTGACGTGAGTAGTATAGCCGAAAAAGGGGAGAGTGCAGGAATGTTGCAATTTATGACTTAATGTTGCAATGTTGCAAAGGGGGTGGTGTGTTGCAAAGGGGGGTGGGGGGTGCTGCAGGTGCAACAAGGGGGGTCTTGGAGGCGGCGTTATCCCTCAAGAGAAAGAAGGAGGAGAGAAAGGAGGAGAGGTGTTCACCTGGCAGGAACCAAGTGCATATTAAGACTTCAGCGAGTAGGCGTTGTTTTATAGGCTCCTAATCAGCCAGTTGGCTGAGCCAAGGGGGGAGGGGCACACCAGAAGGGGAAAAGAGAGAGAGAGAGAGAGAGAGAGAGAGAGAGAGAGAGAGAGAGAGAGAGAGAGAGAGAGAGAGAGTAGTTGCCTTTGATTGCAAGGCATGCAACTTGGAGGCGGAGTTCTCCCCCAAGCTATTTTCGTTTACCTAACCTAAGAGGCCTATAAGGGGTTTTTCCCAAAGGGCCAGAAAGAGATAGGACCAGAGGTCCTTGCTCGGCTGGGAGCCGAGCTTGTAATGACTCCGTCATCAGCTTCTCACTCTTTTATACATCTCTATTCCGGCTGAGTTGCCAGATAGCGCCATGTATTCAGTTGCCAGATAGCAAAAACCATATAAAATACCACAATATATTTATATAGTTAATCAATTAATTGTTGGAAGATTCAACCATATAAAATACCACAATATATTTATATAGTTAATAAATTGGAAGATTCATTTAAACACACGCTCAAATAAATAATTTAATTCCTATTTAAATACCGAAAAACGAAAGGAGAAGAAACCTTGCGAAGAAAGTTGAAAAAAACGAAAGGTAAAGAAACCTAGCGAAGAAACTTGAAAAAAAACGAAATCTAAAGAAAGGAAGAAAGTTGAAATTAACCAACACACACGCTCGACCCCAATCCCCCATCTGTGTTTATATATATATATATATATATATATATATATATATATAGAAAGAATCATAATAACCGTGTCTATTTGTCAACCCTTATATATATATATATATATATATATATATATATATATAAATTGAATTTCGCCGAATTAAAACCAAAAAGCACGCTCGACCATTCCCCCCAATCCCCCATCTGTGTTTGTATATGAATGAACAACTCGTGCACACACGCATCTGTACATGAATGAATATCAGAAAAAAAATGCCAAACATATATTAATTTAAACCAAATGATGCTAAATAATGTATACAAAAATGAATTTTCTCCTTTTAATTATTCATTATGAGAAATTAATCATTAAGCGTTGTTTTTCCTTTCACGAGGAAAGGATTTCTGTAAGTGTCTATAATTCAAGAAACATGATTTTATATATATGGAGGGTTGTAGTATCTCGTTTCACCGAATTAAAACAAAAACACACGATCGTATTCTCAAATCTATACACACACACACACACACACACACACACGAGGAAAGAGATACCGACAATCTGGGCCAAATCGAATCACCTGATTGCCAGAGGCTTTTTTTTTTTTTTCTGACCATAATTTTACCTTTCTTCCAGTCAGCTTGAACAAATCCTCTCTTGACTCCATTTCTTAGATATACCCACAATTATATATATTATATATTATATATATATATATATATATATATATATATATATATAGAGAGAGAGAGAGAGAGAGAGAGAGAGAGAGAGAGAGAGAGAGATTGAGAGAGAGTTTTTTTCATTAATAAATAAAGGAATATGCTTGTATCTTTTGCCAGCAAATTCCATTCACGTAACCTAGAACTTTTCTATCACCCATAGTTTTCGAGAAAATAATATTTCCATTTACTCAGTTTTCCCAAAATATTATTTAAAATTAAGTGTAGTAATTTAAATTTACTCTCTTTTTTCCAGGTTAACTATACCCACAATTATAATAACTAATAATCAGCGAAAGAAATAACATATGCATACCTGAAAGTACTAATAATTACACAGGTCAACAAAAAAATTTTTTTTTTTCGTTGCCAAGGAAATTCGTACGAATTTAGGGTATTTTGGGGTTGCTGAATTCCAAAATGAAAGTAGTTTTTCCGATTTGGCTCTAGTTCTTGAGATAATGAATACCCTCAATTAATAGGAAACGTAACCATAACGCGTGCATATGGGAAACTACCGGAACATTCTAGATGGTGAGACCGAATAAAATGCCATTATGTATTTCATGTGTTTACTTTTGTATGATTTGAGACAATTTCAATGCGATTTGTAAGTAGGCTCAGCCTGAACATTAATTTTTTTGCATTTTTACGTGTTTCAATGGGGTACCAATTATCCCATAAATTAGAGCCAATCTAGCAAAACCGATGTCATATTCGGAATCAGCACCACAAAGTTACCCCAAAATCACTCTAAATATGATTGGCAATAAAATGTGTTGACCAGTGTTATATATATATATATAGAAAGAGAGCGAGAGTTTTGTTCATTAATAAATAAAGGAATCCAGTGGTGGCCAACCGATGCGTGCCATTTTTAGGTTTAATTCGGATGCGCCAAAAAAAAAAAAAAAAAAAAAAAAGGGAAAAAATTACTAATAACTTTTAAGTAAAAATAAAAATATAATATTTACCTTAAATAGAAATATAATGTGAAAAATATTTACCTTAATTTTTAGTTAACTACGTCTTAACTGCTTAAATCTTTGATTTTTAATATTTAGTGTTAGAAGTGAAAATTTAGCACAATTCATACTAGACCTCGATGCGACACTTCAAAGTACTTGATAATATTTTGGGAAAAAATGGAAATATTATTTTCTCGAAAACTATGGGTGATAGAAAAATTCTGAAACCGGAATCAGCATCAAAAGTTCTATAAGAAACACCAAATAGTTTTCAAGAAATGTTGTTCCCTAGTGCAATTTCTCGCCGAATTGGAAAGGTTTTCACTCCGCCTTAGACCCACCGTTTAACGTAGAAACCGAATGCTCTTAAAAATATAATTAGGATATATTTCTTTATTATAAAATCCTCTCGATTACATTAGTGACTAATGATCCGGGAATAGTGGGGGAAAAATATTGACATGGTAAAGACAGCAAGGAGTAATACGAGCATTAAATCTATTGGTGAAAATATAAAGATGCCATTACTCGTCCGGACCCGTTATAGCGGATTGGTACACAAACCTATCATAGCTCCACCCAGCTACACCGGCAGCCAATCACTACGAACATCTGGCCTTAATCTTTTGGGGCGGAGCTTGGCGATTGTGCATATAAAAGGGGATATTTTTCAGTTTGGAGTAACAGTAGCTATTTTCGCGTCAGTGAATAATCATTCCCTCTGCCAGTGCATTCCTCCACCATGGACCACGAACTGTACGTCTCCCCGGATTTGTATGAAGAAAGTGACACTGTAGCATTAACTGCAATTAATCTTTATAACGCAATTGACCGTGATGAATTATTTCCAACGCAAACCGTTGAAGATATTTGCAGTGACGCTCCTTACAATCCGACGCAAGAGACTACCATAGAAATGTAAGTGTCTATAATTCAAGAAACATGATTTTATATATATGGAGGGTTGTAGTATCTCGTCAAATACTTCATTTAGATATTCACCAAAAATCGAAATTTTTTATGGCAATCGTTTTAAATGTTATTTGGTTTTACCTCTTATCGCCATTATGCTAAAATCGAAATAGTATAGGGGAGAGTGCAGGAATATTGCAATTTATTACGTAATGTTGGAATGTTGCAAAAAGGGGTGGGGGTGTTATGCGACATGTTGCAAAGGTGGTGGGGGTTGTTGCAAAATGGGGGTGTTGCAAAAATCCCCCAAAGGGGGCTGGGGGTGCTGCAGGTGCAACAAGGGGGTTCTTGGAGGCGGCGTTATCCCCCAAGAGAAAGGAGGCGAGGTGTTCACCTGGCAGGAGCCAAGTGCATATTAAGACTTCAGCCGAGTAGGCGTTGTTTTATAGGCTCCTAATGAGCCAGTTGGCTGAGCCAAGGGGGGAGGGGCACAGCTGAAGGGGAAAAAGAGAGAGAGTAGTTACCTTTGATTGCAAGGCATGCTACTTGACGGCAGAGTACTCCCCCAAGCTATTTTCGTTTACCTAACCTAAGAGGCCTCTAAGGGGTTTTCCCAAAGGGCCAGAAAGAGATAGGACCAGAGGTCCTTGCTCGGCTGGGAGCCGAGCTTGTAATGACTCCGTCATCAGCTTCTCACTCTTTTATAGACCTCTATTCCGGCTGAGTTGCTAGATAGCGCCATGTATTCAGTTGCCAGAGAGCAAAAACCATATAAAATACCACAATATATTTATATAGTTAATCAATTAATTGTTGGAAGATTCAACCATATAAAATACCACAATATATTTATATAGTTAATAAATTGGAAGATTCATTTAAACACACGCTCCAATAAATCATTTAATTCCTATTTAAATACCGAAAAACGAAAGAAGAAACCTTGCGAAGAAAGTTGAAAAAAACGAAATCTAAAGAAACGAAGAAAGTTGAAATTAACCAAAACACACGCTCGACCCCAATCCCCCATCTGTGTTTATACATTATATATATATATATATATATATATATATATATATAGAAAGAATCATAATAACCGTGTCTATTTGTCAACCCTTATATATATATATATATATATATATATATATATATATATATATATATAAATTGAATTTCGCCGAATTAAAACCAAAAAGCACGCTCGACCATTCCCCCCAATCTCCCATCTGTGTTTGTATATGAATGAACAACTCGTGCACACACGCATCTGTACATGAATGAAAATCAGAAAAAAAATGCCAAACGTATATTAATTTAAACCAAATGATGCTAAATAATTTATACAAAAATGAATTTTCTCCTTTTAATTATTCAATATAAGAAATTAATCATTAAGCGTTGTTTTTCCTTTCACGAGGAAAGGATTTCTGTAAGTGTCTATAATTCAAGAAACATGAGTTTATATATATGGAGGGTTGTAGTATCTCGTTTCACCGAATTAAAACAAAAACACACGATCGTATTCTCAAATCTATACCCACACACACACACACACACACGAGAAAAGGGATACCGACAATCTGGGCCAAATCGAATCACCTGATTGCCAGAGGCTTTTTTTTTTTTTCTGACCATAATTTTACCTTTCTTCCAGTCAGCTTGAACAAATCCTCTGTTGACTCCATTTCTTAGATATACCCACAATTATATATATATATATATATATATATATATATATAGAGAGAGAGAGAGAGAGAGAGAGAGAGTTTTGTTCATTAATAAATAAAGGAATATGCTTGTATCTTTTGCCAGCAAATTCCATTCACGTAACCTAGCATTTTTCTATCACCCATAGTTTTCGAGAAAAGAATATTTCCACCATTTACTCAGAGTTTTCCCAAAATATTATTTAAAATTAAGTGTACTAATTTAAATTTACTTTCTTTTTTCCAGGTTAACTATACCCACAATTATAATAACTAATAATCAGCGAAAGGAATAAGATATTCATACCTGAAAGTACTAATAATTATATATATATATATATATATATATATAAGAGAGCGAGAGTTTTGTTCATTAATAAAGGAATCCAGTGGTGGCCAACCGATGCGTGCCATTTTTAGGTTTAATTCGGATGCGCCAAAAAAAAAAAAAAAAAGGTGAAAAAATTACTAATAACTTGTAAGTAAAAATAAAAATATAATATTTACCTTAAATAGAAATATAATGTGAAAAATATTTACCTTAATTTTTAGTTAACTACGTCTTAACTGCTTAAATCTTTGATATTTAATATTTAGTGTTAGAAGTGAAAATTTAGCATAATTCATACTAGACCTCGATGCGACACTTCAAAGTACTTGATAATATTTTGGGAAAAAATGGAAATATTATTTTCTCGAAAACTATGGGTGATAGAAAAATTCTGAAACCGGAATCAGCATCAAAAGTTCTATAAGAATCACCAAATAGTTTTCAAGAAATGTTGTCCCCTAGTGCAATTTCTCGCCGAATTGGAAAGGTTTTCACTCCGCCTTAGACCCACAGTTTAACGTGGATTCAGAAATACAGGGTGGTCCGTAAGTTTCCATACATAGGAAAAATAAACATTTTTTTATGGACAACCATTTTTATTTATATAATATGCTCTACATGGTTGCCATTGTTTTGAAAACACATTTCAATACGTGTTCCCCACTGTTGATGAACACGCATTAGCACAGTTGACGTTATGCTTGTAATGGCGTTGGTGATACGTTCCTTTAGATGATTTATGTCTCGTATCTTTTCCTGATACACCATGGCCTTCAAGTGCCCCCAAAGATAGAAATCAAGGGGGGTGAGATCTGGGGATCTGGGAGGCCACTCCACAGGACCACGCCGACCAATCCAAGCATCCGGAAACTGCTGATCCAAATACCGACGCACGTGAAGACCATAATGAGGTGGAGCTCCATCTTGCTGGAAGTAAACTGGGAAGTTCCCTGCTAAACCTTCCTCGTTTAGCAGGGATGGGAAAATCTCTTCTTGCAACATGTTAAGATACCTTTCGGCATTAAGATTTCCACTGACAAAAATTGGTCCAATAATTCTGTCACCCCATATCCCGGCCCACACCATCACTTTACCGGCACCTTGCATCTTCGTCGGACTCAGCCAGTTAGGGTTAGCATTACTCCAATAACGTATGTTTTGCCGATTAACCTCTCCATTGACGTAAAAATATGCTTCATCAGTAAACAAGATCTTACGTCAAACGCATATTCTTAGGGTATCTGAAACATAAAAACAAACGTTTAATTTTTCCTATGTATGGAAACTTACGGCCCACCCTGTACATCTCGTCAGGGAATGATTGCTCACTATTTCATCGAGATAATTAAAGCCCATATACAGGACCTGCATTGTCTATAAGATCTGCGGGAAACTGAGTAAATGGAAATATTATTTTCTCGAAAACTATGGCTGATAGAAAAATTCTGAAACCGTTATCAGCATCAAAAGTTCTATAAGAATCACCAAATAGTTTTCAAGAAATGTTGTCCCCTAGTGCAATTTCTCGCCGAATTGGAAAGGTTTTCATTCCGCCTTAGACCCACAGTTTAACGTAGAAACCGAATGCTCTTTTAAAAATATAATTAGGATATATTTCTTTATTATAAAATCCTCTCGATTACATTAGTGACTAATGATCCGGGAATAGTGGGGGAAAAATATTGACATGGTAAAGACAGCAAGGAGTAATACGAGCATTAAATCTATTGGTGAAAATATAAAGATGCCATTACTCGTCCGGACCCGTTATAGCGGATTGGTACACAAACTTATAGCTCCACCCAGCTACACCGGCAGCCAATCATTACGAACATCTGGCCTTAATCTTTTGGGGCGGAGCTTGGCGATTGTGCATATAAGAGGATATTTTTCAGTTTGGAGTAACAGTAGCTATTTTCGCGTCAGTGAATAATCATTCCCTCTGCCAGTGCATTCCTCCACCATGGACCACGAACTGTACGTCTCCCCGGATTTGTATGAAGAAAGTGACACTGCAGCATTAACTGCAATTAATCTTTATAACGCAATTGACCGTGATGAATTATTTCCAACGCAAACCGTTGAAGATATTTGCAGTGACGCTCCTTACAATCCGACGCAAGGGACTACCATAGAAATGTAAGTGTCTATAAATCGATTTATATATATGGAGAGTTGTAGTATCTCGTCAAATACTTCATTTAGATACTCGCCAAAAATCGAATTTTTTTATGGCAATCAATGTTATTTGGTTTTACCTCTTATCCCCATTATGCTAAAATCGAATTTTTTTTATGGCAATCAATGTTATTCCTCTTAAATGAACCAAAGATATCCTCACATAATGGGGATCTGTCTGAATACTCTGTATATGTTTTAAAAGAATGAACATTATTTCTTTAAGGTCCGATGAGGATTTGACACGTGTTATACAATCTTTTGAAGAATCTCGTGTCATGAATACGGAGGATATACTGATCAGTCAGCAATGTCACACATCTTCCACCATGGACCTGTACGTCTCCCCGGAATTGTATGAAGAAAGTGACACTGCAGCATTAACGGCAATTAGTCTTTTTAACGCGATTGACCGTGATGAATTATTTCCAACGCAAACCGTTGAAGATATTTGCAGTGACGCTCCTTACAATCCGACCCAAGGGACTACCATAGAAATGTAAGTGTCTATAATTCAAGAAACATGATTTTATATAAATGGAGGGTTGTAGTATCTCGTCAAATACTTCATTTAGATACTCACCAACAATCGAAATTTTTTATGGCAATCGTTTTAAATGTTATTTGGATTTACCTCTTATCGCCATTATGCTAAAATCGAAATTTTTTATGGCAATCGTTTTAAATGTTATTTGGATTTACCTCTTAAATGAGTTTCGAACCAAAGATATCTTCAAATGATGGGGTCTGTCTGTATACTCTGTATATGTTTTAAAAGAATGAACATTATTCCTTTAAGGTCCGATGAGGATTTGACACGTGTTATACAATCTTTTGAAGAAACTCGTGTCATGAATACGGAGGATATACTGATCAGTCAGCATAATGAATGTCACACCGAAATAATGTAGTGTTTTTCGATCTTTTTGGGGTAAGAAGACAATATATTTTCATAAATTTATTAAATGAAATAAATCAGTACAATAACCAACTACAGAATATACCATTAAAAATATACACACACGAACAAAAACATTATACTATACAACGAGTACGTACAATTGGAAAACGGATTTTTATCTGTCTGCATACCATTTCATCGTTTCGGCGTGTGTGGCATGGGTCAAATAAATTTTAAAAATTTATAAATTCTTTATCACATGACATATGCGTGAGAAATGAGACGCAGTACATTCCGCAAACATTACTAAAATATCCTTGTATACGAAACGGGTTCCATACAACTTCGGGAATATGTAACTGAGCGAGAAATTTTACAATAATAGGGTCACTACAGGGTCGAGTACCGAGTGAATCAAAATAGTACAGGCGCTGTCTATTTTTAAAATAGACAGCGATCCAATGAATCCCTTCATTACCGATGACATCTGTGTTCACAATAAGACTACCGCATTCTCGCGTACTTGGCAAACTCAATGCTTCATTCTTCGCAAACACGCCGATAAATTTGGAACGTGTGACTCGTTCACTATTCATTACTTTCTGAAGTGTATTAGCATCCATTTTAAAAGTCAGTGATAACGCTCCTAAATCTATCTACTTCTATTAGGGCTTGCGATTCGAGATATACTAGTACACTAATAGGAGCGTCTATAGGCTTGGCGAATTCCAGCCGCACTGAGATGTTTCCGCTCTGCTGTGGGGTTAAATGGGTATTTACGCTAGCAGATAAGTCAGGTGTAATGTCAAACGGATAAAGGTTAAATTGATCAATGAATTCTTCCTGCGTTACCCCATTACCAAGCTCATCACAATCACCTGCAATATGGGTCAGATTACTATAGGCTCTGGCACAGAGAGGTAACACAGCGTCTGATGAATAGTCCGTACCCACTGTTCGACCCAAAGCAGTGCCATTAACGTATAGTTATATTTTTAAGTCCGAAATTCTCGAATTTAAAGGCACTCTTTTTATATTTTACATTCACCGAAGCATGGTCCTGCATACCGGTTAATATCCTTTTAGGAAGATTTCCCAGGGCAATGTTTTCTATCTGCTTCGATGCCAACCCTGCAGGAACCGTATATAGTTTGATTTGTACTCTGTTAATAGGATATTTCACTGTAGCGTTTAGTAAATTTTTCTCAATTTCTAGTTGTTTTGGTGAACTTAATTTCACTCGCCGTACGCGGAGGTATGTGTCCATAATGTGAACCACAACGGGCTTTGCACCCTCTTCTTGATCAGCATCCAGATTTAAGCAGATCTCAGGACTCGTGCGGGTGAGCTTTATTTTCATATCCAGCCCGTTGACAAGCAACTTCTCCTGGAAAGTGAAATGTGTGTGCAACCGTCCAAAACACTCGTATATTTTCTTTTTAGAATTTTTAAATTTGTCCTTTATACTACTTTCATCTTTAGTTTGATAATATCCCTCGGCACTTAAAAAGGTAGCCTTCGCTTCTTTGGAAAAGTGAGGACATTTTCCAGATAGGCGCGTAGATGATAGTACCCCGTGCCTGCCGATATGTTGGTCTGATTTAAATATACGTCACACTGGTTGAATATGGAGTGCAGAAAGTTTGTTTCAGGGTATACAGCATATTTGTCATCGCAGACCGTTCCATCAGAATGGGCTATACGTAGCTTAGCGTACATGTGCACACAGCTTGGATCAAAAAAGTAAGGACCTGAGCTGGGTATCACGAATTCTATAGGTGCACTCGGGGAACTAATTGTGTTTAAAGGGTTAATTGTAATAAAATCACTGTGCTCAATAGAAACTTGGGTTGGAGGCAGCTCAAAAAGGGACAGCTCCGATTTACAGCATTGTGAACTACATGGGTGGATGAAGCTTGCCATGGCGAGTTAGAAAGAGTGCCTCCTCTCTCGACAAGTGGTAAACAAACTATGATTCATGAGATCAATGTCCTTAGCTTATATCAGTCAAAAAAGTGGTCAACCATAGGTTTCATTCGCTTACAGCACTTCTTTTTTGACATCCTTTTACGTTTAATACCACGTGACCCCTTCTTCCGGGCAGCCCTCTTCTTCTTCTTCCCGCCACCACGCATTTTTCTCTTTGCATCTTTGATGATTTCGTCCCGTATACGCTTTAAATATTTTTTTTAGAGCTTCTTTAGGTTTAGCCCCAGCCAATATGTCTTCTGCAGTGTTAAGACCTGATTGTAGCGCTTTAATTAATTAATTCTAATCGAAGACTGAGTTGCCAGATACCATTGTATACATTATTATAGACTCCTAATCAGCCAGTTGGCTTAGAAGGCGTAAATGGTTAGAGTTGCCAGATACAACTTTTTAGCATTGCCAGATACCATTGTATACATTATAGACTCCTAATCAGCCAGTTGGCTGATTAGGAGTCTATAATAATGTATACAATGGTATCTGGCAACTCAGTCTTCGATTAGAATTAATTAATTAAATATATAGCACAAACTGAATACATGGTGCTATCTGGCAACTCAAGCCATTTACGCCTTCTAAGCCAACTGACTGATTAGGAGCCTATAAAACAACGCCTACTCGGCTGAAGTCTTAATATGCACTTGGCTCCTGCCAGGTGAACACCTCTCTCCTTTCTCTCCTCCTTCTTTCTCTTGGGGATAACGCCGCCTCCAGACCCCCCCTTGTTGCACCTGCAGCACCCCCACCCCCCTTTGGGGATTTTTGCAACGCCCCCCTTTGCAACAGCCCCACCCCCTTTGAAACATGTTGCATAACACCCCCACCCCCTTTGCAACATTACGAAATAAATTGCAATATTCCTGCACTCTCCCCTATACTATTTCGATTTTAGCATAATGGCGATAAGAGGTAAATCCAAATAACATTTAAAACGATTGCCATAAAAAAATTCGATTTTAGCATAATGGCTATAAGAGGTAAAACCAAATAACATTTAAAACGATTGCCATAAAAAAATTCGATTTTTGGTGAGTATCTAAATGAAGTATTTGACGAGATACTACAACCCTCCATATATATATATAAAATCATGTTTCTTGAATTATAGACACTTACATTTCTATGGTAGTCCCTTGCGTCGGATTGTAAGGAGCGTCACTGCAAATATCTTCAACGGGTTTGCGTTGGAAATAATTCATCACGGTCAATTGCGCTATAAGATTAATTGCAGTTATGCTGCAGTTCACTTTTCTTTATACAAATCCGGGGAGAACGTATAGTTCGTTGTCCATGGTGGAGGAATGCACTGGCAGAGGAATGATTATTCACTGACGCGAAAATAGCTACTGTTACTCCTCCACTGAAAAATATCCCCTTTTATATGCACATATCGCCAGCTCCGCCCCAAAAGATTAAGGCCAGATGTTCGTAGTGATTGGCTGCCGGTTGTAGCTGGGTGGAGCTATGATAATTTGTGTACAAATCCGCTATAACGGGTCCGGACGAGTAATGGCATCTTTATATTTCACCAATAGATTTAATGCTCGTATTACTCCTTGCTGTCTTTACCATGTCAATATTTTTCCCCCACTATTCCGGATCATTAGTCCACTATGTAATCGAGTGAAAACCTTTCCAATTCGGCGAAAAATTGCACTAGGGGACAACATTTCTTGAAAACTATTTGTGTTTCTTATAGAACTTTTGATGCTGAATTCCGGTTTCAGAATTTTTCTATCACCCATAGTTTTCGAGAAAATATATTTCCATTTTTTTTCCCAAATATTATCAAGTACTTTGAAGGTCGCATCGAGGTCTAGTATGAATTGTGCTAAATTTTCACTTCTAACACTAATATTAAAATCAAAGATTAAGCAGTTAAGATATAGTTAACTAAAAATTAAGGTAAATTTTTTTCACATATTTTCTATTTAAGGTAACTATTATATTTTTATTTTTACTTACAAGTTATTAGTATTTTTTCACATATTTTTTTTTTTTTTTTGGCGCATCCGAATTAACCTAAAAATGGCACGCATCGGTTGGCCACCACTGGATTCCTTTATTTATTAATGAACAAACTCTCGCTCTCTTTCTTATATATATATATAATTTATTAGTACTTTCAGTATGCATACCTTATTTCTTTCGCTGATTAGTTATTATAATTGTGGGTATAGTTACCTGGAAAAAAGAAAGTAAATTTAAATTAGTACACTTAATTTTAAATAATATTTTGGGAAAACTCTGAGTAAATGGTGGAAATATTATTTTCTCGAAAACTATGGGTGATAGAAAAATTCTAGGTTACGTGAATGGAATTTGCTGGCAAAAGATACAAGCATATTCCTTTATTTATTAATGAACAAAACTCTCTCTCTCTCTCTCTCTCTATATATATATATATATATATATATATATATATAATTGTGGGTATATCTAAGAAATCGAGTCAAGAGAGGATTTGTTCAAGCTGACTGGAAGAAAGGTAAAATTATGGTCAGAAAAAAAAAAAAGCCTCTGGCAATCAGGTGATTCGATTTGGCCCAGATTGTCGGTATGTGTGTGTGTGTGTGTGTGGTGTGTGGTGTGTGCGCGCGCGCGTGTATAGATTTGAGAATACGATCGTTTTTGTTTTAATTCGGTGAAACGAGATACTACAACCCTCCAGATATATAAAATCATGTTCCTTGAATTATAGACACTTACAGAAATCCTTTCCTCGTGAAAGGAAAAACAACGCTTAATGATTAATTTCTTATATTGAATAATTAAAAGGAGAAAATTCATTTTTGTATACATTATTTAGCATCATTTGGTTTAAATTAATATACGTTTTGGCATTTTTTTTCTGATTTTCATTCATGTACAGATGCGTGTGCGTGTGTGCACGAGTTCATTCATATACAAACAGAGCTGGGGATTTGGGGAATGGTCGAGCGTGGTTTTTGGTTTTAATTCGGCGAAATTCAATTTATATATATATATATATATATATATATATATAATATATATATAAGGGTTGACAAATAGATACGGTTATTATGATTCTTTATATATATATAGATATATATATATATATATATATATTATATATATTATATATATATATATATATTATATATATATTATATTATATATATTAATATATCTATATATATTTATATATATAAACACAGATGGGGGATTGGGGTCGAGCGTGTCTTTGGTTTTTCAACTTTCTTCGTTTCTTTAGATTTCGTTTTTTTCAACTTTCTTCGCAAGGTTCTTTACCTTTCGTTTTTTTTCAACTTTCTTCGCAAGGTTTCTTCTCCTTTCGTTTTTCGGTATTTAAATAGGAATTAAGTGATTTATTGGAGCGTGTGTTTAAATGAACTTCCAATTGATTAACTGTATAAATATATTGTGGTATTTTATATGGTTGAATCTTCCAACAATTAATTGATTAACTATATAAATATATTGTGGTATTTTATATGGTTTTTGCTATCTGCAACTGAATACATGGCGCTATCTAGCAACATCAGCCGGAATTAGAGTCTATAAAGAGTGAGAAGCTGATGACGGAGTCATTACAAGCTCGGCTCCCAGCCGAGCAAGGACCCTCTGGTCCTATCTCTTTCTGGCCCTTTGGGAAAACCCCTTAGAGGCCTCTTAGGTTTAGGTAAACGAAATAGCTTGGGGAGAACTCCGCCTCCAAGTTGCATGCCTTGCAATCAAAGGCAACTACTCTCTCTCTCTCTCTCTCTTTTTCCCCTTCAGGTGTGCCCCTCCCCCCTTGGCTCAGCCAACTGGCTGATTAGGAGCCTATAAAACAACGCCTACTCGGCTGAAGTCTTAATATGCACTTGGCTCCTGCCAGGTGAACACCTCTCCTCCTTTCTCTCCTCCTCCTTTCTCTTGGGGGATAACGCCGCCTCCAAGACTCCCCTTGTTGCACCTGCAGCACCCCCCACCCCCCTTTGGGGGATTTTTGCAACACCCCTTTGCAACAACCCCAACCCCCTTCGTAAGAACACCCCACCTTTGCAACATGTTGCATAACACCCCGCCCCTTTGCAACATTGCAACATTACTTAATAAATTTCAACATTCCTGCACTCTCCCCTTTTTCGGCTATACTACTGACGTGGCCTGCAAGGAGCCCCGACCTCAGCACTCGCGACAATTCTCTCTGATGATATATCAGAGAGATTGTGGCGAAACAGCGCTACCAGACGAATGAGGAATTGAAGAATGCTGTTACTACTGCATTTGTAACAATCACACTGTAGGTACTGCGAAAGATGTCACACAGGAAAAGGTGACGTATCATTCTATGCTGTGAAAACGAGTGTGTTCACACAGACATTCTGGCTTTCTAATATCTTAAGTGTATAGGGACTTCTCACCCACCCGTACTTAAAAATCACTGATAATGTGAGTATTTCCGGGAAATGAAACAAATGAGAATGCCAGACGACGTTTTATTCTAATCACTACTTAATTAAATGATACTGATAAAATGTTCGTTAATTTGTGTAGGGTGATTCATTATTATTATTAATAGTTATTATATTCTTTTACACCTGATAATTCATAAAATACTAAAATTCTGGCACATTTAGGACCCCTGTGCCAGTTTCTGTCCCTCCTGAGTGATTATTGCCTGTGAAATCAGCCATTTGTACAGAACTTTTTTCATTGTACAATATCTGTGTGTTCGTTAAGGAAACTGTCTGCTTCGAATATTAATTATTTACTAAATTTTCATAAGGCCATTTAGTAGATATTTATTTATGCAATAATAATAATGGTTAATGTGTCTTGTTATTGTCTGGAAATTAAAAAGAAAGTTCGAATGAATAAAAATTATTATTAGTTTTCCTTTAGAGATTATTGAAAGAAAATGTAGCTTTTTTTCTCTGAATGTGATGTACCTCGCAAAGCTGATTTTTTTTCCACACATCACGGTAATAGGGCAAAAATGTTCATTTAAAAGGGGGCACCAGTGTTTATAAGCATGAAAAATGTCTTTCGGTACAATATATTTATTATTTCACAGTTTCTGGAGAAGGAGTTGCGCGAAACCCAGAAATGTATTGTCGTGTATTAGTTTTTAAATAGGTAATTTAATCATGTTTTTGGAGTGCAGTAATGTAGTAAACCGATTTAATTACATGAAATTAACAAATGTAAAACATAATTATTTGAAATATAAAACACTAGTTGGCAACATGGAGAAAGATGAAGCTGGAGGTATAACCAGAAGTCAGTCTCTGGCGTGGTTTAATATGAAAAGGAGTGTGTTGTTTGGTTAATATGTAATTGTAACTAAGTTAACTAGAAGCTCTCTCCACTATTCAATGTTAAATTATGAATTCGCGCTCGCTTTTTCCCATGTTCATTGTCCTAATTAAAATAAATCGGTAAATAGCATAGTGAGAGTCAGGCATGGGGACGAGGCTTGGCCTCAGGCCTCGAGGCCGAGGACATACATTTTTCAAAGGCCTCGAGGCCAAGGCCGAGGTTTTTTTAAGGAGAGGCCTCAAGAGGCCTTAAGATTGTTAGGCTGAAGGTATTTGCACCCAGAGGTGTGATATTTGGATGCAAATAACGAATGCGGTATCTGCATCTCTGGGTGCAGATACTCACTTCGAAATCTTTAACGAATAAGCTCCTCCATGCTTTGGGAAAACTCAACAATCTAGCCTAGCCTAGGCCTAAAGCTCGGCGGACTCAGTTTTAAGGGCCCCCATCTATTGCATTAATAAGAAAAATAAATGTAATTATATTTAAAACCAAATTTACACACACACACACACACACATATATATATATATATATATATATATATATATATATATATACACACACACTGACGATTGGTTAGGTTAAGTCGTAATATTTTCGTTAGTTTTAACGAAAATATCACGACTAAACCTAACCTAACCAAACAAAATGTAAAACTAAGCCTAACCTAATGAAAATATCACAACTAAACCTAAAGCTGGAATTTATTTCTTGACCATGTGAAACAACAACAATATGTACTGGAATTGAAATAAATTTTACATTTTGTTTGATTTTTATTGTTATTTTCTTATTAATGTAACAAATGGGGGGGCTCTAAAACTGAGGTCCGCCTAAAGCTCTTCCAAAGGTAACCTACCATAGCGTCACACTAACCTGTATCTTCTTTTTTGGAAATCCATAAGGAAAAGTAAGATTCTACTGAAAATTAATAAACAGACATAACTCACTTCACTTACCTAGTAAAAGGGAATTATTAAGCACATTCATCTATCACATCCGGCCACACCACAACGATTTGTGTTTACACTTGCCGGGTCACACAGTCAGACACAGGTGCCAGTTCCTGGGCACCATACATTAGCCCAATAACTTTTTATTTCTCATTTCATACATTCCTTATTTCTCATCTTAATATACCCACAATATTTCAAGTATTTATGATAATATGGAAAGTTATGATGTGATGATGATCTAGCAAAATATCTCAGGACTGTACTAACTCACCGAGTGTTGATCGTATAATTTCTGAATGGCTACAATTATTAGCGACTCTAGCCAGCATTGCAAACAGAGCTACATTTAGAGCTGCCTTATATTTTAAGTTTTACATTTTTATGTATCTTGACAATAAGAAATTGTGGTCTTAAAGTCTACCAAAGATTATTAATGTAATTGTAGTTTGTACTGTATGTGAAAGATGTTTCTGATGTACGGTAGGCCTATAGGTATGAAGTTTATATCATGCCATTATATTAAGAATATATTTCCACTTGATATTTCAACATGTTATATATGTAATTTGATTCAAGAGTATACTTGCACCTGATATTATCCATTATCAGACATTTTTAAAGTTATATGTAATTATGTATAATACTTTATATTAATAAAGTAAATGAAAAAGACCGAAAAATTATTTACAATGTAACAACTTACATCTCAGTTATAATGCCGATATTAGCAAAATTATTGTTTGCATCCGATATTATATATTCATTTCAAATCATATTATTTAGAAATTTATATATTACAATTTACGACGGACGAAAAACAAAATTATCGACGCTAGTAGCTAGTTCTCAGTACACCAGGTGGTATTCTTCTCTAGTTTGGCCTATTTTTTGTTATAGAAATAGATACAGTACAATAGTTTATACACATAAATAACACAAACCGATTATATGAGCTCAGTTCAACTAATGACCAACTGATAGATTGCTTTACCACACTAGTTTTGCTACATTAAGTCAATTGGTCTACTTCTGATTGACTGAATAATATTTATATACCGCAACATATATATTTAACCGGGCATTCAGCTGACCTAACCGGGAATTCAATTAACCTAACCAGTTGGTTAATTTTAATGTTTAAGAAAAATAAATATTTCAATACACACACACAACACACACACACACACACACACACACATATATATATATATATATATATATATGATGCAAACCCACAAGAAAAAAAGGAAAATGATTCCAAGGCCTTTCGTGTATTCAGAAGTACACCTCGTCAGGGAATCCCTGACGAAATGTACTTCTGGATACTACGCGAAAGGCCTTGGAACCATTTTTCTTTTTCCTTGTGGGTTTGCATCATTCAGTCATTTCACGTGTTTAATTGTGAAATTCATCCCATATATATATATATATATATATATATATATATATATATATATATATATATATATATAGTGACTACTGAAGTGGCAGAAACGTTCAAATACCTTAGCAATGTTCCATCAACACAATTAGCGATATTCCATCAACACAAACACGACGAAGATGATGTCACACAAGCACAACTAAGATGACGTCACAGCGCGGGAATATTTCAAAGCATCACACCTCAACTTCGTTACAAAGATTTCTGTACGCGGCTTGAGCTCTCTCTTCGAACACCAGCAGCAGTGGCACGCAAACTATCACCATGTGAACACCATTTGTGCAAGCCCCATTTGGTCTGGTGTCATTCACCTAACTTTATATAAAGACTAATCATTATCTCGCGCGTTATTAATATCGAGTCATTATTATATTGAAGTCATTATTCAAGTGTACACATTATTATTTTCAACTGTAAACAATCAACATATTCTGTCTCATTCATAACTCATTTATTTTGTTTAATAAAGGAAGAAAACTCCTTCTAACAATCAACCCAATTAATAACTTAACATTATTTGATCTGCAAGGATCTGGTGACCTCGGCCTAGCATTTATCATTAACAATCAATTAACCGTAATCATTATCATTCTTATTATAGTAACGATTTACGCATTAAATTGGTAACTATATATATGCTGTTAGAATTAAAATTTTGTTTTAACCCAACACAGTATTTGAATACTAAACTATTATTTATTAACACTAAATTAAGCTTATGAATTACTTACCGAATCATAAATTAAATCCTGAATAATATTATTGATTCCCGCTGATAGAAATTTTATGCTATCAGAGGGTTAAACTTGTTTATAGTTTAACACCCTCTTTAGTTGGTAGTAATTGTCTTATTCTATGAAAACAAAATAAACCATTACCTTAGTAGTTTTAATTGTAAACACTTTACCTTGATAATACTTGAATATAAAGAAGATTGATTGCCTGTTTTCTGAAAGGGAAATGTTATACCGAACAGCCTTATAACAGCCTAA
Source organism: Bathynomus jamesi (assembly GCA_023014485.1). Taxonomy (NCBI): domain Eukaryota; kingdom Metazoa; phylum Arthropoda; class Malacostraca; order Isopoda; family Cirolanidae; genus Bathynomus; species Bathynomus jamesi. Next base: position 317,026 of record JAJOZX010001226.1, on the reverse strand, counting down.
TTTGAAATAGATGATTGAATTTAAACATAAATGCAATTTAATACACTTTACTATGATACACCGATCAAACCTGAAAAAAAAAAACAGCAACACAGTTAGCTGAACAAATTTGAAACAGAATTCTTCTATAACCTCACTATTCAGTGCTTTTAAACCAATTAAACCAGCAGATTTAACGAGGCAGCCGGAACGGTTTATGGTTGTAGTGGTTTGAAAATACGGAATATATATCCGTACAGAAGTCGAACCAACCTTTGTTAAATTAATGGATATGATTCACTATAATGAGAAATAAGAAAATAAATCTAATAACCTCCCGACGGAGAAACTGCAATTTAAAATCTAAAATTGCAGTAAGTCTTAAATTTTGATATGACACCCACCACCAAATAATTTTTTTTGTATTTTTTTAACTTTTTTCAACCCATAACCATCTTAAATCTAATGTTAATCCTAATCGTCTTCCCTATTTAGTAGGTCCTTGAGCCTCTGTTTGCAATGAATTGCAGCTTTCCTAGTGGGTCTTAAATTAGGTTTTTCTTTTTGAACATCTTTCGAATTTGGAAGGTCTTGACGAGCACCATTATGAGTAATCGAGATTTCTAATGGATACAGGTGACAAATAGGATAATTTAAAACTTCGTTATCTGATCTCTTGAGTTGAACACTTCTGACTTTATCATCATCGCCTACAAACAAATGCAGGATGCGTCCCATCCGCCAAAAGGGTCTGGTTTTAGTAGTTGATTTAATCAAGACCACATCGCCAACTTTGATGCGATTAACCCAGTCTGATTCGTATAAATCTCGACTATGTTCTCGAAGACTCAACAGGTACTCCTCATACCACCACTGTCTAAATTGAGAATACTTTTTGTTCAATAATTCAAACGATTTGTTGAGTTCGTTATGAGTAGGGGGATTTTGTGACCATAAAGGGTCATCATCAGTTTCAAACTTGAATACCAAAGATTCCTTTTGGTGTTTAAGGAATGAATTAGGCGTTAAGCTTGATAATTCAGTCTCTGACGAGACGTATGTTAGCGGACGAGAGTTCACAGCGTTTTGAATGCTAGTTAGCAAGGTCAGTAGATCGAAATGATCTAGAACAGAACGCCCAATGGTTTTGAAAAGGCAGCTTTTCACTACTCGAATGAGACGCTCCCAAGCAGATCCCATCCAGGCTGAATAAACTGGAAGCCGGATGTGTTTGATACCACTGGCTCGCATGTGCTCTTGAAATTCGTTAGAATTTAAAGTCTTCTAATGCCTTACCACCTTGAATGAAACTTTTAGCATTGTCGCTGTAAACTCTGTCGCAAACACCATATAGATTAGTGAATCTCTGGAATGAGAGCAAGAAAGATTTGGTACTCATATCAGGAAGCAGATCTAAATGTATGGCTCTTATGTGAAGACAAGTATAGAGCAAAATAAATCGTTTGACAGTTTTTCCTGAGTCAGGGTCTTTGACCCAAACGTGACCTGTGAAGTCAACCCCAACATGTTTATAGGGAGTGAACAAACGCATCTGATGCTTAGGGAAATTGGTGAATTTGGGATACTTGTAAGAAAATTGATTGTATTTTCTGCAAGTAATGCAACTTGAAATGATACGCTTGATGGTTTGTCTTGCACTAGTGATCCAAAACCCCTGCAAGCGCAGCATTGTTAAGGTGGATTGAATACCTAAATGCTTGCATCTAGAGTGACAATCTCGAACTATTAATTCAGTGAAGTGATGATGTTTACCAAGTAATATGGGATTTATGATGTCATAATCATACACGTTTGTTCTTGAAAGTCTGCCCTTGGTTCGAATCAATCTGACTTCGTCTAGAAAGAGATCCAGACGGTTAACCAGATTGGGAACTTGCTGATTGGGATTTTCTTGAACCGTTTCAAGAAATTGATTTTCTTTGTCAAAGGATTCAAGTTGCATGATGTATAGCCAATACAACCTACTACCCCTATCCAGGTCTACATTGGGTTTCCTTCTGCATTTGAAAACAAACTTTAGTACATAAGACGTGATTCTATAGACTTTGTGAATGTTTGAAAACCGTTTGATGTCAAGAATGGGTTCAGTTTTACCAGCATTTAAAGTGACAGATGTAATTGTAGCTGATTGTGTCTTTAATTTGTTTGGGTTAGATAGGCACTGAAGATCATATTTAGGCCAAAAGGATGAATCTAGAACTAACCATTCAGGTCCATGCATCCAGAGTTCTAGATTGTTCTCAAATTCTTTAAATGATATTCCCCGAGTAATGAGATCTGCGGGGTTTTCTTTAGTTGAGACATAATTAAATGATATTGAAATATTGAATTTAGTTTGAATTTCTTGATGCATATGTCTAATATCCTGAATTCGATTTCGAACAAACATGTTTTTTATTTTGACATTGAGGTCTGACGAAATGACCCAAGACAGCACAATTTGAGCATCAACAAAAATCTTGATATTTGAGAACTGAGCTTTAATGGATGAGAGAAATTGAGGAAGACATTTGAACGCTAGATAAACAAAGTAATTCCAAAGTAGGTAAAGTACGTGCTTGAATAGGAGCCACTTTAGCCTTGGAAAAAACTAAGTTTGATCCTGAAGGGCCAACTGCATAGACTGCAAATCCGTAACAACTGGCACTAGCGTCACAAAAAATGACTAATGAAGCAGAGTCACTAGAATCGAAAGCTGAACGTTTGAAAGAAAGATTTGAAAGTTCTTTAAGATCTTTGTAAATCTTAGTCCAAACCTTCAATTCATCTTGACCGACTTTCTCATCCCAAGACAACTTAAGCTTCCACAATTTTCTCACGAGAAGCCTACCCCGAATGGTAACTGGGAGGTAAAGGGATAATGGATCAAAAATTTTAGAAATTTGGGAAAGGATTTGGCGCTTGGTACAAGCTTCAGGGTCTAGATCATATTCTGACAGCAAGATTAAGTCCCGACTTACATCAAAGTGATAACCCAGCACCTTTTCCAAGCATTCATGTTGAACAACATTTTGATCTTGAACCATTATGTTTTTGAGACAGTCTAGATTAGTGTTCCATGATCTAAGGTTGAAACCTCCCTCAGACATTCTCTGATTTAAAGTGGAGTATAATTCCAGAAGTAATTCTGGATCTGAATTCGTGAAAATTAAATTATCCACATAAAAATGTTTCTTGAGAACTTCAGAGCATAAATCATCTAGATACTGATTGGCGTGATATTTAATGACATAGTTGAGTATGAAAGGTGAACTGGCCAGACCAAATACTATGGTAGTATACCGATAAGTTAATAATTGACCGTCCTCTTCCCAGAAAAAACAAAACCTATTTTTATCAACATCAAGCTTGAGCTTGATTTGAAGAAATGCCTGCTTTATATCTGAAAGGATTACGTATTGATTGGTTCTGAATGAGCATAATAAGGTAAACAGTGAATTCATGAGGTCTACACCAGGATATGCAGCTTCATTAAGAGAAGGAGCTTCACCTGTTTTCAAACTACAATTGAAAACTGGCCTTATTTTAGTTGTAACTTGATCTCCTACCCTAATGACCGGCCTATGAGGTATCCAGATGTAGTTCTGATATTGGTCTGGAGTCACATCAAACCTTTCAATTATCCCATCATCTAGTTGCTGTTTAAATACATCAGCATATTTAGAGTGCAAGTTTTTCTTATTGAGAAATCCAATTACCCTTTTTAGAGTTGCCAATGCTATTTTATGATTAGATGGAATACGGTTAATTAGCTCTTCATGCCACGGTAACTCCACATAATATTGGCCACCAGACAGATGTATAGAGTCATTAAATTGTTTAACCTTGATCTCATCCAAACTACCATTTGAACTCTCATCTATACCTATAGACTCCAATTTATATAAATTTTCCAAACCTAAGTCTAGATCGGAGTCGGATTTACAGTGACACAAAGGATTGAAATAACTTGGGGTCTTCTAGTGAAGACCGCAAGCGAACTCTTCCCATCTCCAGACTCGTGAATCTGTAAATCATTTGAGTCCTGATTTAAACAGGGTATTTGAATATTTGAAGCTAAGCTTCGATTCGGTGTTTCACTTGAGGGGTTAGTAAGTTTAAAAAGGGAACAATGCCAAGGGTTTTTACACCCCGAAAGCCCTGATTTAAGTTTAAAAATGGAACAATGCCAAGGGTTTTTACACCCCGAAAGCCCTGAATTAGTAGGTTTTAAAACTCGAACAGCAGATTGCTCCGCTGCCGTGAAACTCGAATCAAAACTTGAATTGAAACTTGATCCATCAGTCTCAGTCAGAGGAAGGGAATTTTGTTGATCAATTTCAGATCTTTCTAGTCATAATTTCTTAACAGGAGTTCTTGAAGAAAACTGACGAGTTTCCTTGACAGATCTACGACTGTTGCTGGAATGTTGAATTGGACTCTTAAAAGTATCCAACTCTCCAATAGGTATAAGTCCTTGAGAAACTGATATGGCAGTACCATTCTTGAGTTTTACGAAGGAGAATGGCATAAAATCTTGAAGCACATCAATTCCAATTAATCCTTCAATGTTTGAGACGAAATCATTCTGAAGGTTATAGAAGGACTTGTCCCCGAACGTAATTCCTTCTTCTTGAAGTTGAGAAATCACGTTTTTTAATTCTAGAACGGTATAATCTAAATCCATCTTTTCATCTACGATGAAGTTCTTGAGAGTTGCTTTAGATGGATTCAGCCTTACACCCAACTCCACTTCTTGAATTTCTCTAACTTGAGATCCAATAAAGGTTCTTATTAGACATTCGAATTTAGGTTTTTGCTTTAATTGACAGTCCCAACCATCTAGAACTGAGGGTCTGATATATGATCTTTGTGAAGCTAAATCTAGCAAACACCTAACTGATTTGACATTATTTTGATTTACAAATTCTAGAGTCACGGTGGGTAACAAGACGCCGCGACTTCGAAATATATGATTCTCCGAAGACAATGCATGCACCGATACACTGTTTACCTGAGTCTCGACACCATTAGTTATTTTATTTGAACCCAACTTGGGACATAATGCTGAAATATGAGTTCAAACCGCAGGTTGCGCAAGAAAATGAGAGCTTGTTAGCTTTACCAGGACAATTATTTCCCAAATGTCTGATGCTCGAACAATGAGAGCATAAATCGATTTCTTGACATCTTTTAAGTCTTTTTTGAAGCGTGTCATATTTAGAACAGCGAATTAAAGAGTGGTCGCCATCACAAAATTTACACTTTTTAAAATTAGGACTGGCCTTTTTAGGTTGAGGCATATTTGAGGCTGCAGTCTGAAAAGTTTGAAGAGTGGCTTTAGGTTCTTCACTTTTAATGTTTTTTACCACATTATTGGGTTTATAGAACGTTTTGAGATTTTGATTAGACTTGGCTTTACTAGACTTTAATCTGGACAAAGTTTTAATAATCTCACCATAATTCTTAAAAATTTGATTTGGAGAAGGGTAATTGGATTCGCATTTGCGAACAATTTCCTTCTTGAATGAAATAGGTAATTTACTCATTAAGATGTGACCCAACAACAAACTACCAGACGAGGTTTCATCCATTAAATCCACCTCATAATTTTTGAGATCAAGAACCATAGCTCGAATTTCACTAAGCCAGTTATTTAATTTATCATATTGAAAGTCATCAATTTCATTAGCCGTAACTAATTTCTTGAGTGACTCATCAATTATATAAGGGATGTCTAGAAAGAGATCTTTTAAAATGTCCAGAGCTATCTCATAATTGTCATCAACATTTGACAAATGTTTAATTGATTGATAAGCTATGTCCCTCAAGTACCCCTTCAAGTATGATAATTTGGCAGAATTTGTCAGATCAGTACGAACACCTATCAAATTCTCGAACTGACTAAGAAAGTCTTTAAACTCGTGCTTGTCAGTAGAACCACTGAAATTTCTGCACTGAAGGTTAGGTGGTGCAGCATTACGCTTCAAAATAGCACTTAACCCATTCATGAAGTCACTTTGAAATTTCTCGGCGTTTGAAAAACTATTTTCTAGGTTATTTGCTGCATTTCCAGAACTATTAATTTTTTCCTTTGCATCCTTTATTTGAGCTAATACATTTTTCACTTTAAAAATGCATTTTCGAATTTCTAAATCCCTTTCCTCCAATTCTTTTAAATCATCTAAATATTCTTGATCCTCTAAACTACACTGAATTTTATCATTAAGTTCCGAAAGTTTACATTGATGGTTACAAAGTTGTTCTAGTCTACTCTCTAGATCTTCAACGAGAATTTCCTTCTCGTTTAAAAGCTCGTCCAAACTCGAAAGGAGTCTAGAAACCATAGCTCTATGACCTCCACGCCTTTTAATAAATTCTAAGTTCAGACATGTTTATGTTAAAATTTCTTGAACTTGGAACTAAAAAATACTTAATCGAATTTTACTTAATTCTAGAATAATAAGAGGGAATTCTTGAATCAAAATTTTAAATTTAATTTGAATAGGACAAAAAGGTATTCACAAAAATTGAGGCTCAATGGTAGGCCCGAAAAGGCCCCCCAAAAGGTATGCCAAACTTGAACCCTGGCAATACCAAACCCACTCGGTGATCAAACTAATTCACAGCAGCAGAATCTTGACTTAATTACAAACAAATAACTTTCTTGAAAATAAATTGTAAGGTCAAAGGGAAAACTGTCAAACAAATTAATGGTCAGGTTAAAGGTTAGGGTGTACTTCCCACACCTGAGTACCAAATTTTGAGCAAGAGGATAGTGACACAGCTTTCGTTTTTTGGAGATTTCACTATCAATTTAGCAATTCCAACAATTTATAATTTTTAAGCCTAAATAAATTCTAGAAAAATAACTGCACAGATTTATAATCTGAATAAGTTTTTAATTGATAATTCTTACTAATTTCACTGAAATTACTAAATTAAAGAACAGGATTTAATTAACTATCAGCAGGAATGTTACATAAATATGAACTGAAACTCAAACTTTAATTAGTTTAAACTCAGAAAATTTAACTTAAGAATTGCAAAATTTAAATAAAATTAAATGAAAAATTTCTATCAGTTATGTTAGAATTAAAATTTTGTTTTAACCCAACACAGTATTTGAATACTAAACTATTATTTATTAACACTAAATTAAGCTTATGAATTACTTACCGAATCATAAATTAAATCCTGAATAATATTATTGATTCCCGCTGATAGAAATTTTATGCTATCAGAGGGTTAAACTTGTTTATAGTTTAACACCCTCTTTAGTTGGTAGTAATTGTCTTATTCTATGAAAACAAAATAAACCATTACCTTAGTAGTTTTAATTGTAAACACTTTACCTTGATAATACTTGAATATAAAGAAGATTGATTGCCTGTTTTCTGAAAGGGAAATGTTATACCGAACAGCCTTATAACAGCCTAATTTGAAATAGATGATTGAATTTAAACATAAATGCAATTTAATACACTTTACTATGATACACCGATCAAACCTGAAGAAAAAAAAACAGCAACACAGTTAGCTGAACAAATTTGAAACAGAATTCTTCTATAACCTCACTATTCAGTGCTTTTAAACCAATTAAACCAGCAGATTTAACGAGGCAGCCGGAACGGTTTATGGTTGTAGTGGTTTGAAAATACGGAATATATATCCGTACAGAAGTCGAACCAACCTTTGTTAAATTAATGGATATGATTCACTATAATGAGAAATAAGAAAATAAATCTAATAATGTATAGGGTCGTACGCTCCGCTTTGATTAGTACTTTGAACGCAAATCATTATAATTTTTTTTTCGAGTCTTCAAAAAAGGAATGTTAATTTTGAAATTAGCGGATAAAACTACACTAGAAAAATGTATTCTTATTTTTAAAAAATTTCAGTTCATAAAACTGAAAAGATCCCGCGGAGATGCGCACATATGTGTGTGTGTGTGTGTGTGTCTGTGTGTGACTCCAATCAGAATTATTAGCTTGCAAAACGGCTCTCAGCTCATATTGAATTTGTCATGCCTAGATTACGTCCTCCACACTCATTGGATTTATCATCAACGGATTACTTCTAATCCCCAAACTCTAGAAGAGTTGCAACAAAGATTTATCAACATTATTGCCAACATTCAGCCAATATACAGCCATGTTTCGCCGTGTATGATTGTGCATTGAATGTGGCGGTAAACACTTCTAACGTTTGTTATGACTCGTTTCGACTGCTACTCTTATTTAGTTTTTTATTTGCATTTCTTTCGGTTAACTGATAAAATGAACGCCCTGTATATGAACAGCTTTTGGATCACTCTGTACATTCGGTATACAAACCGTTTTTTTTCAAAATAACATTTTATATATTTTATAATGAGATTATATAAAATAAATTAAATAATGTTCAATAAATTAATCTTTGATGTTCACTTTTAAAACTGTCGAACAATGCAGTCCATTTAATTATAAATCACAGACACAATATGTCAGTCATTTTCTTTTTAATCTTCAAAATATTTTGAAGTTTGTCTACATTTATTAAAGAAGGTATTTTGACGTTTTAATAAATTAAAATATTCCAAAATTTCATTCTCTTCAACAATCACATTAAAATATTAATACATGTTGTCGGTCTGTCCATTACTAAAATGTCAGTCCATGTCATAAAATTGTCCATTACTAAAATGTTAACCCGAATTTTCGATTTGTCCACTAATATCCATTTCTTCCAAACATTACACGTTTGAACATCACCCATAAAAGATACTCCTGTCCACTAATGCTACCATTTCAGTTCCAATAAGTAGAACTATTTCATACATCATCTTCACTGACTCTAAATGCCAATCTTAACTAATTATTTGTATTATTGTTTCCTTATTTTAGACTTCTAATGTACTCCTATGTTCCCTTATATATATATATATACACACACACAGAGGTAGGTAAAGTACTTTCATTTGTTACTTAAGTTAAAGTACAAGTAATCTTTAAAAAATGTACTCAAGATAAAGTAAAAGTATACGTTATCAAAAGTACTTAAGTTGAAGTACAAAAGTAAGTGTTTTATAATGTACTTAAGTACTGAAAAGTAAGAAGTACTTTTTCAAAAATGAATGAGGAGCGCGCATGCGTGAAACAAGTGACGTCATCACCTATCGAAAAAGCCGATTGGCTACCTTAAAATACTTTACTGAATGACTCTTCTGATTGGTTAATGAAACCCAAATGTTTTGGTAAACAAAATCTGGAATAATCCCGTTTCGGTATCTTCCCCCTCTCAGTACCTGACATTGAGAGGTGGCAGATTGAAAGCGGGTTTTTCCAGAATTTGTTTACCAATTTTGAATGAAATTGTCAAGCATACAGCTGTTTTGTTACTTCGTACTTTTCAGATTTTCGCAACATCGTACTTAAGTTAAAATACAAATTTTTTCCCAACATTGTACTTAAGTTCTCGAAAAAGCTACTTAGTATAATTTATCTACTTCACTCTTTCTCTCTCTATAATATATATATTATATATATATATATAATATTACAGTCAAAAGCCGAAATGACTGAGTTCGGCTTTTATAACGTAACATAATGACATGACCTGACCTGACCTAACCTAATCAGTAATTTCGACTTTAGACTAACTGTTAGGTTAGGTTACCATGTTACATATATGTGTTATCTATTATATATTTTCGCCTGTCTGTTTGTTTGTTTGTTTGTTTGTTTGTCCTTTATGGAAGCGCAAACCGTTTGACCTAGAGCTATCAAATTTGGCACGGGAACCTCTTATGGGATGAAGAATGTTAATAAATTAAATAATTAAAATTACTGGGCCTGAAGGCCCCAGCACCGCGATTAAACTACAGAAAAGAATGCAGCCGTGAAAATGTTGAACTTCACATTATGTCAAGATTTCTGAATCTTAACATTTTCATGACTAATTATTTGGTCAATAAAACTATAGAAAAGAACACAGTCATGAAAATCTTGAGCTTCACATATAATTATTTTTTAGGACGACTTCAAACCGTTTGACCTAGAGCTAATAAATTTGGCACGGGAACCTCTTATGGGATGAAGAATGTCAACACAGAGTCGGTCAGCCTGTCTGTTTGCCTGTTTGTGCGAATAGTTACAGGAAGTTAATGTGGCAATGTTTTTTTGCAGTTTTTGAAAATCCCAACAACTTTACCATGCCACCAAAGAAACGGGCAAGTTTGGACAGATCTACATCAGCAGCCAGAAAAAATAAAGAAGCCCGGAAGCAGGAAAGCTCACAAGAAAGACAATCACGCCTTGAAGTTGACCGTGAACGACATGCAACAGCCAGAGCAAGAGAAAACCTCCAAGAAAGACAATCACGTCTTGAAGCTGTTCGAGAAAGTGTAGCAGCTACCAGAGCAAGAGAAACACTGCAAGAAAGACAATCACGTCTTGAAGCTGTCCGAGAAAGTGCAGCAGCTACCAGAGCAAGAGAAACACCCCAAGAAAGACAATCACGCCTTGAAGCTGACCGTGAACGACATGCAACAGCAATGTAAAATTTATCCCGGGCAACGCCGGGTACCTCAGCTAGTATGTTATAAAAGCCGAAATCAGTCATTCCGGCTTTTGACTAGGGCATGGTTAATTAATCATTTTTAGGAAAAAGTGATGAATGATGAAATTTTCTAATTAATCAACGATTAAATTATCAAAAATTATTAAAAATTAAATACTTCTGAAAAGAATAAGAAAGAGCTTTATTGTTTCTGTTGCGTGAGAAGACTGAAGAAAACATTTTGCTTAAACATTTAGTTTGCGTTAGTTCAAGAAATCAGGCATGGTCGGATTAGACAGTTTATACCCGCAAAAAGGTGCCAAATTCAAATGATACATTACAAAATTTAAGGTAAAATGATAGTGAAATTATGATGAAAATTAATCACTTTCCATCATTTTTTAAAATATTTTTTGATTAATTAATGATTAAATTTGAAACAATGATTAACTGTATAATTGGTTGCTAATGTAAAAATGAACAATGAATAATTTCAATATTCATTTTTACATAAGAACCAAAATCGCTTAATTACGCGAGTTTGGATAAAAAATTTATTTGTTGCTTTCTATTTTTTTTCAGTGTCACAACCATGCGACCTACCATTCCTATGGTTTAAGTCGTATCCATATCTCCATATCTTATCTTGACCATTATCCTATATCATTTTTATTAAATATTCATTATTACTCGTGTCAGTCTACGCATCCGTACTTGTTCGTTCAAAGTCGTCCAAATACGTTCGCATGTATTATTTTTTTATTTTTTTTCTCTTTTAAATGCGTTCACCTCTCGCAAGCTGCTCATTCATGCTGATTCAGGGTGTTCGAATTTCGATGACGTCGCCAAAAGCAAGTATCTGAATTCGAAATCCTCTCGCTTCTACTACAAACTTATAACATAAGGTGTTATGTTGTATGTTATATTATTATAATATACTGTATTGTTTCCCTGCCTGGCCACTAGTTCATTATCGGCTTACGTCACATAGTTATCCCCGTTCTCATTACTTGTACTTACTATTTCTACCTAAATGTCATTCAAATTCTATATTACTTATGTATTACGTTATCATAAATGTCTGTGTACTTCCAATGAAAAGTACACCGTATTTTTGTCCGCTTTCCTCATCGCTGGCTAATTAGACTTTCAAACTCTGATAACCAACCAGGTTCTAATAATATTTTACATAATTTGGCGTAATTATTGTTAACTATAAATATATACCATTGTTGTTAATCCCCTTTAAATTATAGAACAACGGTTAACTCCCCTTCATTATATCAATTGTATCACCTATTTAGATTACTTCAGTAGTAGATATGTCAATTAACAATTTGCTAAAATTGTAATTAAATATAATACTTTAATGTAATTGATGTACCGTATTTTAATGAAACTGTAATTAATAATAGTAGTTTAGTATAGTGTAATTAATGTATTTTAACGACGATAATTAACGATAATAAGCGAATGTGAATTGGTTGGTAATTGTAATCATAGTTATAGTAGACCGAAATTACAATGTACTCAGGGTGTACTTGGATTGTACTCAATGTACTACAAAATTATGTCGCCCTTTAGAAATGCATACTCGGCGAAAATACGATTATTTTTTTTATTATTTTTCCGTTGGGATAAATTTTGATGTGCTTTCTACTGTACTTTGCCAAATAATTGGTGACTCGCTCTTTTTAAAATTTTTTAATCATTTTTTACATTTAGCTTAATAATGAATTCTGAGAAACTTTTTGCAATGTTCATAATTTGTATACATTCTCTCTCCGTTATAAAAGATGAAGTCATGTCTTGCCTAAGCATTTAGTTGTAAATCTTAAACCTTTAATTTTTACTCATATCCATATTTTAGTGTAAAGATGCATAGTTGAATTTCCACTTTTAGTTAACTTGGCAGATCATGATAACATCAGATCTGAAAATACGCGGTTTAAGATAAAAATATGGCTTCATCTTCAAATATCTTGTTTATTCGTTTAAACCTTACCACAGCTAAAAGATTTACTTTATTTTCAAATATTGTGCGAAAATAATGCAGCCTCTTCAACATTTAATAATGATGATGTTAGTAGAATCGGGGTATATAAAGCCCACCAATTTCTTCCATGTTCATTCTGATTCCAACTACGAGGCTGAGCATTACCTGTAACAGTTTAGGAGTAAAACACAGTCAGAAAAAGTCTTTATCTTCTCCTTCGAGCCGTGCTCTCTTCAGAAAACTTAGTCATTAGAATCTCCCGATAAGTTACAAGAAGAATCGGGGAGAAACCTCAAAGAATTTAATAAGCCTCTCAGAATCCTCCGAGCCACTAAAGAAGAACTCGGAGAGTAGTATAGAAGAAACTACTGCAAGTAACAGATCCGTTGCTGCCTCCTAACCAGAACCCCCGTCGATTTCGAACCAACCCAGGGCCATAAAAGGAGGGGTTAACATTAAAGTACAAAAATGTGACGTTATAGTCTACGAAAATTTAAAAAAATTTATGTAGCAGTTGAGTTCCTTTCGTGTATATTAATAGAGAAAACAAACGAACGAAAGAATAAATTCTATTCAATTTATACGTCTATATTTAATTCAAATACACAAACTGAAACTCAAACAAATGATAAAATATTGACAAAGAGAGTAAATCAGAGCAAAACTTGAATGTTCCATTACTACAACAGATTACAATTAATAAAAATGAATATCACTGAAACAATGATGTGGCGAATTGCATTCATTTTTAAAGCAAACAAAAACCTTTATAGATAGATAGAATAACCTTTATTAATAATAATAAAATAAATAAATTATTTTAATTTACAATGACATGAATAATTGTGAAGCTCGACTATTTATTTTATTTAATTTGGCCCTTAAGCTTTAGGCTTTACTGGGCTCTTATTAAAAATAAGCAGCTAGTTGTTATAAATTTATAATAATAAATAGGTAAATAAGTATTATTAATAGTTAAAACATGTATTACAATATTAAACAATATTAATGGACAATATTAAACAATATTAGTGGACATTAGTAGTATAGCCGAAAAAGGGGAGAGTGCAAGAATGTTGCAAGTGATGACGTAATGTTGCAAGGTTGCAAATGGGGTGTGAGTTGTTGCAAAGGGGTGTGGTGGCTGTTGCAAAGGGGGGAGGGGGAGGGGATTGCAAAAAAAAGAAAAAAATACCCCAAAGGGCCCTTTGTTGCCAACCTAGGTTGCAAGGGGCATGCAACTTGGGGGCCTCCCCCAAGCTATTCCCCCCAAAGGGCCAGAGAGAAAGGAGGAGAGAAAGGAGGAGAGGTGTTCACCTGGCAGGAGCCAAGTGCATATTAAGACTTCAGCCGAGTAGGCGTTGTTTTATAGGCTCCTAATCAGCCAGAATCAGCCAGTTGGCTGAATCAGCCAGTTGACTGAGCCAAGGGGGGAGGGGTACACCTGAAGGAGAGAGAGAGACCTGAAGGAGAGAGAGAGAGAGACGCCTGAAGGAGAGAGAGAGAGAGAGACACCTGTAGGAGAGAGAGAGAGACACCTGTAGGAGAGAGAGAGAGACACCTGAAGGAGAGAGAGGAGTTCTCCCCCAAGTTATTTTCGTTTTCCTAACCTAAGAGGCCTCTAAGGGGTTTTACCAAAGGGCCTGAAAGAGAAGGACCAGAGGTCCTTGCTCGGCTGGGAGCCGAGCTTGAATGATTCTTTCATCAGCTTCTCGGTCTTTTATAAGCCTCTATTCTGGCTGAGTTGCCAGATAGCGCAATGTGTTCAGTTGCCAGATAGCGCCATGTGTCCCAGAAATCCATATATTAATCATCCATTGTGTAACACAATATACATATATGACGGTAGTTAATCCAATTAAATTCTGTTTATTAAATAAATAATTTTACACACTCAATCTTTATTAATTGCATACCTTTCCAGTTTTTTTGCAATGATCGGATTGCTCTTGCTAGATATATATTATTATGCTTATACATATATATATATATTCTTTTAAACATCTTATGTTAGGTATATGTAAATATATATATATATATATATATATATATATATATATATATATTATTTATTTTTCTTTTTACAACATTGAATTGTAATTTTTAAACTTTTCGAAACAAATAACATAGTTAACCACACATAATTCAACATAGAAAACTTAATAATAGAAAATAATTAATTTTATGGTTAACTAGTTTATTTCGACATAAGTTTACTATAATTATATATATACAGTCTTTTAAACAGCTTATGATACATATATATATATATATAATATATATATATATATATATATATATAATATATATATATACACATATATCTGAACTCTTTCAGCTAAAGAAGCCTTATGTATAGAATTGGTTGTGTAATAGCTGATATTAAACTCTTTCAACATGTTCTGAAAAACACGGCGTATAAATTCCTTCCCCATATCCGTACAAAAATAGCTATATATATATATTATAGTGTTTCACTATAGATGTATAGATGTATATAGGGTTTTACAATAGATGTATATAGTGTTTAACGATTAGAATCAAATATAACATTAACTTGAACTTCATTAAACTTAGTTAAACTTTTCGAATGTTCTGAAAAGCACGGCTTATAATTTCCTTCCCCATATCCGTACAAAAATAGCACTTCAAGACATTATTGTATAGAAATAAGGTAACACAAGTACTACAAGAAATAAATAAAAGTACCCACAAACAAATCTGTAGTGAAACAAAAAAAAAAAAAGCAAAACAGGCCGCGTGACCCTGAACATTTTAATGAGAAAGAAATGTACTTTAATATTATGTTTATTAAATTCTCCTAAAATAATTATATAAGACCGAAGTAATGGTCTGACGTTGGGGTGAATCCAATTAAATTCTGAAAATTGAAACAATATGAAAATTTACGAAACAATTCAATTAAAAGTTGAAATTATCCAAAATACAATCCGCTAGAGGAAAGGAATTCCGAGAATCTGCCCAACTCGATTGACCATAATGACCTTTCTCCTAGACAGCTTGAACAAAACCTGTCTCGACTCCATTTCTTAGATATGCCCACAATTATATATATATATATATATATATATATATATATATATAGAGAGAGAGAGAGAGAGAGAGAGAGAGAGAGAGAGAGAGAGTTTTGTTCAAATAACGGGATATGCTTGTATCTTTTGCCATTGTGTTCGAACACAATTGTTCGAAAACCATAGTTCGAAAAACAGTTGTTCGAAGCAGCAATTATTCGACGTTATAATTGTTCGAATGAACAACCAACTAAATAAAATCTTAGTTGCCAAGACGCAAACACGAAGATGTAAATAAGAAGGTTAGCCTCTTCATTTAAGCTATAACATTTATACTACTGCAGCACTATAAATGTTATAGCTTAAATGAAGAGTTTGTTTCTAGTGAGAAAGGAAATCCAAATCGAAAACCATACCCATATTATGTTATATCAGTCAGGGTGAGTCTTCTGCCACGTCAGGCGTACGCTAGGTTAGGCTGTAGAGCAATTTCCCCATGTCATCAACTTTCGGACAGTCAGGGATCGTTGGGCGTGATTTCCGACTTTTCCAAAAAATATGTGGCCGTAAAATTACCTACTGTACTTACCCCTACCATACCTCTTTGTTTAGGAGTGTATCGTACTTACTGATGTCATGCAGGGATGACACTAATAACATGTAAGTAAAAATAAAAACCGGAAACTATAAAAAATCTATTTAAAATAACAGGATCATTTGACCGAGGCAGTAGTATGCCCGAAAAACATCGTAATGCACGATTTTTTCTATGGAGCAATAATAATTAACTCTTTCTCGCCGAATTGGTAAGCTTTTCACCCGACCTTAGACCCCCAGTTTAACATGGATTCAGAAAACATCTTGTCGATGGGAGTCATTGCTTACTCTTCCAAATTTCAACATAACAGGATTATTGAACCGGATTTTAAAATAACAGGATCATTTGACGAGTCAGTAGTATGACCGAAAAGCATGCATGATTTTCTCTTTAGTAATAATAACAACTAGCTCGAAGAGTGACAACGGATAAAGTTTTCACGTCACCTTAGATCCACAGTTTAATGTGGAAACTGAATGCTATTTTAAAAATATAATTAGGCTATATTTTCTTTATTATAAAATAAGTTAACAATTATGTTAACACAAGAAAACAATACTTGTAAGTAAAAATATAATATAAGGGACTACCATAGAAATGTAAGTGTCTATAATTCCAGAAGCACGATTTTATATATATGTTACTCGTCCGGTCCCGTTATAGCGGATTGGTACACGTCATAGCTCCACCCAGCTACGCCGGCAGCCAATCACTACGAACATCTGGTCTTGTCTTTTGGGGCGGAGCTTGGCGATTGTGCATATAAAAGGGGATATTTTTCAGTTTGGAGTAACAGTAGCTATTTTCGCGTCAGTGAATAATTATTCCCTCCACCATGGACCTGTACGTCTCCCCAGACTTGTATGAAGAGAGTGATACTGCAGCATTAACGACAATTAGCCTTTTTAATGCGGTTGACCGTGATGAATTATTTACAACGCAAACCGTAGAAGATATGTGCAGTGACGCTCCTTACAATCCGACGCAAGGGACTACCATAGAAATGTAAGTGTCTATAATTAGAATTTCTATATATATGGATGGGGTGTAGTATCTCGTCAAATAGATACTCGCCAAAATTTTTTTTATGCCAATCAATGTTATTTTGTTACCCCATTATGCTAAAATCGAAATTTTTATGGCGTTCAATGTTATTCCTCGAACCAAAGATATCTTCACATAATGGGGATCTGTCTGTATACTCTGTATATGTTTTAAAAGAATGAACATTATTCCTTTAAGGTCCGATGAGGATTTGACACGTGTTATACAATCTGTTGAAGAATCTCGGAATACGGGGGATATACTGAACAGTCAACAATGTCACACATCCTCCACCATGGACCTGTACGTCCCCGGAATTGTATGAAGAACGTGATACTGCAGCATTAACCGCAATTAGTCTTTTCAATGCGATTGACCGTGGCGAATTATTTCCAACGCAAACCGTTGAAGATATTTGCAGTGACGCTCCTTACAACCCGACGCAGGGGACTACCATAGGGGGAAACAAAACAAAAAACAAAAAAAAAAAAAAAAATGTTAAAAAAAGTGTCTATAATTCGTTTTTATATATATATGGAGAGTTGTAGTATCTCGTCAAATAGATACTCGCCAAAATTTTTTATGCATCAATGTTTTTGGTTATCCCCATTATGCTAAAATCGAAATTTTTATGGCAATCAATGTTATTCCTCGAACCAAAGATATCTTCACATAATGGGGATCTGTCTGTATACTCTGTATATGTTTTAAAAGAATGAACATTATTCCTTTAAGGTCCGATGAGGATTTGACACGTGTTATACAATCTTTTGAAGAATCTCGGAATAGGGAGGATATAATGATCAGTCAACAATGTCACACCGAAATAATGTAAGTGTTTTCGATCTTTTTGGGTAAGAAGACACAATATATTTTCATAAATTTATTAAATGAAAGAAATCAGTACAATAAACAACTACAGAATATATCGTTACAAATATACGAACAAAAACATTATATATACAACGAGTACGTACAATTGGAAAACGGATTTTTATCTGTCTGCATACCATTTCATCGTTTCGGCGAGTGTGACACGGGTCAAATAAATTTAAAAAATTTATAAATTCTTTATCATGACATATGCATGAGAAATGAGACGCAGTACATTCCGCAAACATTAGTAAAATATCCTTGCATGCGAAATGGGTTCCATACAACTTCGGGAATATGTAACTGAGCGAGAAATTTTACAATAATAGGGTCACTCCAGGGTTGAGTACCGAGTGAATCAAAATAGTACAGGCGCTGTCTATTTTTAAAATAGACAGCGATCCAGTGAATCCCTTCATTACCGATGAGTCTGTGTTCACAATAAGACTACCGCATTCTCGCGTACTTGGCAAACTCAATGTTTCATTCTTCGCAAACACGCCGATAAATTTGGAACGTGTGACTCGCTCCATTACTTTCTGAAGTGTATTAGCATCCATTTAAAAGTCAGTGATAACGCTCCTAAATCTATCTACTTCTATTAGGGCTTGCGATTCGAGATATACTAGTACACTAATAGGAGCGTCTATAGGCTTGGCGAATTCCAGCCGCACTGAGATGTTTCCGCTCTGCTGTGGGGTTAAATGGGTATTTACGCTAGCAGATAAGTCAGGTGTAATGTCAAACGGATAAAGGTTAAATTGATCAATGAATTCTTCCTGCGTTACCCATTACCAAGCTCATCACAATCACCTGCAATATGGGTCAGATTACTATAGGCTCTGGCACAAAGCGGTAACACAGCGTCTGATGAATAGTCCGTACCCATTGTTCCACCCAAAGCAGTGCCATTAACGTATAGAGTTATATTTTTAAGTCCGAAATTCTCGAATTTAAAGGCACTCTTTTTATATTTTCCATTCACCGAAGCGTGGTCCTGCATGCCGATTAATATCCTTTTAGGAAGATTTCCCAGGGCAATGTTTTCTATCTGCTTCGATGCCAACCCTGCAGGAACCGTATATAGTTTGATCTGCACTCTGTTAATAGGATATTTCACTGTAGCGTTTAGTAAATTTTTCTCAATTTCTAGTTGTTTTGGTGAACTTAATTTCACTCGCCGTACGCGGAGGTATGTGTCCATAATGTGAACCACAACGGGCTTTGCACCCTCTTCTTGATCCGCAGCCAGATTTAAGCAGATCTCAGGACTCGTGCGGGTGAGCTTTATTTTCATATCCACCCCGTTCACAAGCAACTTCTCCTGGAAAGTGAAATCTGTGTGCAACCGTCCAAAACACTCGTATATTTTCTTTTTAGAATTTTTAAATTTGTCCTTTATACTATTTTCATCTTTAGTTTGATAATATCCCTCCGCACTTAAAAAGGTAGCCTTCGCTTCTTTGGAAAAGTTGAGGACATTTTCCAGATAGGCTCGTAGATGATAGTACCCCGTGCCTGCCGATATGTTGGTCTGATTTAAATATACGTCACACTGGTTGAATATGGAGTGCAGAAAGTTTGTTTCAGGGTATACAGCATATTTGTCATCGCAGACCGTTCCATCAGAATGGGCTATACGTAGCTTAGCGTACATGTGCACACAGCTTGGATCAAAAAAGTAAGGACCTGAGCTGGGTATCACGAATTCTATAGGTGCACTCGGGGAACTAATTGTGTTTAAAGGGTTAATTGTAATAAAGTCACTGTGCTCAATAGAAACTTGGGTTGGAGGTAGCTCAAAAAGGGACAGCTCCGATTTACAGCATTGTGAACTACATGGGTGGATGAAGCGTGCCATGGCGAAATAGTGACTCCTCTCTCGACAAGTGGTAAACAAACTATGATTCATGAGATCAATGTCCTTAGCTTATATCAGTCAAAAAAGTGGTCAACCATAGGTTTCATTCGCTTACAGCACTTCTTTTTTGATAGCCTTTTACGTTTAATACCACGTGACCCCTTCTTCCGGGCAGCCCTCTTCTTCTTCCCGCCACCACGCATTTTCTCTTTGCATCTTTGATGATTTCGTCCCGTGTACGCTTTAAATGTTTTTTTAGAGCTTCTTTAGGTTTAGCCCCGGCCAATATGTCTTCTGCAGTGTTAAGGCCTGATTGTAGCGCTTTCCTTCCAAGGTATCTGGCACCCCTCTTCAGCAAAGGAACAGCCGTACGTAGTATGGATGAAAAAATGGACCCAAGTCCACTACCGCGCTGGTATCGCATCCCTCGATAGACGGTGAAAGGCTTTCTATCCATTATAACTCAGTGCGTCGAAAGTGTAGCTTCACTGTTAAGCTCCCGTTACCGAATGGGAAGTTTTCACCCTCAATCGTTCTTATATATATTGTGATATTGGTTATTAAATTAGTTGCGACATTCACATAATGGGGTCTGTCATATGTAATACTCAAACTCCTTCCTCTATGGTTGGGGATGTGAGCAATGCGCAGCAGGCGTGCCTGGGTATCCCCAACAAACTGGTGCTCCACTATATTACTGTAAATATAGCACATGTCTGGGGACCTTTCAGCCAATTTCTCCATCTTCAATTGATACATTAATCTGGACAAGTCATGCTGTGTCTCGTGAAATGTGTCTCTTTGGAAGGCTGCGCTATATCGGCCATTGGCTAGAATTTGGAACTTTCTATGTCTTTAATACGTCTGTTAGTCTTTGATTTTAGGATTAGTGTATGTGCAGGGTTGTTTACGATTTCGTATACTAAATCATTCGTAAGGTTTGAGTTTCTTAAACTTACGTTTAAGCCTCTCACAACATCCTCGGCCGAACCATATTGACCCGGCCCTAGTCTTACTTCTGTACTGTAATACCGTGCAATCTTAGTCCGAGCGATACGCATAGTTTCATCCATAGCTACCCCAGCTTTTTCACACTCGTCAATGTCTCTAAGAATCGTAAAAACGGTTTCTTTATGTTCAATATTTAAAAAGGGTGTCCAGCTGAATTTCGCATATCCCCACCTCATACGAATCACGACCCAATTCAATGTGCATGGAGTTCTGTTACAAAGTTGGCTAGTGTGTTGTTAGGGTGTACAGACAGGGACGAGGAGGACGGGAGTGTGACGTAGAAATGGTTAGGAGCCATGTTGCATACTATTTAAGCTTCATTATTGCATCAGCTTTTATATAGGTGTTGAAGCTTTCTGGGTACCCTAGCCATTTCACCAGGTACATTTTTCTCTTCCTGAACCTTTGCTTCCTAAAATTTTCTCAATTTTAAACACTTTTTTCTAAATTAAACGCAACTTTCTGCAATTCCTCGCGGTAAAAGCCTCCTGAGATTTCTTCCCCATTCAAATCTTCAATGTAATACATCATTATCTCACCTTTAGGTCTCACAGCCCTAACTTTAAAAATCTCGCGTGTCCATCCTTGCTCAAAACCCTTTGCGAATTTATTCCCCGAACGCGACAGCCTTACATAATCATTGATTTTGAAGCGCGCAGAGTGTGGTGGTGGTGGTGATCCATCTCTCTCGGGAGCGTACCTCTTTCTAAAACTTCGTTAGGTGTTGTCCCAATCGTGCGATGGTGTGAGCGGTTGTAGGATGATGCCAATGATTCCAGAATGTCTAGAAATCTGTATGTGTTTTTATGTGTAAAATAACGGTGCATGCGTTCCTTTATGGTGCGCTGAACTCTTTCAGCTAAAGAAGCCTTATGTATAGAATTGGTTGTGTAATAGCTGATATTAAACTCTGTCAACATGTTCTGAAAAGCACGGCCTATAAATTCCTTCCCCATATCCGTACAAAAATAGCCAGGAACCCTGTTTTCTTTTAACATTAGCGTTTTGGTGGCTTTAGCAACTGTTTCAGGTGATTTATTTTTCAGAGGAACTAGCCACAGATATCTAGAGAATACGTCTATTATGAATAGAATGTAGCGGTAACCATCGTTATACACAGAATATCTTTGCATGTCTGTTAAATCTGCTTGCCAAATAGAATCAATCGAGGAAGCCGTTGTCTTGGCTGTTTTAAACCTTTTTCTCACAGGCTTATGAAGCGTATAAGCGTCCTGCTCCCTCAAAAATCTTTCAACATTTTTTTTCCTACTCCGTAAACACTTCTGTACAGTCTATCTACGCCGCCGTAAGAGGATGGGGTAGAAATGTCATAATAGCGTTTAGTTAATACGTTAGCCATTTGCGTATTTTAGAGGCACGGGTAGGGTTGGTTTAACCTCTTCTTGCTCCTCTTCAAAGGTGTTACCGCCGGGGGTGACGGCGCCTTCAATTGTGTCACAGGCGTTGCATGTTCCAAGTCTTTTAACCTGTTCAGATTTCCTATCAACGTTTTAGGGACATTTATTTGTTGTAGTCTTGCTTTAATATGCTTCCATCCTGATGGTGATGGCCTATCCCACTTTCTCACCAGATCATGGACAATGTCTACGATATTCGATCCCTGTACCTTTGATCCTTCCACAATGATCTCCCCTGTATCGGTCCATTGTATGGCGGGATCCTCATTCAATAGATTATAAAGACTTAAGCCTTTACTCCTCAATGTAAGTGGGAGGGTATTTTTAATACATGTTCGATATGTTGTGTGGCTAATCTTTTTGGTTGGTCAGCTGTATCGTCGGGCTCAGATCCTATGTCGCCATGTCCATCGTCCCCCGTGCTGTGCCTAATAACCACAGGAATCTCTGTAGGGCTCTTATAATTTTCGTACTCGTGAAGAAATTTCTGCAGAGCTTCTTGGTATAAGATTCTTTTCTCATCAGGTGTTTTTTCACTGTTTAATAGGGCTAACAATTCGCTTTCCATTCTTTTAAGTCTGCTTTTACGGGGATCTAGATACGTGTCTGGATTCCTTTGCAGTGAAGCGTACACCTCGTGGGGAATCACTACCACTTTCTTCATTATATTAATCTAGTCAGTAAAGGACCCAAAACTGAAAATAAGATGGGGAGAAATGACCCTCCTGTTTGTACAATAATTCGTTTTTTCTTCGCTACAGTTTGGCTTTTACGAGCGAGTGCACGTATTATGTTCTTGTAGCGGCGTAGGCGAGCCTTCTGATGGGTTTTCATTGATACATTGCAATTTATAACGTTAAGACAGATTTCACAGATGCATTTTAAAAAGTCGGCATCGATATTTTTAATAAACATCTGCTGCATTGCCCGGGGCAGTCGATGATAGATTTTTATTAATTCACGGTATTTCTTTAGTCTCTTTGTCATTCTGGAATATACACCGTTTCAGGCTCGTTTGGAAATATTCGTTCGCAGAAGCACTCTAAACGTGTTTCGCGGATGAAGGTCGCAAAGCAAATATCCGTAACGCGTGCTTGTAGCTTCTTTATAAACTTCCAAAAACTCCTTACGCTGATTCGGGAACATTTGATTGGCTAATACCCCAATTTGTGATACATCTCTACGTTGCGCGAATAAGACTAGATATTGCGTATTTAACGACACATCGCGCATGTATCTATTTTTGAAAAATAGATTCTGATTGATGAAGAACACGCTTATGTTAAGATGGTGGGAGAATACTGTAAATGTCTCGGCAAACGTTTTATCCATCTCCAACATGAGATCGTCAATTACAATGATTGTATGTTCATTTCCCTTTAACGAATTAACGTCATATACGCCTTTGTGGAACAAAATATCATCTTGGTACTCGTTGAACACTGATTGATACGTCGAATAGCACCATATAACTTTATGCACAAATTTCGAGAACATCTCCCCTTTTCTTTAATGATTTTAAGCATAAACACAGTTTTACCACATCCTGTAGGTCCAGATATAATACATGTGGATGGGCTCGTGAATCTGAATTTTTCTACAGAGTCCATTTCTAACACGTCACACTCCTAAGTGGGTCATTTACAAAATATTACAAATTTTGAGTGCTGTTCCTTATATTTCTTCTCCCACAGAACCGTGAATGACGATGAGGTAGAGCAGCCCATCATTACGGATGACCTCGACGACAGTGTAGTTGTGATCTCCTCCCCTGCCAACGAACCCTCACCAGCGATACCGGTAGCACGTCCAAAGCGGAGGTATGAGAACCCACGTCAGGTATAAAGCGACCGAAATACGCGCCTGTTGCAGCGGTAATAGATCCCCAACCCTCAACCTCTTACGCAACAACCCCCCAGCAGCACCTCCCGCTAATATATCCCCTTATTCATCCGCCGCCCCCCGTTCTGTTAAGTCTACAATAATAGAGCCCCAACCATCAACCTCCTACGCAACAGGCCCCCATCAGCAGCACCTTCCGCTAATATACCCC
Source organism: Bathynomus jamesi (assembly GCA_023014485.1). NCBI lineage: Eukaryota > Metazoa > Arthropoda > Malacostraca > Isopoda > Cirolanidae > Bathynomus > Bathynomus jamesi. The sequence goes on along the minus strand of JAJOZX010001226.1, from coordinate 292,619 downwards.
TAATTCATCCGCCGCCCCCCGTTCTGTTGAGGAGATATAACGCTCGAATTGGTGCGATCCGCAGCCCCCACCCCAGCCTTGACTAGAAATCGGTATAGAGTCAGGGTCGACCCTAGAGTCATGTATAGCAATGGAATTGAGCGCGGCTACGCCGGGTTGTAGAGCGTATTATAGAGTTTGCTCTTCAGAATCGCGACGAGCGTGAAGTCAGGACGAGTCTGTCCTTTGGATTCGGGTCAGATGACGGTGATGTAGACGATTATTGGGTGATAGTGCCATTTAGACGTTTGGCGGCTGAAGATGTAGAATATATATTAGGACGTATAATGCAAGCCGCCCAAAGTAGTATAGCCTTCAATATGGACAACTTCACGGTAAATATTGACCATGTATACCGTGTTGCGGGTCATAGTGCCATACCGTATACTCTTAACTTCAATTCTCGCTATTATAGACGGCATATAAACGTCGATCGTGGTTGCGGCTTTATAGCAGTACTCTTAGCACGTATGTTTACTGTACAAAATACACGAACTCAAAAAATTTGGTTGCCTACAGTCGTGGAGCGTGCCCGTAAACTAGCTGTAGACTGTGAACTTGAATTTGACTGTAATATGGGTCCTGAAGAGCTGAGAAGGGTAGAACAGGAAATGAATGTCCGCATAGTTGTGTTTGGGTTGGATGATCGTCGTAGGACTGTGTATGTTTTTAAAAGCTGTGTGAGAGATCGTACAAGACCCCTACTTATTTTAGGATTGTCAGGGACAACGTATCTCCCCATCCGTAATATAAGGTGGCTTTACGCGAGTTATGACAAAAGTCGAAAATATGGGAGACATCATGATTTGTGTAAGGGGTGCCTCGAGTTTGCGGATGATATAGTGAGACATTGTAAAGAATGTCACATGGTATGTGAGCAGTGTAAAAGCACCAAATGTGAAAGCCGTGTAGTTGAAGCTGAGAAGAGAGACTGTGATGTGTGTAGACGCACATTTTTCAATAATAGCTGTTTTGATTTCCATAAATCAATTGGCACGTGCAGGAAAATGAGAATCTGTGAATGTGGTATGTTTCACACAATGGATAATTGGGGAAAATTTAAGCACAAGTGTGACGTAATTCACTGTCCTACATGCCAGGAGGAATATAAGGCGGATGGAGTAAAGCATGTATGTTATATGAAAGATGCTAAGCCTAAAAATAACCCTTGTATAACTGTATACTACGATATAGAAACATATACGAACGCTGAAACCAAAGAGGTAATTCCACATTTACTTGTGAGCCAGACATCTGTGATGAGTGTATGGTATCGAATGTGACGAGTGCCCCAAATGTGGTAAACGGACAAACGTTTTTAAAACGAATGTCGCGATAGTCCTGTGAAACTATTTGTGTCCTATATTGTCAAGTTAGCCGACAAGTTCAAAAAAATGACTGTGTATATTCTCGCCCATAACGGGGCAAAGTTTGACACGCAGTTCCTTTATAAGGAGTTGCTTGAACACGAATCCTCTGAGATATTTACAGGTGATCCATTGAAAAGAGGCAACAAATTAATACAGATGCAGATAAGAGGCAATGTACAATTTAAAGATACTTTATTATTCACACCTTGTAAATTAGCAAAGCTACCCAAGGTGATGGGAGTAGCAGCTGAAGTTTCCAAAGGATACTTCCCTTACACTTTCCTCACCAGCGAGACTTTAAACTACGTAGGCCCACCACCCCCAAACATTATTTTGACTGTATGGATGAACGTGAAGACTTTGATCGATACTACGACAGTTTTAATGAAAGTAACCCTTATAATATAGCTGATGAATGTGAGCGTTATTGCGTGAATGATGTGCGCGTGCTTAGAGTATGTTTCCAGGCCTTTAGAAGGATGTACATAGCCCGTTTCAAATGCGATCCACTGCAAGTCGCAACCACCATCGCATCATTATGTTTTACGGTGTTCAAGAATAACTTCATGCCGAAAGACACCTTAGCCATTATTCACCGAAACAATCCCCGCAGTTACGGGCACAAGGCTATTTACTGGCTCATACACCTACAGCAACAGACAGGTGTATACATAAAGCACGCCCGCAACACGGGTGAAGTACCCATTAAGATTAATGGACGTGTTTTTTGGGTTGATGGGTTAAGTGAAAACCGTGTCACTGGTGTGAAGACTGTGTACTCCTTTAACGGTTGCTGGTGGCATGGATGCCCCCGTCCTGAGTGCGGAATCACCGGAGATATCCACGGTAGGTCTCCTGCCGACTGTCTTGCATCGACCCGCACCCGCGATCAACTTATAGGATCACAGTTCACTCACAAAGTCTTGTGGGAGCATGAATATGATGCACGGATGGAGACAGACGAGGTGTACCGTGAGGAAATAAAAACGATCAAGCGTTCAATGGTGCTGGATCCTCTCAAATGTGGTGATAGCTTGTTTGGAGGACGTACAAATCCTTTCAGACTATACTTTCCACCTACGGAGGGCGTGAAGCTCCATTACTACGATTTCTGTTCTTTATACCCATACGTGATGAAGAGCAATCCGTACCCCGTGGGCGCTCCTGAGAAACTGGTGGGACCTAGCCTACCCTCCATCAATGAATTTTCAAAAAATTTGAATGATCGTTACTTTGGGCTCTCTTTCGTAGACGTACTCCCCCCACGCAATTTATGGATGCCGATCTTACCTGTCGTTATCGACGACAAGCTCATGTTTCCCCTGTGCGTGAAGTGCGCGGAAGAGGATAACGGCGAATGTAACCATATACCCCACCAGCGTAAGATCAGAGGCGTATATACAAGTCCTGAGTTGGCCCTAGCCGTACGCCATGGTTATAGAATACTGAAGATACATGAGGTGTGGAGGTTTCAGAAGCTACCCAACCTTTTCACACCATATATAAACACCTTTTTGAAGGATAAGGTTGAGGCATCAGGGTATCCGCGAGGAGTTGATACCGAAGATGAAAAGTCTGCCTATATTCAACGTTACCGCGACCGCGAAGGTATACAACTTGATCGTGTCCAAATTGTAAAGAATCCTGGCAAGCGCTTTAGTGCAAAGTTGTGTCTAAACAGTCTATGGGGAAAATTTGCGCAGAATACCGGCAGAGGGAGCATTCATTTGGCACAAAGTTATAGCGATGTCTGGGATTATGCCAATGCCCCCGATAAAGAGGTCATGGAGATCGTAAATGTAGGTAATACTTACGTAATAAAGTACAACAACACTGAATTTGCCACAGATACCTCAAGGGTTACAAACATACCTGTGGCCAGCTTCACAACAGCCTACGCCCGTATAAAACTTTGGGGTCTATTGCATTCTCTTGGGCGGAGAGTATTGTATGCCGATACAGATAGCGTGATATTCACAGAGAGGGAGGGTGAATACATGCCCACTATTGGGGAGTTCCTCGGCGAGCTCACTGATGAGATCAAGGATGAGTATGGGGACAACGCATACGCCGACTCTTTTGCCTCAACAGGACCTAAGACTTATGGGGTACGGGTCAGGGTGGGGGAGGAAATGAAATATATCGTGAAGGCAAAGGGTATTACGCTCAACCATGCGAATCGGGAGGTTGTTAACTTTGAGTCGTTGAAGGATCTAGTATGTTTGGACGATGATGAACAACCTCCCCAACTAATTGTAGGCACCCACAATTTTCGGGCGCAGAAGCTGGGGGGCGTGAAGGAACTTAGGGGTACGAAGGTGTGCCGTAACACCTATAGGAAACGTTACCAGTTACCTGGTACCTATGATACCGTACCCTTTGGATACCAATGATGCTTCTATTAACTCACACGTCTTGTATATAATCGTATCTATTGATTTATTACACGTATTTGTATATATATATATATATATAACTTGAATATCTCGTTCATTAAATCGTATTTGTAAAATTGATTTATTACACGTATTTGTAAATATATATATATATAACTTGATATCTCGTTTATTAAATCGTATTTGTAAATATATATAACTTGAATATCTCGTTTATTAAATCGTATTTGTAAAATATATAACTTGAATATCTCGTTTGTTAAATAAATCATGTTTCAAATAGCGTTTCACTTTCTGTGTGTGTGTGTGTGTGTGTGTGTGCAGGTGAAAGTTCTAAGCTCCGCCCACTGTAAGACCGTGAGTCATGCTACTATCTGGGAGTCCCTGCGTGGTCAGTCGACCGCAGTAAGCCCGAGAGATCAGACGTGTATTCAGATCAGACGTGTATTCAAATGGCTACCTTTAATATTGCTTGCACAACGTTTACGAAATGGTATTCAGTAAAGTGCCAGGATGTGGTGGATACCGAAAAACTTCCTATTCCTCCCTCCTATGCCTCTTTTAAAAACACATTGGATTGTGCGAAGTTCCAAGATGTACAAATACTCTACGGATGTTCTGGTGAGACCGTTGAAGGCTTTCGTTGCACAGACGATGTGCTGAAGTATACTGCAGAGCTAAACTTTATAAAGTCTCACATACACCGTGAAGTAAAAGAAACAACGCGTGCAGAAGAGAAGCAGCAGGTATGGATAATGAGTCTTGCTGATGGGTGGTGTGACAAGCGGTATTACGTCATGCTACACCATGTCGATTACTCATACCCTACGACTGAAAATGTGAATCTCGTGATCATGGACAATCTTAAGTATTTTTATCACTATATTAACGTATATCATGATGAGGTTCGTAGTGAGGTTGTGGCTAGTGCCCTGCGTGAATTTTTAACAGAGTTTAGAGACGAGTATCGTTTGATGGGCAGAAAGGAAAAATATGAACATATGTTCCTCTCAAATAGTGCGCCGGAGTGTGGAGATGTTTAGTAAAACATAAAATGTTCCTAGTTCTTATCCAAACTGTCTGGTGCGTAGGCTGGTAGTGATGAAATTAATTCTTGTACCGAAATATGTACAACAATTCGACTCGCGGTCATACGAACAAGCCCATTCACGTATCATCGAGTCAGCCGCCCGTCGAACCATTCCTGCCTACCTGCGTGCCTCACACGGCTCATAGTTATCTCAGAGCTTGAGCCGAGTGGACGTGCGCTCCTCGAATACGATGGAACTTCCTTTGAGCAGCATTCTCAACGCCTCGTACGATGTGTCCGTGACGAAATCGTTGCGCGTGTTCAGGCGTAATTCCGGTACCATTAGCTATGTACTGGAAACGGAATGTAGACCGACAAACAAACGGGTTTATTTAAGTATCGAGGAGATGAATAGAATCTTCGTGATAGTTGAGAAGTGGAGTGAAGATCGTTATAAAATACCTGCTAACGTAGGTACAAGAAGAGAGCAGATTAGTGACGCACCCTCATACGCCGTTGTATGTACGTTGTGTATAAATAACGATCGGCCGTGCATTGATATACGGCTGATGTGGAAGAATGCTTCTGATAATAACGCTCTTGTTCCTACGCGAAACCGTTTCATCCTCGACAGAATGTTTGAAATCGTCGGATTCCGTAAACTGAAACCTATATTAGACGCGCGTGTTACGGACATGCTTTATTTTGATACAGTACTTGAATACGCCTACACCGCTCTGCTCGATGGGTTTACCGAGTGTAGGGCTGGTGAGAATGGTCTAGAGCTGGACGTTTATTTAAAAAGTTTAGACTCTTTGAAATACCATGAACTTTGGTACAAAGCAATTGATCGGTACAAGGCTGAGCTCACCTACACCGTTCACCCTGAAGAACTATTTCTTTATATAACGCGCAGTTGTCGTAACGATTTAGAAGATTATTTCAATTGCCGCTATGTTGAGTGAGTTCACGATTGAAAAGCTCGAGTCGGTAGAAATAAACCCTCGATTGGAAAAGCGTGTTTATAAACTTGTGTTTAATAATGTAGCTAACGATGAACTCTTTGTGCGTGCTTTTGATTGTATTCTAGACGTATTTAAAGATGACTTACCAACCGGTTGTAAAGTGGGAACAAAAATAGTACTGAACGATATGAAAGCCCTTCATATCGAGTACAGGTTTCCCTATACTTTAAGCGGTGAAATATTATTAAGCCGCATATACTGCGTAATGCAGAGCAATAATGATGTAATTGTAAACTCGATTAAGACCGAGTTTAGTATTTTGAAAAAAAAGTGAATTGTATTTATATATATATTTTGCTTGACATTTCTCCTGTACTGATTATACGCATATTTCTATTGAATTGTATTTATATATATTTTGCGTGATATTTCTCCTGTACTGTTATGTACATATTTCTATTGAAATGTATATTTATCTCTATTTGAAATGTATATTTTATTTTATATATATCCATAATTGTGTGTATATATTTCCTGTACTGTTATATGCATATTCCTCAATTGAAATGTATATTTATTTTCTATATATTTATAATAAACAGAATGATGCAATGTTGTTTTACTTAATTATATCATGTTACGCCTTCTAAACCTACTACCGGTATTCTTTTAAGAAATATAATAATGTATACAATGGTATCTGATGGAACGAAATCTTTTAATTGGAGACAACTCACCATAATAATGGGTAAAAGTGGTATCTGGCAACTCAAGCCATTTACAGCCAACTGGCTGATTAGGCGTATATAATAATGTATACAATAATACTGCTAAAAAGAGGTATCTGGCAACTCAAGCCATTTACAGCCAACTGGCTGATTAGGAGTCTATAATAATGTATACAATGGTATCGCTAAAAAGAGGTATCTGGCAACTCAAGCAATTTACAGCCAACTGGCTGATTAGGAGTCTATAAAACAACGCCTACTCGGCTGAAGTCTTAATATGCACTTGGCTCCTGCCAGGTGAACACCTCTCCTCCTCCTTTCTCTCCTTTCTCTTGGGGGATAACGCCGCCTCCAAGTTTCCCTTGTTGCACCTGCAGCATCCCCCCTTTGGGGATTTTTTTTGCACCCCCCTTTGCAACAACCCCCACCCCATTTGCAACAACCCCACCCCTTGCAATAACCCCACCCACCCTTTGCAACATTACGTCATCACTTGCAACATTCTTGCACTCTCCCCTTTTGCGGCTATACTACTGACATTAATCCTAGATTTTTGTTAGTATGCCATTATTAATCGGGATTTCAACTTGGTTTTAAACAAATTTACATTCACAATATTTTTTATATCGGCATGCAAGTCATTCCATAGTTTTAATCCAATGAAAATGGGTAGTTTTTGAGATGAAGACAATCTAAATTGAGGTATAACAAGCTTTGATCTATTTCTGGTCTGATACGAGTGGATTTCTTGATGAGTTACAAAATATCTATTTACCCATTGCAAATTAATGATTTTGTTCTTACACTTGTAAATAAAAATAAAATGTGCCAGTTTGGTTATATCGTTGAGCTTTAGTAGGTTTAGCTCTTTAAATAATGCACTAGAGTGATCAAGGAAATCAGCATTAGATAATAAATAACCTTACTGCTCGCTCGTTTTTGGATGACAAAGATACCATTTAATGCGTTGTTAGCGGAATTTCCCCAAACAAGGGTGCAGTATGTTATATAAGGAAGAACAAGAGTATGATAAAGAGTCAATAAAACTTGTTTAGGGACTACATTTCTAAGTTTAAACATTATAGCAACGCTCCTTGAAATCTTTTTCGCGATATAATTTACATGATCACTCCATTGCAAATTCTTATCTAGCATTACACCAAGAAATTTTGTTACAGTACACTCCTTTATGGCGATTTCATTAACATTAAGTTCATCAAGATATACATTTCTTTTATTAGCAAAAATCATGAAATTTGTTTTACTGGTATTTAGGAAGAGTTTATTGGTGGTCAACCATTTCATTACACTGATGAATTGTGAATGAAATATATTCTTAGCTGGATTAACATCTTTGCAAGAAAAAGAGACAGTTGTATCATCTGCAAACATTATGAAGTTCAGTATATCAGATGAACGTGGAAGGTCATTTATATATAATAAAAATAACAGTGGACCCAGAACTGAGCCCTGTGGCACATCATGTTTGACAAGTGCTTTAGTTGAGCAAACCTTATTTACTGATACAAAATTATATCTATTGGACAAATAACTTTTAAACCAATCACTGATTACTCCTCTAAAGCCGTAACAATATAATTTATTAAGTAGAATATTATGGTCTATTACATCAAACGCCTTACTCAAAAAATCCATAAATATTGATATCATTATTTCTTTGTTCTCCTTAGCTATATTTACATTTTGCATAAGATTTAAAATAGCCATTTCCGTTGTTTTATTATTACGGAAGCCATATTGATTTGGAGATAATAAATTGTAGGATTCTAAATATCGCTGCATTCTACTTTTTACAATTTTTTCAAAAACTTTGCTGAACACAAATAATGAACACACCGGCCTGTAATTTGTTGCTAGTGTAGGATCACCCCCTTTAAAAAGGGGTGTTATACAACCGGTTTTTAGCATTGATGGGAATATTCCTTTGGAAATACTTTGATAATTTTAGCCAAAGTTACAGATATCTTATCTTTAACAAGTTTCAATATAGGTACAGGAATGTTATGAATGTTATTTTTTGTATTTTTTAATTTACCAATAATATTCTGGACCTCAGTAGAGGTAGCAGGAACAAAAGAAAATGAATTCAGTGGGCTGGGTGGCATATATTCTAGAGGTGAGTGATCATTATTTATTAATTGTGCGCGAAGCTTATCCGCTATTGGAGTAAAGTGTGCATTTAAAGAGTCTGCAATAGCAGTATCATCAGTAATTTCTTTATTATCAACATTTAATTTCTCTATTGATTTTTTCTTAATTTGTTTTCCGAGAACATGTTTATGGTTGTCCAAGTGTTTTTCATGTCTCCTTTATGTTTGGAAAATTGATTGTTATAAGTTATATTTTGCAATTTTGATTAATTTAGTTAATTTGTTTCTGTATTAAGTATATTGTATTTTAGGAATTTTGCTCTACAATTACAATTTGAATAATTTATCTGTTCTTTATTGAAATGATAATTCCTGGAGTGATCCATGAATTTGCGACACTTTTGGGCGAAACTGTTTTTCTCCTTAAAGGAATAAGGTGTCATAGAAGAACTGAAACATATGATCCGGGTCATTTAAAGGTTCGTCACAGTCAAGTCGAGTATTTTCTACAGCCCCATGAGAATATTCTGTAATCAATCGTTGTTTTGTCCGCAGCCCGAACAATGTTATTGAATATAGCGTAAGTAGGAAAATGATCACTGATGTTAGTGGTTATAATTCCAGAATTTACGAGGGCATTGCTATTTACAAATACAGGGTGTACATAAGGTCAGGATCTATTTTTGTGAAGCACTTGGAAATTATATGGAATTCAATCATAAAATGATAAAGTGGTAACATTTATTAAATAATTAAGAGTAGGATTCGACGTGACGCCCATCAGTAACCCTGCAGAGCTCAAATCGTTCCGCAGCATTTCTAAACACATTCTGGAGCGTTTGCGGGGTTATGTTATTTGCAGCAGTTCGTATACGTGTACGTAAGTTTTCAAGACTCGTAATCTTCGTCTGATAGACGTGCGATTTGATAAAGCCCCATGCAAAGAAATCTAAAGGGGTTAAATCTGGTGATCTCGCTGGCCAAGGTCTGTTGCTTCCGCGTCCGATCCAGCGATTTGGAAAACGTCCATTTAGATTATCCTGAACAATTTTAGCATAGTGACAAGGAGCACCATCATGTTGATAGACGACGGTACTAACAATCCTATCCCCGTCGTCTATCAACATGATGGTGCTCCTTGTCACTATGCCAAAATTGTTCAGGATTATCTAAATGGACGTTTTCCAAATCGCTGGATCGGACGCGGAAGCAACAAAAGACCTTGGCCAGCGAGATCACCAGATTTAACCCCTTTAGATTTCTTTGCATGGGGCTTTATCAAATCGCACGTCTATCAGACGAAGATTACGAGTCTTGAAAACTTACGTACACGTATACGAACTGCTGCAGATAACATAACCCCGCAAATGCTCCAGAATGTGTTTAGAAATGCTGCGGAACGATTTGAGCTGTGCAGAGATACTGATGGGCGTCACGTCGAATCCTACTCTTAATTATTTAATAAATGTTACCACTTTATCATTTTTGATTGAATTCCATATAATTTCCAAGTGCTTCACAAAAATAGATCCTGACTTTATGTACACCCTGTATATTATCAATCGTAGATTCTGTTATTCGATTGCCATAGCTGCAGACTCGAGTGGGTTTGGTAATAGAATGACTAAGATAGAAAGAATTCATTAAGTTTAAAAATTTATGAGAGATTGCTTCAGATTACTTGGAACCTCTGCAAAAACATCTACATACTGATGTCATAATCAAATTTCAGTTAGTGCTGCGTCACTCTTTAATAATGGAGATTGCTGTCGGCGAACCAAATTTTAGTACGAGTCGTTTTGAAAAATTAGCGATTGACTTTCTCTATAAACCTAGCGTTTCACAAACAATTTTTAAAATTAGCGGCGCTAATCTTACTGCCGTTAACCCCAGTACCTGTATATATGTGTAGCGGATCGACAAGAAATAGACCAGCAAATAGACAGAAATCTTTTGCTTCCACGCTATCATCAAAGAACTTGGAAAACACACGTGGGCAAGAGTCAAACAATGGAGAGTCTGTTTCTTCCCAAAGGGCGAGAACGCAAACCTTTATCAACTAAAGGACGCGCGGACAAAGCGTCTTAAGATTTGGTGCGAAGTCCTACGTCACAGGAACTAAGTATAAAAGCGAGCACCCACTCTCACTCCTTCTCACTTCGTTAGCGCTTCCATTTCGTTAGACTACTCTGTACGATACCATCTCTTCAACCGCCTTCCGGCTTCGGCCGGAGGCGAGGCCCGCTGCTTCCTTCAAGGCCTACAATTTATCATCAAGTAAGATCTACAGACCGCCTGCAGAAGCAATCATTCGAGGCCCAACCGGAATCGCTTCGGGCCCGCGGTTTGCCGGGTCGGCCTTCAAGTTTCTCCACATTCCTCGAGATATATTCAGCACCACAGGCCTACGCCTGCAAGATCATAAGGCCAGCCTGCACCTCGAGAAGTAACATCACCTCAGGCCTCCACGAAGCCTACATCCATCATTCAAGAGGCTTAACGGACAACGACAACTCTAATCTGCGTTAAATGGTTCGTCTTCAACCCCTTCAACAAGGTTACACGTCCTAAGATAAGTACCTCCTATCCTAAGTACTCTTGTGAAGCCTATATTAGCCTACCGCCGAACGGTAGGCTATACTCCCAAAGTGTGTAATTAAGCGTTCCAACTGACTCTCGTGAAAGAACGCAGTAGGCCTGTCATCCAATTCAAGTGTCATTACAATACCGTAATTCCGCGTATCATCCGTCATTATGTTCAATTCATATATTTGTGTGTTAACTAAATATTCTCTTGACGTAATCATTTAACATCACATAATGTTCTTATATATAAATGATATTTGTGCAAGCATTTCAATCCATTATTATTAGGCCGTATCAATTATTCTATGTGCATCCATGCAATCATTTAGCCTACTTAATCAGTGTCAAGTATTTTATTCAATGTACCAAACGCACGTGCATTCTTTATATCATTTACTAGGCCCATTCAATGTTCCATGTCGCATGCCATTTACATACCAGCAACGTTTACATTACTTATTACGTGTCAATTAAGCTATTAACATTTCATCTTATTAGCTAAGTCTATGTCATAAGCATAACGTAAAACTATCAATTAATTACTGTCATTCTTTGTTATATCACAGTGAATAAATAACGGCTTTATTTTCATAATAAAATACAAAACAAACTATAAGGTGTCTTTTATAACCTTAATATTAATTTGCTTGGGTGTAAACCAAGCTGGTGACCTCGCTGCCTTTTCGGTCACTTCCAATAGTATGGTGGGCCTAATCAAATAACCACTTATTCCAACCGGTGATACTGTATAACAATATAAATTATTAACCCAGCCTTTCATTAATAAGCAATCAGTCATTGCATCAATTAATCATTGCATACAATAAAAATCATTATCACCTCAACGGCTAAAACTAGGTCCACTATATATGTATATGTACGAAGACATCAATTAGACTATATTTCTCATATACATAATGCTATGCTATTATTTCGGCATATGTTTCTCTACCTAACTTGTGTTTATCTTATTTTTTCTCTTATTACAGGTACTTGCTGTTACGCTTGCTGCGCGTCACTAACAAATATTGTTTGTAATGCAAAAACAATTTACGAGAGGAGGCCAGAACAAATCATTGTAAGTTTTAGTGTATTGTCTACATATATGGACGCGATCACACATACTTCGTCTCCACATTATGCTATTTTTATCACGGCTTAAGCAATTTTCGTGCAATAATTTTTACTTTGGAATTTACAGAAGGCACATTATTTTGAAGAAAAGCTCGCTCTTAGGGAAGCGCCATTTCAAAATGAATAAAATGACAAACGCTTCAACAAAGAATCTTCGATTACCAAATTAAGTGGAAGTTAAGACTGGCGAAACGTTTCGTGATTGAAGAATGTTTGTTCAAGCGTTTGACATTTTATTCATGAGGGACATAACACGTATCTCAAATTCTTTAGACTTCAGCATGCGTCGAAATGTATAATTCTACATGCATATAGAGATTTTATTGACTAGCCATCCACCATTGTCTCGCGCACACAATTTATTATTTGTCTTCTCTTAATAATTCAACGAACATTAATGCATACCATTTAAATATAATTACCGAAGTGATTGCGACGAAGAAAAGTGAACTACGCCATTTTATATATCATTTATGACAATCGTGACAAGACGAAACTTGCGCGTGAAGTATGCGTGAACATTATACTGTTCATCAATCCTTATTTATTTATTACACGTCAGACCAAATGAAAAATACAGAATTTTATTTAATTATTCAGACTATGTAGCAACTCATTGTTTGGATCCCCCGTAAAGCTGTAGTTCTCCTCCGTCATATGCCCTTAGAAGTTACGAAGGAGGTGAGGACACGCCTGTAAATTTGTGAGACTGAATGATGAGAGAAGTAACGAGTTTATGCGCACTTATTCGTGATTACGACGCCGAGTGTTTACATCCACGGCTCGCCTTCCGCCAGCCCGACACAACGTGCCTCAGTCAATGACTTTCCGCGGTTCATAGTGTTCACATGCGCGATTGTGGCTTCGCGTATCTTCACATCTTGTGGTGAGTACAAACTATTTAATTAGTTTAGTACTTTAACAGAATAAGACGGTGTGTGGTGGCACGAGATGGAAGACAGCAGTGGCTACACCAACCACCCACCGGCGGGGTATATTAAGTTCACAATGAAATTGGATTATCGTGATCATGGACCGCCCCTCAATACGGATAACTGAGTAATATATATATATATATATATATATATATATATATATATATATATATATATATATATATATATCTGATGTTAACCATCCAAGTCAAATTTAAGCTTACCCATATAAATTATAAGCAAACTTAAATTTCACAACCTAATTCGTACCTTTAACAAATCTATATCACTCAAAACTGACCTAACCTGACCTAATTTATAATGTAAATAACTTATAACGTTAAATAACTTTAACCGTTTTTTTTTTTAACGTAACCACCCAAGACCAGAACTTCAGTTAACTTATATTTAACATTAATCTAAGGGCGATAGAATTGTTTAACCTCCTTCGCGACAACTAAGGCCATATGACGGAGACGACCTACAGCTTTACGTAGGATCCAAACCGCGGGTGGCTCCATAATCTGGGCGCAGAGAACGATCTCCCATCCAACTACTACTCAGACCCAATGTCGCTTAATTTCGCTGATCGACGGGAAACAGTGTTACGCCATTGGCCACGACGTAGCCCTCCTTAATATATATATGATGCACACCCACAAGGAAAACTGAAAAGCGATTCCAAGCTCATTCATGTATTCCGCAGTACACCTCATCAGGGAATGAAAATGAAGGGAGAAAGCAAGAAACTGAAAATATATAACTGTATAGCGTTAAGAGAGATTAGGAGAGATTAGGAGAGATTAGCAAAATATTAACAAATATTAATTAAGGGAAAAAGATATTTTAACGAGATGTGGTCGATTTTATACTTTCTGGAATTTTTGTTGAAATTATTTCTAAAGTTCTTAAATGCACATTCCAGAGTGTTCCTTTCATTTATCTCTGTTTTTAACAACAATTTTAGGACTCTCCTAGTTAATACTGTGATTATATCTATACATACTGTATGGTTAAACAATACATTAGAATTATTTGGCTACACACATTTATGCTGTTTCACTCTGACGTCTGAAATTTCCCAGTTTGATCAATATCAGTGGTTCTCAAACTGGGGTACAGCGTACCACCAGGGATACGGGAGGCAATGCCATATTAAGGATTTTTGGGCCCTGGGGCCAAAATATTCTTGGGGTCCCTCAACAAGACAAATCTTCGAGTCAAATACCAAGCTGCTACAATTACATCAAACCAATTACACAATTACAAGTCCACAACTAATCTACCAATGTTGGTCACAAAATCATCCACCACCAGTATACAAAAGTTTTTTGAGCTGCTTCATATCACTAAATTCTCCAATCACAAGCTCAGTATTTAAATTCTGCAAAATATTCTTTTCTATGCATAACAAGGACAGACTTTGCAATTTCTTTTAGGTTAGCATTTGACGTTTACCATTTTTAATCATGCTCAAATGAGAAAAAGAACGCTCCGCAGTTGCATTTGATATCAAACACAAATAAATGCGATAAGCAATGAAAGCATTTGGGAAAACAGCCCTCAATTTGTGAATTTCCTATACTCCTAATGGCCGAGTGTCGGCTAAAGCGTTTTGTTTGACAAACAGTACAAAATGCTGAAACTCAAATGGGAAGCTGTCCTCAAAATCATTTGGGTAATGAACTAGCCAGATTTTTTGTTGCTTTCGATGCTTCCTCTGAAGTTAGTTGAGAGATATTGTTGAGCATTCCAAATTTATCATTGATATTATAAACATCGGCCCCTAAAACAGCTGGACTCTTGGGCCTGCCCCCCCCCTTAATACGCCATTGACGGGAGGGAATCTTAGGGAGTACGCGAAGGGGTCCTGAAAATATAACCCTTTTAATTTTATATACGATTAACAAATGGCCACAAGTCATACGGTCGTAAAGAAAGTAAAAATCCTCTCTCTCTCGAAAATCCAGAAAATCCCCTAAAAGAATTCAAGGGGTACAGCAGAAGAAAAAGTCTGAGAACCGCTGATCTATATAAAATGAGTCGCATTGTTTACATCCAGCCGCGTAGACAGAACCAACTGCATTATCTTGTCTGTTCTTTATTTGGCGAGATTTAACAGTATTTTTATACTTAAAGACTACGTTAATTCCAATTGTTTTAAGTAAGATCGGAACATGTTTAAAATTTACATAGTAAGGGAGGCTAAGGATTTTTGAGGTGCGCCCTGCAACAAGGGCGTATGTACCAATTTGATGGTTTTGATTTACGCCCTTCTTGCAGGGCGCCCTCATTTTTACGATCAAATTCCTTTTAAATTACGGGTATTATATTAGTGTATTCAAAGGGAATTTAATCCTGAAAATATCCTAAGTCTCTCAGTCGGGGTTTCAAATCCTAGTGACGATGGTAATAATAATATGGAAGTTGACTCAATAGTTGACGCATTACATTATTCTTATAGTCGTCAAATCAGAGAAAACAAAAGTTTAACACGTAAAAATTCTCAAAGAACGCTAATATTGTGTACGTTTATTAAAATGACTACAAGAAATACGCGATAAAATCATTCATTATACATGATAAAAGTAAGTAATGATAAATTTAGAAGCAAGCATGAACGGTATTAACGCTATTTAAGAAGCCTTAAATATTAAACTTTAGGTATCCTTCATATTTTATTCTCTTTGATTTTACGACTTTGGTAAGGCATACTGTTATAAAGTATTTAGTAGCAGTAGTGGGCGCAAAAGGAGAGAGTGCAATGCAATTGCAAATGTTGGTCAATGTTGCATAAGGTATGCAACAAAAGGGAGGGGAATGTTGCAAGAGCAACAAGGGTTATGCAACTTGGAGGCGGAGTTATCCCCAAGAGAAAGAGAGGAGAAGGAGGGAGAGGAAGAGAGGTGTTCGCCTGACAGAAGCCAAGCGCATATTAAGACTTCAGCCGAGCTGCCGTTGTCTTAATATGTTCCTAATCAGCCAGTTGGCTTATGTGGCTGAGCTGCCAGATTGCGCTATTTATTTAATTAAAGCATATACGTATTCTGGCTTAACCAGCCAGTTGACTTAGAAGGCGTAAATGGCTTGTTCAGGTATACATTATTGGGTTGCCAGATTGCGTTTATTTATTCAATTAAAGCACATATTCTGACTTAACAAGCCAGTTGACTTAGAAGGCGTAATTGGCTTGTTCAGGTGTACATTATTAGGGTTGCCAGATTGTGCTATCCAGATATTTTTCGAAAGTTGGTTTAGAAATCTGTTTTAGAAGGCAGCCATTTGCTGTAATTAAATGCCGTGTACAACCAAAAGAATTAAATAAAACACCATTACATCATTCTGTTTATTTACACGAATTAATGGATTCAATTTCACGAAATATGTAGAAAATAAATATACAATGGAATATATATAATAAAAAATAATAGCATAAGAAATACGAACGATGAATATATAATCAAAATAAATATACAATGGAATATATATGGTAAAAAAAATAATAGCAAAGGAAATACGAACGAGAAATATATAATCAATATATTAGTACAGGAAAAAAAATATACACACACACACACACAGTTATATTAAATAATTAAATATATTGAAAATAATAATATACGAAACAAATAATCAATTGCATATTAGTACAGGAAATATATATATATATATATATATATATATATATATATATATATACAGTACTGTGCAAAAGTCAGAGACCACTGTCAATCTGATAACTATTAGATAATCTGTGGTATGAAAATTGGTTTTGATACTAAAATACATATTAACTAGAACCTCTGGTTCATATTAACGTATAACTTATTACTTAAGTGTATAAAGTTGTATAAGCTGGATGACCCTCTAGTCTGTATAAATTGGACTTGAGGGTTGATTCATTGTATTACTTATAACGCATGTGTTTAAAGATCTAGCGAACTATTACTGATGGATCTGCAGTAAATGCTCCTAAGCTATTGTTATATCAATATTTACAATTAAAAGTATTGACATATTCACTTAAATTCTGCAAAACAAATTTATCCAAAACGTTTCTCATTATAATCCTAATTCATGCTGTTTTTTTTCTTTCACAGGCTTAAGAAATGACAAAAAGTACAATTTCTGATGAGATTAGATATAAAATAATACATTTGCATGGTGAGGGACTGAGTCAAAGAAAAATAAGTGAATCTAAAGGCGTTTCCAAAACTGGTGTACAAAAAATCTTGGCTCGTCACAGCTCAAATGGAACCCCAGCTGATCGCCCTAGATCAGGGAGGCCCTCTAAGCTTTCTCCATCTGATCTACAATATCTAAATATTACTTCCCTTCGAGACAGACACAAATCCAGCACTTCACTTGCAGCGGATTTCGAAAAAACAGGCGTCTCAGTTGATCCTTCTACTGTACGAAGGAAGCTTAGTTCAGTAGGTCTCAGATGTCCAATACTTGTGTTCCAAAGCACATTTTTTCCTCTTCTCTTTATTTCCATCCCTTAAAAATGGCTTTTTTGCTGCAACACGTCTTTTAAGACCTACTGAGTTAAGTTTCCTTCATACAGTAAAGGGATCAACTGAGACACCTATTGTTTTTTCGAGATCTGCTGCAAGTGAAGTGCTGGATTTGCGTGTCGTGAGAGTAAAACAAAACTCGTGAGTGATCGTTAGGCAACGGACCTATGTCTCTCGGACTAGAGATTAGGACAGTTGAGATTATGTTCGATTTTAAATCTTTTACAGGGGGAACCCTGGGCTAAAAAGTTTCCCCATCCCCCTCCGATGGTGGGGGCTCCAATTTGGAAACCGCTCAGCCACTTGGCTTTTACGTATGCCCTATGAGTCCATTAAAACGCTTGTCAATTTGGAAAAAAATTTTCATCAATCTTGTAACAAATGTTTATGCACCCAGGAGACTGACCACCTCCGGTGCCTGTATCCTTCCCTAAGGCATAAGGGAAGCTTCCCTAAGGTAATAAGCTGAAAAATGCCACGGGACGGCTGGAGATTTTTGCGATGTCGCAAGTATCGGCCAAAAGTCGCCGTATGTACACGGAATGTAGCTCACATACGTTAATATATATACGTAGCCCTAATAAGCTCAAGACCCAATGCCAAGATACGAGAGATGAAACGGGAGATTGACTTTAACGAGGTGAGCTGCTCTACACTTTTGGCGACGAGAGTAGAGCCACAGCAACTGTCGATGGTGCTGGGAGGAGGAATCCTCAATTCATAGATGTTTTCCTGCACCCTGGATTGGTATTCATTTACCTGGGAGATTGGGTTTAGAATGGACTCTGTCAGTAGAATTGCGTTGTAGCGACTGAACGTCTTATCCGTCGTTCTAGTTGCAGCGACGTCTGATGCCATCAACAGTCTTTGACACTGTGGTTCGCGGGGGCCCCTCGTTGTCACCTGTAATCTCTCTGAAATAGTATCATTGCAGTGAATCCTTTACGGGCGAAGTAATAAGCCAGTAAACAGACGAGAGAGAGCCTGGAGTAGCAGGTCCTCCGGGGGGTAAATGAAATTTCTATCTTTTTCTTTCCCCCTCATTATTTTCTCTCGCATCGAACCCCGACGACGACGAACTTGGGAGACCTTGGAGAGTCGTAGAGTCGAGTTGAGTATTCGTCCGGATTCACCTCCGGCCGAGCGACGCTAATTGAAATTGCCGCTGTCTGTTCGTCGGCGGGATTGAGCCGTCGGGCGTTTAGGCGCTGCTGACGTTCCTTCCAGTCTCGACCGGCGGATTGCTCTTGCTAATGGCCTCTATCTCAAGTATTGTCCCATTCTCTTTAGTCGTTTACGGGCGAAGTACTAAGCCTGTAAATCGTAAAGAGAGTGTCCCGGAGGGGGGGGGGGCAGGTCGCATCAAAGCTTACCCAGTCCCTGCGGGCAATCTCATTGCTTGTCAATCTTTTACGGGCGAAAAATTAAGCCCTTAAATCGTAAAGAGTCCGGAGTGGCAGGACGCATCAAAGCTTCCCCAATCCCTGCGGGCTACGTAGTTTGAGTTCTCCGGTTTCCCTCGTTGACCGGCAATCAGAAGGGAGCTGTAGTAACATACACCCCCGGACGAAGCCAGGAATCTTCCGCCGCTGATGTTCACGCGTTAAGCGACAGCAGATTAAGGAGGGAGTAAGGTTATGACTCTTCATAAGGTTTCGTCTCAATTTGCTGGGTACCGAAGATCGTCCGGCGATATATATATCACAGGATGTTTAAAAGAATGTAAACATATTATAGTAATATTCGGTCAGGATAAAATTGTTATCCATAAAGAATTAGTTTTCTATTGTTGGACTCAATCATTACTAGAGAAAATGAGGGTTTATGGGTAACTATGTCAAGTTGATACAGTTATTTTTTCGGCCCCCCAAAAATGTCGAAAGTTAATTAATAACAATCATCATGTTTACAAAAATACTAAAGAAGATTAATAGGTAAATTTTATTTACGAAAGACTACAAAAGTTTTGAATAAGTAAATTTTGTACTTACCATTTATTAAGAATAATTTTTATTTCATTTGACCTCATATACAGTAGTGTATGAAATTTATTACAAATCATTGAAACATTATTTTTTCAATAATGAAGTTTAAGTTTAATAAATTTAATGAAGTTTAAGTTTAATTCATTCATTTTATTTATTTATTTTATTTATTTATTCAAAATTATTTGATATATTATTAATTTTGCTTATCTTTTCAAAGTCTAAATACATTTTACATGTTTTAAATAAATAAATAAATAAATAAATAATATATATATATATCAGGATGAAAGACTAATGAAAGACTAATGAATTCAATGATGTTTAAGTTTAATGAAGTTTAATGAATTTAATGAAGTTATATTTTATATTTGTCTCTAATTTTCAAAAAGGTTTTTAAAATTTTTCTCTAGATAGATTGGAACCTATTTTGCTAGGTAAAATATCTTTAATTTCCTTCATACTTGGTATAAATTGAAGACCTGCCACATATTTCTTGATCCCTTTGACATAATAATTTACAACTACTTTTTCTATTATTTCATTCCTTGTCCAAGTGGGATCAATAACAAGTGGCAGGTCTTCCTCCTTCTCTGGCTCTTCCTGTGCCCCCTCGGGATGTTCCCGTTGTGGAGACATCTCCATTTCCGCATGAACATCCGCTGTGACGGTGATGGTGGTGAGAGCGGGTGATAGCACGGGAGAGTGATGCTGCGGAAGTCGTTTCTGCCGCTGATGTCGATCCTGCCCCTCCTCCTTTTCCTCCCCCTCGAGGAGGACATCCTGCAAGAAGGATCTTACGTTCGATTGGAGGGGGCTCCGACGTTCCTCCACACCCCGCCCGTGTTCCTCTTTCTCAAAAATAGTTCTTAATGAGCCAAGAAGCTTAAGTCCCCTCCTCTGCCCTCCATACAAATCGTAATGTCTTTTGGCTGTCTTTGGGTCGTGCCCTAAAAGTGTCGCGAGCGACTCTGCATATTTAGGGTACTGCCCAAGGACATACGTCACAACTGATTTGCGAATGGATCTAGAGCTGACTGATTTTTTTCATTAGGATATCCAACTCTATATCCATTCTTTATCATTGTTGTGACTGATTGGAGGGTAACGGGTTTACCATTAAACGAGCAGAAGAAATACTCCTCGTCTAGTGGTAAACCCGTTGATTTGAAGAGGGGACGTAAAAGTCTTGTGTATTTTTCGAGGACACGGGCTTCATCTCCTTGCAGGATGTAGAAGGCCCCATAGTTGTACCTGTCCGTTTTATGTTGTTTGATGTTAATCAATAATTAATTTGTCCTCCCGGTCATATCGATGGTCCTCTATCCATTTGTTAATTCCGGCTTGAACATCTTTTACCTTTAGTTTAGTTGCCTCTTTGGACCGCCGAAACGTTGATATGGTCATAATGACCAGGAGGATATCTCTGATCTTCAGGCATGGGTGCATTCCGCCAGCTGTTTTTATATCTCTGACGGAATCACATAAGAAGTTCCTGAAGATGGTTTTCATAGGGCAGGTATTACTGTAGTCCATGAGGTCCTTCAGGGGCAGCAAGTTCGTTTCCACATATGATGGGTCCGATTGTCTGGCGACGATCATCTCTTGTTCCTCGGCAGAGGCCTTCTTTAATGAGACTTTTATCAGTTGTTCCAGTACGAGGAATTGGCGTCTCGTCATGAGTGTAACGTCATCGTATGTTGTTTGTATGTATGTTAAAAATTTTCGGACCATCCTAATCGATTTCATTTTCATTGACGGTCCGAATCTCTCTCCCTCCCTCTGAATGGCGAAAATGTTATCCGCCGAAAGGAGTGTTCTTAATCCATTGAAACAGAAATCTTTTTGTATTGGTTGAAGGAGGGAGATGATTCTGTTGAAAATACTCGTAGTCTGATAGTGGTTGACCTCTGCCAAGCGTACGTATTCCTTGAAATTTTTGCAGATTGTGTCAAAGGAGTCGCCAGCCATGAGTTCTACCTCCGTCGCTCTTCTTTCAATTTCGTGCGTGACGTGGGTTCTGGTATGGACCGGAGAATGTTTTCTGGCTTGGGGTTTCCGGCCCATATGTTGTTGGAGAGTGTTCAATCTTTCGTGTTCTATTTGATCTGAAGAGAGTTTTTGCGTGTTCCCTCTTCAAATGTCGAACCCACGTCACGACTTTGTTGCAAATTGAACACTTGTACGTTTTAACCATTTTTGGTTCGAAGGTCTTCATCCGTTTTGGTGGTGGCACCGACTGATCTTCTTCAGGCAAGTTCCTTTTGGCTTCCTTTTTTCTGCAGCAGTTTGTGGCCAATCTCACGGAGCTGGGCCTCGCTCCGTGATGTGGGTGGCCGCGCGCCTTCTTCACTCGCCGCAGCCAACGCAACCTTTTCGTTGTTCTTCGTCATCACTGCGAAATAAAAGTCCCTCTCTTCACGCGTTATGACGTCATCTCTGTGGACCTGTTGCAAATGCCGGGTGGCATTCACAAAGGTTCCGACGCAGTGATAGAGAGGGCACAAAGTAGTTCTCCGGGTTGATGTTGTCGGCTTATACTTCAATCTCAGAGTTTTCTTGGCCACATCGCTCTCCCGATACCTTCTGCAAATGGCTTCTCTATGACATACCTCCTCCATTTGAACGCGATGACGCTCCAGCACAGAAGAAAGCTCTTCAGAATGGCGTTTCACGATGTCCTTCTTGGATTCATACCTCACTTGACAAGGGAACGGTAGATCATACTCGATGCGAGGAATGTCATGGGAGCGACCACTCTTGATGAGGGAATCAGTACGCTTTCTCCTCAAATGGTCGACCTTCCCTGCATCGCTACCGTACATAGATTCTCCCATCGTGTCCTCTTCTTCGTCCAGGTCCTCCTCCTCCCAAGGCTCGCTCCAATGCCGCTTTTAGGACAACTTCTCCTGCTGCCTGGACTCCTCCTCCTCCTCCTTTAGGTGCTCATCCTCCTCCTCCTCATCTAGGTGGTGCTCCTCCTCCTCATCTAGGTGGTGCTTCTCCTCCTCCTGTAGGTGCTCCTCCTCCTCCTCCTCTAGGTGCTCCTCCTCCTCCTCTAGGTGCTTCTCCTCCTCTAGGTGCTCCTCCTCCTCCTCCTCTAGTTGTCGAAAGAGGTGGCACTATTTATGACTCGTCATGGCGCGTTTCATCCATCCGTGTAGCTCACAATGCTGTACATCGGAACTGTCCCTCTTTGATATGCCCCCACTCAGGTATCTATTGAGCATAGCGACTTTACTACAATTAACCCAATAAACACAATTAGTTCGCCGAGTGCTCCTATAGAATTCGTGATACCCAGCTCAGGTCCTTACTTTTTTGACCCGAGCTGCATGCACATGTACGCTAAACTGCGTATAGCCCATTCTGATGGAACGGATTGCGATGATAGTTACTCAGCGTACCCTGAAACCAACTTTTTACACTCCATATTCAGCCAGTGTGAGGTGTATTTAAATCAGGTTAACATCTCGGCCGGAACGGGGTACTACCACCTACGATCCTATCTGAAAAATGGGGTATGCTACGTTTTGGCGAGGCCGTTTGGGCGCTGGCGATTTGGCGCGGCCGTTTGGGCGCCAACCCATTTTGGCGCCAGCCCTTTTGGCGACGGACGTTTTGGCGCTAAAAAATATGATTGATTCGTCATTATGCAAAGGTATAACTCAAAAAAGTTAAAACTGTAATGTAAGTTTATTTTAAAATTAGATAGGCCTATAGCTTAAAATTTTTTAAAACTGTCATGTAACTTTATTTAAAAATTAGGTAAGTAAAATTTTAACTAGTTATTCATTTGGTAATTATGAGCAAGGCCCCTCAAGTACTCGACAGCATCTTTGTTTTCACATCTACGAACAATTTCTTGTATTCTTCTATCTACATCTCTATGCTTCTTTAGCTTTTGCGGTGGTTCATGTCCAGCTACTAACCGTTCACAATATGCATCTCTACCTTTCTGTACTTTACGCAGTCCATCTATTAATTTCCATATTGTGGGATGATGCATGCCAAGTTCGTATTGCAATCGACGGTGGGCTGCTTCCGCATGATTGTTTGTGCGGTCTTCTCCGTCTAATGTTCTTTGATAAAGGTTCCAAATCTCGGGGAGGAATAGAGGAGCTCGTCTTCCATTTCCTCGTCTGTTCTGACGACCAACATATGTATCTTCAAACCAGTTGAGTAAACATTGAAGTTCTTGTGGCAACTCGGTCGCTAGAGCATCCATATATTCGTCGATCTTGTTCAAAGGTACGAAGGCAAGGGCAATAATCATTTTAGCTTTTAACGCGAAATCTGGATCGTTGTTATACAGATTAGTGAAACCCAAAGAAGTTAGATGTTTTTGCATATTTTGGGCTAAATGAAAAAAGCATCCTTTTATTTGCACATCGGGGAATGTGTCCTTCATAGCACTGTGCACAGCTTTTTCAAAATCGCAGACGATTGAAGTGGGTCTCAAATTGGGTTCCACTTCTTTTAATAACTCGAACATTCTCACATATGTGATGCGTTGTTTGTTGGGCAAAAGGGCATACATAATGGGGTGAACTCCCTCGTGTTTTTTTGCCAAAATTACATAAATCTGAGAAAAGAGGCTGGGAGCAATACTGAATGTGCCATCGACAAACCAGATATCAGATGTAACTAAATGTTGGAGCCAACTCGCTCTTCCGAAGCTTAATATCCGATCGGGGCGTGGTCAATTACCAAATGAAGAACTAGTTAAAATTTTACTTACCTAATTTTTAAATAAAGTTACATGACAGTTTTAAAAAAATTTAAGCTATAGGCCTACCTAATTTTAAAATAAACTTACATTACAGTTTTAACTTTTTTTGAGTTATACCTTTGCATAATGACGAATCAATCATATTTTTTCCCAGCGCCAAAATGTCCGTCGCCAAAAGGGCTGGCGCCAAAATGGGTTGGCGCCCAAACGGCCGCGCCAAATCGCCAGCGCCCAATCGTCCCGTCCCGTGAAAAATGTCCTCAACTTTTCAAAAGAAGCGAAGGACACCTTTTCAACCGCCGAGGGCTTTTATCAGACTGAAGATGAAAGTGGTATAAAGGATAAATTTAAAAATTCTATAAAAAGATATACGAGTGTTTTGGACGTCTTCATACAGATTTCACATTCCAGGAGAAGCTGCTTATGAACGGGGTGGATATGAAGTTGAAGCTTACCCGCACGATTCCTGAGATCTGCATAAATCTGGAGTCTGATCAAGAAGAGGGCGCGAAACCCGTTGTGATTCACATAATAGAGGTGTATTTGCGTGTACGCCGAGTGAAATTAAGTTCGCCAAAACAAATAGATTGAGAAAGACTTAATACACGCCACAGTAAAATACCCAATTAACAGGGTACAGATCAAGCTATACACGGTGCCCGCCGGGTTGGCCTCGAAGCAACTAGAAAACGTGGCCCTTGGAGTCCTACCTAAAAGGATATTAATTGGAATGCAGGACCACGCCTCGACGAATGGAAAATATAAAAAGAGCGCCTTTAAATTCGAGAATTTCGGCCTTAAAAATATTACTCTATACGTAAATGGCGTTGCATTGGGAGGGACTACGAATACGGACTACTCATCAGACGCTGTGTTCCAGCTCTGCGCGAGAGCTTATAGTAGTCTGGCTCATAATACAGGTGCCTGTGACGAGCTTGAGTTTGGCGTAACGCAGAAAGAATTTGCCGAAGAATTTAACATTTATTCATTTGATGCTACGCCTGTCTTTTCTGCTGGCGTAAATACGCACTTAACGCCACAACAGAGCGGGAATATCTCAGTCATGTTGGAATTTCCGAAGCCTATAGACGTCCTTATTAATGTAAGGGGTTCCAAAAAACCTTAGCCCCCCCCATTTGCAGCTTACATGTTTACTTATATCGAAATATTTTTAGTGATTATAAAAATATATAAAATTCTTTATTTTTTGCAGGTATTAAAATTACTCTAGCTGATAAAGTGATAATATAATGGCTTCTCAATTAATTGGTGATTTGGAGAGGCAACGTGTGATAGATCGCATACGAGCAATAACATTTCGGGAAGCTCGTGATGCTGGAGCCACCTTTATAACACGTTCATTGGTTGCCAAAAAGTTGCAAAGAAGTGAGGACTTCGTCAAAAGAAATTGGAATAAAACTTTGGATGAATGTGAAATGGATACAACCAAATCTGGGCGTCCAAATTTGCCACTCTCTCAGGAAACAAAGGACATCATTGAAAGCGGTACGCGTAAGCGGAAAAACAGCTGTGCTAAACTTTCTAGAGAGATCGAAGTGTTGAGAGGAAAGATCGTTAGTGGTGAGATCATTCGACTGTACCGTCATAGGCAAGGTTTAAAGCCTTGGCATGAACTTCCAAAGCTAAGAAAAACTCAACTTAACATCGATGACAGAATGTGGTTTGCCCATTATCTTGAAGATTGGGATGTGGATGATTTCATGCATTTAGCTGTCTCCGATGAAATTTTTGTTTACGTAACACGTCGGCCTAACTACCAAAATGATCGAGTGTGGGCCACAACACCAGATGAAATCGATGACAATGAACATTATCGCGAATTATTAAAAAGTCCAGACTGTGTTGGTGTGTTTGTTTTGTTCACTGCAAAGAAGCTCATGTGGGTGCTGAAGCCAAATGGTCAGAGTTGGGATGGACAGTATTTTCGTGATATTATTCTATACCAGCATGTCATTCCTTTTATAAGAAACACAAACAATGTTATGGATGTCCATCAGGTCACAACTCTGCACGATAAGGCCCCCTGCTTTAAGGCATTAGCCACTCAACAGTTGTTGCGGAACCATGAATTCGATTTCTTTGGAAATGAAGAATGGCCAGGAAATTCTCCTGACCTGAACGTCTGTGAACACATTGGATCAGTTATAAAGGACAACGTTGAATGTCTCTTGTTTCAAGAACCTGCAGCAAATCGATTTTCGAAGGATACAATGACGCAACACATTGAAACTGTTTTAGCAAATTTGCGTAACGATCAAGATCTATTCACGTCACTTTTGGCAAGCTACCCAAAGCGAATTCAGGCTGTCTTGAAAGCCAATGGCGGGAACACCAAGTTTTAATTGTTTCTCATTAAATGCAGGATTAAATTTTCTTTTGTAAGGTATGTTTAGTTTTACTGTACTCTAATGGTTTAGGCCATGGGCGGGGGGGCTAAGGTTTATTGGAGCCCCGTATATTATACATATATATATACATATATATACATATATATATATATATATATATATATATATATATATATATTATATATATAATCATAAGATGATGTACTGAATATTTATATAAAAACTGAAAAAAAAAAATTTATATTCAGTGAAAGCTACATTGCTGTGTTTGAATGTACCAAAGCCAAACTTTTAAAATGGACATGGGTGCATTTAAATGCGTTTTCCATGTACGATCACCAAAGAATCTCAACAAAAGATAAAAAACGCAGCCTTGTGGCTTTCAACAAACCAAATGTAGAGAAAAGAAATATTTTTAGTTTCCTTTCTGAAGTAAACGCTGCTTAACAATGCATTTTATCTCTCGTTAGCTTAATTTTCCATACCGCATCCGATAGGTTAAACTGTACAGAAAAGAATATTTATTTTTGTATTTCGAATGGACTTTCACATCACCGAGGCCATTTCCTCGTAACCATAGATACACGCCTGACTCCATAATACACGCCAGTTCGTTTTTTTCACAGATCATTTTATAAGATAAACGGCCATATGCGAAACATTTTTCTTTATAAGCGAAACACTCTCTCTCTCTTTCTCTGTATCACACATATATTTTAGGAACATCTATATAAAAATACTTAAGCCAGCAAGTAAAAAGAAAAATTATTCTAATGCTTTTCGTGTGTTCAGAAATACATCTCGTCAGGGAACGATTGCTCACTCTTTTACGTCGTAATTTCATTGAGATTATTGAAGCTCATATACAATGCCTCCATTGCCTATAAGATCTGTGGCACGTGGAACATACTGCCTTCAGAAGAGGAGAACAGTTCCTCTGCGGTTCAGTTCAAGTAAAGGATAGAAAGAATTCTACATATTTGAAGCTGTACTTCCTTGTATGGGGACAATGCTTTTGAGGTAATTCTTTTCCTTGCAACTCTCTCGAACATGGTGGAAAATTGTGGTAGGCATGTTCTAAAATACATCAAAATATATATATATATATATATATATATATATGTGATGGTTTTCGCAAATAAATTCATCCCATATATATATATATGATACAACCCGTGAGGAAAAATAAAAATAAATACAAGATTTCTCATTTATTCAACAATACATCTCGTCAGGGAATGATTGCTCGCTCTTTTGCGTCGTAATTTCATTCAGATTATTCAAGCTCATATTCAGGGATACATTACCTATAAGATATTTGGGGCTTTCACACGAGAACTAGAGAGAGAGGAGCTTCATTAATATAAAGTATTTAAAAAGGTTATAGTAAAAATTTTCCTGTATATTTAAGTTTATCCAATACTTTGTGTGAAAGTTTTCCCTTTTCGGAGAAAAACCCAAATTTTTTACATAAATAATTTCTTTATTTTAGTTACAAATATTGCTATTTTTTAGCAGAATTCTTTAGCACACATTACGTCACACGTAATGTGTGACGTTTTCGTCCTTCAATGTATTTTTTCATCTACCCATGGTTATGTTATATGCAATGTTATAACTCCGTTGGTCAACGAAGTTAAGCGATATTGGTTCTGGGCTGCTGTTGGATGGGTGGCTGTCCAACGCTCCAGATGATCTACAGATCTACAGAAGCTAAGGCTAACAAAGACCCTAAGATCCACTCTAAGGTTAGCCCGAGAGAAAGGAAAGAGTAGGGGGTTAAGAGAAGAGAAGAGAATAAAGGGTTAAGTAAGGAGCAACACCTATCATTCGTGGGTTAACTTTCATTCAGAAAAAGAGAAAAAAGACTCACCATCATCATCCGCCGGCCACTACCGACAAGTCAGAAAAATAGTCGGAGAGAATAGGAGAGGGGTGAAAGATGTAAAAAAGTAAAATAAGAACGCTTACAAACCATGCAAACACAGTCTTAACTCACAGTCATACCATGCAAACTACAAACATGCAAGGAAAGAGTTACAGACATGCAAAGTAAGGAGATAAGAAAAAAAAAAGTAGGTAAAGTTAAACAAAAAGTGGGTTAGTTTACGCTACGAGCTGCATGTACGTTCATGTTAGTCTAATATTTTTTTTTTTTTTAATAATTTTATTGTTGGCATCACACGCTGGCATGTCACAAGCTGGCATTCATCGTTAACAGACTCATCCTCGAGCACCACCACCAGAGCTCCTGTTGCTAACTTTGTTTTTTTAAATTAAACAACGTTAATGCTTTTAAAATGTCTGTCAAGACGGTTCTTAAACATATTAACGCTGGTAGAATGAACGACTGACGCGGGAAGATTATTCCATTTATCAATTACTTTAAACTTAAAGAAGTTTTTAGCGATATTAGTAATGAAACGTCTGCCACGCAACTTAAATCCGTTATTGCGAGTATTACTATTATCGAAAGTGAACAATTTGTCAAAATTTACGTAATCGATGTTATTAACGATTTTGAAAACTTCAATAAGCTCCCCCCTTAATCTTCTAGTTTCGAGTGAATACAGGTCTAACTCTTTAATCCTATCTTCATAAGGCTTATTGCGCAATGACGGAATAAGTTTCGTGGCACGACGCTGAACCCTTTCTAACCTATCAATATCCTCACGCAAGTACGGGCACCAAAACTGAACTGCATATTCTAAATGAGGCCTGACTAGGGACTTGTAAAGGGGCAATATAATATCCTTCGATTTAAATTCGAAATTACGCGCTATGAAGCCTAACATCCTATTAGCTTTTGCGCAAGGCTCCAGGCACTGGTTCCTAACCTTTAAATCCTTAGATACGCGTACGCCTAATTCTGCTTCCTCGTCAACGCTCGCTAACTCCCTATTATCCATCGTGTACGTGTAATTATTGTTGCGAGAACCTATATGCAAAACTTTACATTTGTCTACGTTAAATTGCATCTGCCACTTATCTGTCCACTCCATAATCCTATTTACATCGTCTTGGATCCTATTTCTATCGTCCTCGTTAACAACCTTACCGCCTATTTTAGTATCGTCCGCGAATTTTGACACGTTACTAGTCAATCCTACATCTATGTCGTTAATGTAAATTACGAATAGCAATGGGCCTAACACTGAACCCTGTGGGACACCGCTACCTACATCTAACCACCCGGATTCACTACCATTAACTACGACCCTCTGCCTCCTAGCATGAAGCCATTCTTCTAACCAGTTAGCTACCTGACCGCGTATACTGTGCGCTTTAACCTTCGCAATTAGTCTTCTATGCGGAACTGTATCGAACGCCTTTTTAAAATCTAAATAAATAACATCAGCTGCTCTATGCCTATCGTATTCGCGCACTATTTCGTTATAAAATTCTAACAAATTAGTTAAACAAGACCTATGGCGTCGAAACCCATGCTGACTACTATTAATCAAATCTCTACTTTCTAAATGATCCATAATACGATCCCTAACTACGGATTCCAAAAGTTTACCGACAATTGACGTTAAGCTAATGGGCCTATAATTGCTAGCTACCGCGCGGTCGCCTTTTTTAAAAATAGGCGTGACGTTAGCTAATTTGAAGTCTTCAGGAATAATCCCCGTTTCGAGGGACTGATTAAAAATCTTCGTTAAGGGGCCTACGATAACTTCTTTCAAATCTTTCAAATGTCTGGGATAAAAAGCGTCAGCGCCTGGAGCCTTGCTAACTTTTAGCCTATCGATATAATGCGTAATCTCAGCCTCGTAAACAGTTATTTCATCCAAAATAGTCTCGCTACTAAATGGAACGATATCGTCCACGTCGGGGACATTATTTACGTCTTCTACGGTAAAAACTGTCGCAAAAAAGTTATTGAAAATACCCACCATCGCCTGAGCGTCAGAAGCCAAAGCGCCATTAACATCCACGAGAGGGCCTATGTTATCTTTTACCGGCTTGCGATTATTTACGTATTCAAAAAACTTTTTTGGATTATGTTTACTATCCGCAGCTATAAGTATCTCTAAATTATGCTTGGCATTCCTAACTGATCTTTTAACCTGACGTCTAAGCTCGATATATCTATTAAAGTCAGCTGCCGTGCCATTGCGCTTACTAAGTC
This sequence comes from Bathynomus jamesi, assembly GCA_023014485.1. Classification (NCBI taxonomy): domain Eukaryota; kingdom Metazoa; phylum Arthropoda; class Malacostraca; order Isopoda; family Cirolanidae; genus Bathynomus; species Bathynomus jamesi. Next base: position 261,587 of record JAJOZX010001226.1, on the reverse strand, counting down.
TATACGCTCTATTACGCTCGTTTATAAACTCTCCTATTTCCCTAGTCCACCACTTCGGCCTACCACGATTTCTAGCGCGCTTGGGCCTACGAGGAATAAACTCCCTTTCAATATTCATAAAAGTTTCTTTAAACGCCACCCAACGCAAATTTGTGTCATTGCCCATAAATAAGTTATCCCAGTCCACTACTCTCATCCTATCAGCAAAACTATCAAAATTAGCCCTACGAAAATCAGGGACTTCTATTACGTTACTATCCTGGGTGTTTTTTATCGCTAACTTAAACCTAAGAATTTGATGATCACTACATCCTAAACTCTCGCCTACTTCTAAACCTTCTACTATATTCTCGCCGTTCGTCATCACCAAATCTAAAATATTATCACCGCGCGTTGGTTCGGTAACTATCTGTCGTAAAAAGTTATCGTCCATAAACTCAACCAATCTCAAACCCTCCTCATTACCAGTAAAATTCTCGTAATTAACATTAGGGCAGTTAAAGTCTCCGACAATTATACTATTCCGATTGTCAATAAAATTACCAAGAAGTGAGTAAAATCTTGTATCTGTATCGATGGGTTGAACGGGAGGTCTATAAACAACAACAAAATTAAAACTAATACTACGCGCCCTAACTTCAACACATATCGCATTAATTGCTGCCGGAAAATCTAACAACCTCGATAGCCCTAAGGGAATTACGAATGTACAGCAAAACGCCTCCACCAAACCCATGTAACCTATCATTAGTAAAGAGTTTAAAACCCGGTGTATATCAAGTTCCCTCAACAAGTCCCGAGTCACGGTATTTAACCAAGTTTCAGTAATAGCAACTATATCATAGTTGCCGGAATAAATTATCGCCTTAAATTCATTTAATTTATTTCTAATACTACGCGCGTTACAATAAAAGACGTTTAAGTTATTTTTTACGACGGGCCCGCGTTTTAAACTATTTATCACGTCGGGCCCGCGTTCCCCGGACCCACAACGTTTAAAGAAGGCTTCGACCTATACAGCTTTCGCACGTTTTCGTCTATTAACCTACCTAGCCTAGCATTACCTATTTCATTAAAATGCACCCCCATCTTTTATAAAAAGGCTAGGATCACTGAATTCTGACCACAGCTTTACGAAGGGTACATTTTCCTCAGCACAAATCTCTTCTAATACTATTTCAGAAATGAAGCCTTATATATATATATATATATATATATATGTAACAGTTTTTTTGCACACACCTACAGGTCGCTACAATTGGTGTAGAACAATCCGGTTTTCATCATTCGATGCGTCTTTTTATTGTGCAGTGCCCATGCTAAAAAAAATTCCCTAACATAAATCCTGCCCCCCCTTTTAGGGGTACAGTTCTTCCCATTTCTTCATTTTTAATCATAATTTTGGCACAAAATGGGGGAGGGGTGGGGTAATGGGGGAGGGGTGGGGGTTAATGGGGAAACTCAGAAAAATAGATGCGATATATATAGTAACCAAAAAAAAATTAAAGTAAATCCTTTGCAAGGTGCCAGCCCCCTTAAAAAAAAATTAAAGTAAATCCTTTGCAAGGTGCCAGCCCCCTTCCCCCCTTGGGGGTAATGGGGGAAGGGTGGGGTTAAATGGGAAGAGGGGTGGGGGAGGGGGTATTGTGGAGAGGGATGGGGTAATGGGGGATGGGGTGAGGTTAATGGGGAAACTCAGAAAAAAAATTGGTGGGGTGAATGGGGGAGAGGGGTGGGGGAGGGGGGTATTGGGGGAGAGGGGTGGGTAATGGGGAGGGGGTGGTGTTAATGGGGAGGGGGTGGGGTTAATGGGGAAACTCAGAAAAAAAAATGATAACCAACATCGATTCCAGTCAGGAAGATCATGCTTATCACAACTAATGGAACACTATAACAATATTATTGATGCACTCGAAACAATGAAAACTATGATTTGGCGGGCCGCAGGGCCCCCAATTACTGTCGGTTCAGTTATTTGGTCAATAAAACTATAGAAATGAACGCAGTCATGAAAATCTTAGGCTTCAAATCCGAGCTCATTGTATTAAGATTTGTGAAGCTTTAGATTTTCATGGCTGCGTTCTTTTCTGTAGTTTTATTGAATGAATAATTGGTTTGCCAGTAACTGGAAGGCCGCAGGCACCCCACTTACTGAGGCCCAAGGTGAGAGGAATAGGAATGATATCCAGATAAAGGGCTACTGATGTTCAAAATAAAATACGCCGTAGGCCCACAATTCAGCCGAAGCACCGCAGATCTAGCAAAATCGGCGCGTAGCGCCGACCTTTTGCTAGTCTCTTCTAATTTGTTATTCAAAAATATTGTTTTTGACGTAATTCTAAGACCCAACCCGTGCGTAGGGGTAATACCTAGAACTAAAGACCTATCTGACCTCGCCTTCAGGGACCTAATTAACCCCCTATATCTCCAAAAGGTCAGGCACTCTCGTATCGGGCCTATACGAGTCGTTGCCTCCTACCATCGTCACCAACATTGAGTGACGGGAGGCAACGTCACTCCTATCCACTTCGTCTCTAACTCTGTCAACCCTGGCCCCTGGGAGACAGACCCTCCTCCTCTTGGTTGGATGCCGTTTAACGAACTCTTTGTCCATGTGGCGCACTAAAGAGTCCCCGATTAAAATAGTTTCCCCCTCATTCACGTTCCTTTCCAAGTGGGCGAAAGGGTTCGAAACCTCGATACGGGGGGGATTCCTATCACCAAACGTACGCAGCCTAGCTCCACCCTTAACCTCTCTAAATCCCTCGCTATCTACTACTCTCGGACTAACCTTAACCTCTTCCTCAACTCTATCTAACCTTCCCGACAGCTACCTAAACTAGAAACTAGGTTACGCACCTCACCCTTCAAATTACTAACGTCTTCAACGTTAGTATTGGTTCGGCTTCCGTCAACTGTAGCCCTACCCCTGCCCTCATCAAGCGTTGCAAGTCTTTCCACTACCTCACGTACACTGCGTTTTATGTCAACTAATTCCTCCATGAACTCGCAAAAGAAACAAACTGATCTATCGGTAATCGCCATTGGACCGCCGTTATAATCCTTAAATTCCGAATACCACCGGTTTACCCTACACCTAACACACGACGCTTTCTGCGACGGCATCGCGCAGTTAAAAATTAGTTTAAACCGTCACAGGTCGCTTTCTGCGACGGCATCGCGCAGTTAAAAATTAGTTTAAACCGTCACAGGTATAAGTTAAATTAAGTCGGCACGCTATGAAAACTTCTAAATCGCTGAAAACCACTAATAGTCAATTACTTAACTATAACAACGTAAATTTAAACGCAAGTATATCAAATTCAAAACTATCCAAAAGTAAAATTCTCAGCAATATATAAAAGTAGATGCAAAATCAGAGAGCTCAGGAAATGCGTCCGTTCAGTACAGAGTCTGACTGACGAATGAGTACAGAGTCTGACTGACGAATGAGTACAGAGTCTGGCTGACGAATGAGTACAGAGTCTGGCTGACGAATGAGTACAGAGTCTGGCTGACGAATGAGTACAGAGTCTGGCTGACGAATGAGTATAGAGTCTGGCTGACAAATGAGTATAGAGTCTGGCTGACGAATGAGTACAGAGTCTGGCTGACGAATGCGTACAGAGTCTGGCTGACGAATGAATACTGAGTCTGGCTGACGAATGATGTAGCGACCCACCGTTCGGATGCTAGGTAAAGATGTAACAACTCCGTCATATGGCATTAGGTATCACATTGAGGCTTATCCTTATTATTTTCAACTCTCCGAAGGATATTACATAATTTTTTGTTCATAATAACGTGTTATACGTTATTTCATTCATATATACAGATTTTATATATATGTATACAGCATATAGGTTCAATTTCACATCTAAATACATGAAATAAATATATGATGCAAACCCGTGAGGAAAAAATAAAAATAAATACAAGACCTCTCGTTTATTCAACAATACATCTCGTCAGGGAATGGAGGAAAATGCAAGAGCTAGAAAATACTTATCTCCGTACAGCGTAAACAAAACAGCTAGGGTGGGATAGCGTGGATTAATGAGTATTAATTAAATGCAATAGATATTCATTGTCCATAATCAATGTAAACTAATCCATACTAAAAAATGGGAAAGCTGAGATATATTGAACGATTCATTCCATAACTTTGTACAATTTTTTTCCTCTCAACTTCGTTCTGTTTTCTATCCCTACAGCTTAACCTTTCTTATATAATAAAGCCATTACAACTAAGAATCGATTTCGCCAGTGACGCAGAGTCAAAAACATTTTTCAAAACGCAGTGTACTCACTCTCAGCGATATTAAGCAACGTTAACTCTGGTCAGTAGTTTCATGGGGGACCATCTTCCGTGTACAAATTAATGTGACCACCTATGGCTGACTTTCTCTACAGCATTTAGTCTTATAAATCAAACTTATTTTTACATGTATTTTTTTTTTAATTTTATATTTTCTTTCGTAAAAGCAAATTTTTAATTTTAGATGCAAGATGGACCTAACATATTTTACGTTCTTTTTAACAAGAACTATACAACGTAGAGGGAAATAATTTCGTATTTATTTTTTATTTTTATTGAATAAATAACATGTAGATTTAAATAATTTCATTATTCTCATCATTTTCGTCTAATATTACAGTGGATAAGCTAGAGTTAAGTTGTCCATACCCTGAATCTTCTCGCCTCAGCAATGGCACGCCTGGGTCTCCATAAATCGGAGACTCGCCTCCTGAAAGAGGACAAATATGGTTCAACATGAAATCCTGAACGGGTGGCTCCCATCTTTCGTATAGCCACTCGAATTCTCATCCTGAGAACAGTAACGGAGTGTTCGAAAATTGTAAAGGGCTTACGTTGCATAACCTCCGTGAGCAAGATGCAGATATTGGAGCCTCGTTCTCATTACCCGCATCTTAAAAATCTAGCCTAAAGAATGGAAAGGATAGAAATGTTAAATCGGTTTAAATCACGAAGCAATGTTCTTAATATCTGTAATTTATTTTCCATGAAATTACCACATCTTTTAATTATGAGCTATATATTTTTTATATAGAAATTAATGGAACATGTAATGATTTCCATAAAATTATCATTGTAGCTATAGTTTAAGACAAAAATATATACCTTGCAATTTTTCCTGGGGGGGTATCGTCTAACGACAGCGAGTCCACTCTACACCTCCGCAATGACGAATTTAATCTGGAAAGTGTTGAGGTACTTGGCCCATCAAATAAACGACTTGAATAGCTGAAATACAAGGTAGTAATAATACGAAATTTCGCTAATAATTCATTTTTACGTTAGCAAAAATAGTACCATTGTCTTCTATTAACTATTGTTCGAAATAATAAGCATGCAATTAATATGTACTTTGCTTTAACACGGCTAGTTTAAAACAGATTACACAGTGCTATACTTCACATAAAACCTTTCTAAAACGCATAGCTAAATGAAATATATGCATAAACTCATCCATATGGGGGCAAAAAGGGAGACTAACAATATGTGGTAAGACCAGTATTGTCTATTATATTTCTCTTCATGAAAATAGACAATTTTATGAAATGCCAACTGACACGTTTATTCAATAATCATTGATGAGTATTTAAAGTATATCAGATATTCAATACATATAATAATAAAATATCTTTACGTTAGTACTTCTTTTTTAATTGATTGGACTTTCAATATCATTATAAAATACGTAGAAATATTAGCTAACCTCATACGCCTCTTGTTACTCTTTAAGCGCCGCTTCGTACGTGTTACGTCAGCGTAATTCCCACACTCTTCATCGCTTAAATCAGCAAAATAACATGCATCGTCAGTACTGGAACAATTGTAAAAAGAGTGTAATAACTGTACTTATGCCGAATATACATAAATGTGTTGCTTGTCCTTTAAAATGTTAGTTACTTGAATGCATCATTTCTATCTACAACACGGTGAGTTTAAATTTTATCAGTATGCCGGAAATAATATTTTAAAAAAAGTAAATTTTTAATTTCTAGAATTATATCATTACATAAACAAACACGGGTTAGAATGATCAGTCATTACAAAAATGTATACAATAATATAACAAATATATCACTCATCTACAATTTCGTTATGACGAAAATATAAGTTTAACAAAAAAACAACATACCTTTCTTTACATTCATTGCTATGGAAGGCAGCCATGTTGTTCCAAGATCCTACTTCTCCTGTGACGTGACAATTAATGAACTGCTATAAGTGCGGGGCCAGTCGTTACGCCTATATTTACTTTGTCGCCCAGCTCATACTTAGTTGGGGTACACCCCTTCACTCACAGGAGAGAAATCCAATAGGCCTATATATATATGTATACACATGCAGCTTTACAATTGCATGAGGGTAAGTGGGTATATGAGCGTGCGTATCATTGTTTTATGTTCTAATTACTTTGGAACTTCTGATCGACTTAGGATCTTCACCATAAACTGATAAGCTAAAGAAAACATTTCAGCGACTGGCTAGTTTTTACATTTATCTATCAACAGACAGTTAAAGTAGGTATGTGTATTCTTTGTTTTAAAAATATAATTTAAGTAACATCACATTAAATATACTATTTAATGATGATCTTAATTCACATCCTTGATCGAGAAAGTGAACGGTGTTTTTATTTTGTGAAGGTTGTTAAATTAATGTACAGGAGCAAAAAAAATGTATTAATATAAAACTCTTTCACTACATTTTCAGAACCATGGAGAAACAAACATCCGTAGACTGTTTGTTATTAACCGAATCTCAGGTAGAACGCGTAAGAGAGCTGGTTGCATGCGTTGACGAAGACATCGAGGCATTAATACGGTGACGAAATTAATGATCTTAGCAACCCTCCACCAGCATTATACATTCATATATTAAAAGCGCACTCATTAGAATTTATGTCCTTTTAATGAATATGTTAATTGGATAAAACCTTTCACAATAACGTGATATTCTTTGCTTTTTTCCAGGAGTTATATTGTGAAATCCGAAGACGACGAAAGCGATACGATATCCGTGAATGCCGACGGTGCCTCTTCAGAAACTTGCCACACTCCCGAAACTGAACGAGAGATAAGCACACCGGACAAAAAATTAGTCACCCCTAATAGCACCGATAGTAGGAAGTTCAAGGTCACACAGAGGGCGCTGATGTAGCATTGGTAAGTGACAAGTAGCGGTGACGTAGCACACAGGATCAGATCTGTTTCGTGAGGTGGTGAAGAACAAAGTGTGTGTTGGATATAGTCGTGAGGCAGACGTTACTCAGTGGCAAAAAGGAGCCATCGTGTTTGGCAGAGCCCACGGACACAAAATGTCTGAAGTAGCCCAATTTGTTGGTGTGTCAGCGCGTACTGTTCAGCGAGTTTACAAAGAGTGGTGTAGTTCGCAATCAACTGAAAATCGACGGCGTAACTGTGGCCGGAAAACAATTCTCGACAATAGTGACCGCCGCCATGTTTCTCGTCTAGTAACTGCAAATCGTTTTCAAACCAGAGAACAATTGCTCCAAGAAACCAATGAGGTTCTCCAGCGACCAATTTCCGAACGGACATTGCGACGAGAACTGCATGCGATGGACATCTGGAGCAGGGTACCACGGAAGAGGCCGCTGTTAACAGCAAGTCACAAATTGGCACGTTATAAATGGGCTCAGAAGCACAAAAACTGGACTGCGGCAGATTGGAAACGTGTAATTTGGTCCGATGAGTCCCGTTTTTGTTTGTTCTCCAATGATGGGAGGCGACGAGTACATCGCAGGTCCAATGAAGCCTTTAATCCTGAATGCGTCGAAGGTGTTGTTCAGGCTGGAAACAGAAAGTGAAGCGCAGGAATAGACACCCACGGACTCTGGCGGAACTTCGGGACCGGCTGATGAACGAGTGGAGCAAATCGATGTTCAGTACATGCACAACCTCGTAGAGTCTCTGCCTCGCCGGATTCGTGCGGTTATCAAGGCCAGAGGCGCCGTCACACGTTATTAGGTACATTCTGAGAGGGGTGACTAATTTTTTGTCCGGTGTGTTTATTATAACCCAAAGCGTACGTTGAAGATAACTGCTTTATTGAATATACGCTTGAAGAGAAGAAAATTATACTATCTATGATGTTGAAGGCGGAAGCTACGCCTCCTCCATACGGATGTGCTACCACTCATCCAAACATTGAAGTCATAGATCTAGTTTCAGATAACGAAGAGGGGCCCACGTAAGTAACTTTTTATATTCTGGGTAAAATAGCAATGAATTGTTTCGTAAAGTATAAGTCAAAATAAAAATATTGTGATAAGATTTGTGTGGTGTGCATAAACTAGAATTGACTGAGTTAATCCGTACTGATAAATGATGTATGAATTAAATATAACTTCTTTGCATGCATTTTATATACTGGGGAAGTGATTTATGAAAATAGTATATTAGATTTGTTTCCGATTGAAATGAAATTTATGAGTTTTCTTTTTCATTGTGCATTTTTCCATAATATATATATATATATATATATATATATATATATATATATATATATATATATATATATATGTGTGTGTGTGTGTGTGTGCTTATCATGTTATAGAAAAGAAATATTTTTTACTGTATAACAGAGTTCAGCGTGAAATTGAAACGAATTCAACAACTGACCGCTCGATACATTCTGATGTCATCATAACGGTGACGCGGAATGTTGCAAAACCAGACGCGTTAACTAGACCAAACGAAAGTACAGGGGGCGAAAAGAAGTCTTGTACAAAGTAAGTTGATACATCAATCAAAGGTAGAGCAACTTTCTAACACGGCGCCAAATATTTATTACTGAAATGTCTTATTACATGTACAGTATTTATACAATAAGGACCATTTAGCGGAAAAACTCATGATGAGTTAATAATATTTTCCTTTTTCTTCTCACACCCATAAGAAACGGAAGCTGGATGCCAACGGTTATGATAGCATGGTTGATTTTCAGCCTCCACCAAAAAAACGCACAGACCGTCTTAGAAGACAGAGAAAAATCTATCACACAGGTTTCACGGACGATGAAGACGAGTGGATGTAATAATTGATGTGTCTATTGTTAATTATTTAAATCTACATGTTATTTATTCAATAAAAATAAATAATAAATATGAAATTATTTCCCTCTACGTTGTATAGTTCTTGTTAAAAAGAAGGTAAAATATGTTATGTCCATCTTGCATCTAAAATTAAAAACTTGCTTTTACGAAAGAAAATATAAAATAAAAAAATACATGTAAAAATAACTTTGATTTATAAGGCTAAATGTTGGAGACAAAGTCAGCCATAGGTGGTCACATTAATTTGTACACGGAAGATGGTTCCCCATGAAACTACTGACCAGAGTTAACGTTGCTTAATATCGCTGAGAGTGAGTACACTGCGTTTTGAAAAATGTTTTTGACTCTGCGTCTCTGGCGAAATCAATTCTTCAGAACGAAGTTGAGAGGAAAAAAATTGTACGAAGTTATGGAATGAATCGTTCAATATATCTCAACTTTCCCATTTTTCAGTATGGATTAGTTTAAATTGATTATGGACAATGCCCGACTCGAGAGACAAGTAAAATGAATATCTATTGTATTTAATTAATACTCATTAATCCACGCTATCCCACCCTAGCTGTTTTGTTTACGCTGTACGGAGAAGTATTTTCTAGCTCTTGCATTTTCCTCCATTCCCTGACGAGATGTACTGTTGAATAAACGAGAGGTCTCGTATTTATTTTTATTTTTTCCTCACGGGCTTCCATCATATATTTATTTCATGTATTTAGATGTGAAATTGATCCTATATGCTGTATACATATATATAAAATCTGTATATACGAATAAAATAACGTGTATAACACGTTATTATGCAAAAAAAATATTATGTAATATCCTTTCGGAGAGTTGAAAATAATAAGGATTAGCCTCAAAGTGATACCTAGAGCCATATGACGGAGTTGTTACATCTTTACCTAACATCCTGAGCTCTCTGATTTTGCATCTACTTTTATATATTGCTGAGAATTTTACTTTGGATAGTTTTGAATTTTATATACTTGCGTTTAAATTTACGTTGTTATAGTTAAGTAATTGAATTAGTGGTTTTTAGCGATTTAGAAGTTTTCATAGCGTGCCGGCTTAATTTAACTTATACCTGTGACGGTTTAAATTTTTAACTCCGCGATGCCGTCGCAGAAAGCGTCGTGTGTTAGGTGTAGGGTTAACCGGTGGTATTCGGAATTTAAGGATTATAACGGCGGTCCAATGGCGATTACCGATAGATCAGTTTGTTTCTTTTGCGAGTTCATGGAGGAATTAGTTGACATAAAACGCAGTGTACGTGAGGTAGCGAATAGACTTGCAACGCTTGATGAGGGCAGGGTTAGGGCTACGGTTGACGGAAGCCGAACCAATACTAACGTTGAAGACGTTAGTAATTTGAAGGGTGAGGTGCGTAACTTAATTTCTAGTTTAGGTAGCTTGTCGGGAAGGTTAGATAGAGTTGAGGAAGAGGTTAAGGTTAGTCCGAGAGTAGTAGATAGCGAGGGATTTAGAGAGGTTAAGGGTGGAGCTAGGCCGCGTACATTAGGTGATAGGAATCCCCCCACTATCGAGGTTTCGAACCCTTTCGCCCATTTGGAAAGGGACGTGAATGAGGGGGAAACTATTTTAATTGGGGACTCTTTAGTGCGCCACATGGACAAAGAGTTCGTTAAACGGAATCCAACCAATAGGAGGAGGGTCTGTCTCCCAGGGGCCAGGGCAGAGTTAGAGACGAAGTGGATAGGGTTGACGTTGCTTCCCGTCACTCAATGTTGGTGACGATGGTAGGAGGCAACGACTCGTATAGGCCCGATACGAGAGTGCCTGACCTTTTGGAGAGATATAGGGGGGTTAATTAGGTCCTTGAAGGCGAGGTCAGATAGGTCTTTAGTTCTAGGTATTACCCCTAGGCACGGGTTGGGTCTTAGAATTACGTCCAAAACAATATTTTTGAATAACAAATTAGAAGAGATTTGTGCTGAGGAAAGTGTACCCTTCGTAAAGCTGTGGTCCGAATTCAATGATCCTAGCCTTTTTATAAAAGATGGGGTGCATTTTAATGAAATAGGTAATGCTAGGCTAGGTAGGTTAATACACGAAAACGTTCGAAAGCTGTATAGGTCGAAGCCTTCTTTAAACGTTGTGGGTCCGGGAAACGCGGGCCCGACGTGATAAATAGTTTAAAACGCGGGCCCGTGGTAAAAAATAACTTAAACGTTTTTTATTGCAACGCGCGTAGTATTAGAAATAAATTAAATGAATTTAAGGCGGTAATTTATTCCGGCAACTATGATATAGTTGTTATCACTGAAACTTGGTTAAATACCGTGACTCGGGACTTGTTGGGGGAACTTGATATACCGGGTTTTAAACTCTTTACTAATGATAGGTTACATAGATTTGGAGGCGGCATTTTGCTGTACATTCGTAATTCCCTTAGGGCTATCGAGGTTAAGTTAGATTTTCCGGCAGCAATTAATGCGATCTGTGTTGAAGTTAGGGCGCGTAGTATTAGTTTTAATTTTGTTGTTGTTTATAGACCTCCCGTTCAACCTCTCGATATAGATACTAGATTTTACTCACTTCTTGGTAATTTTATTGACAATCGGAATAGTATAATTGTCGGAGACTTTAACTGCCCTAATGTTAATTACGAGAATTTTACGGGTAATGAAGAGGGTTTGAGACTGGTTGAGTTTATGGACGATAACGTTTTACGACAGATAGTTACCGAACCAACGCGCGGTGATAATATCTTAGATTTAGCGATGACGAACGGCGAGAATATAGTCGAAGGTTTAGAAGTAGGCGAGAGTTTAGGATGTAGCGATCATCAAATTCTTAGGTTTAAGTTATTGATAGAAAACACTCAGGATAGTAATGTAGTGGAAGTCCCTGATTTTCGTAGGGCTAATTTTGATAGTTTTGCGGATAGGATGAGAGTAGTGGACTGGGATAACTTATTTATGGGTAATGACACAAATTTGCGTTGGGTGGCGTTTAAAGAAAGTTTTATGAATATTGAAAGCGAGTTTATTCCTCGTAGGCCCAAGCGCGTTAGAAATCGTGGTAGGCCGAAGTGGTGGAGTAGGGAAATAGGAGAGTTTATAATAGAGCGTAATAGAGCGTATAGACTTAGTAAGCGCAATGGCACGGCAGCTAACTTTAATAGATATATCGAGCTTAGGCGTCAGGTTAAAAGATCAGTTAGGAATGCCAAGCGTAATTTAGAGATAGTTATAGCTGCGGATAGTAAACATAATTCCAAAAAGTTTTTTGAATACGTAAATAATCGTAAGCCGGTAAAAGATAACATAGGCCCTCTAGTGGATGTTAATGGCGCTTTGGCTTCTGACGCTCAGGCGATGGCGGGTATTTTTAATAACTTTTTTGCGACAGTTTTTACCGTAGAAGACGTAAATAATGTCCCCGACGTGGACGATATCGTTGCATTTAATAGCGAGACTATTTTAGATGAAATAACTGTTTACGAGGCTGAGATTGCGCATTATATCGATAGGCTAAAAGTTAGCAAGGCTCCAGGCCCTGACGCTTTTTATCCTAGACATTTGAAAGATTTGAAAGAAGTTATCGTAGGCCCCTTAACGAAGATTTTTAATCAGTCACTCGAAACGGCGATTATTCCTGAAGACTTCAAATTAGCTAACGTCACGCCTATTTTTAAAAAAGGCGACCGCGCGGAGCTAGCAATTATAGGCCCATTAGCTTAACGTCAATTGTCGGTAAACTTTTGGAATCCGTAGTTAGGGATCGTATTATGGATCACTTAGAAAGTAGAGATTTGATTAATAGTAGTCAGCATGGGTTTCGACGCCATAGGTCTTGTTTAACTAACTTGTTAGAATTTTATAACGAAATAGTGCGCGAATACGATAGGCATAGAGCGGCTGACGTTATTTATTTAGATTTTAAAAAGGCGTTCGATACAGTTCCGCATAGGAGACTAATTGCGAAGGTTAAAGCGCACGGTATACGCGGTCAGGTAGCTAACTGGTTAGAAGAATGGCTTCGTGCTAGGAGGCAGAGGGTCGTAGTTAATGGTAGTGAATCGGGGTGGTTAGATGTAGGTAGCGGTGTCCCACAGGGTTCAGTGTTAGGCCCATTGCTATTCGTAATTTACATTAACGACATAGATGTAGGATTGACTAGTAACGTGTGAAAATTCGCGGACGATACTAAAATAGGCGGTAAGGTTGTTAACGAGGACGATGGAAATAGGATCCAAGACGATGTAGATAGGATTATGGAGTGGACAGATAAGTGGCAGATGCAATTTAACATAGATAAATGTAAAGTTTTGCATATAGGTTCTCGCAACAATAATTACGCGTACACGATGGATGATAGGGAGTTAGCGAGCGTTGACGAGGAAGCAGAATTAGGCGTACGCGTATCTAAGGATTTAAAGGTTAGGAACCAGTGCCTGGAGCCTTGCGCAAAAGCTAATAGGATGTTAGGCTTCATAGCGCGTAATTTCGAATTTAAATCGAAGGATATTATATTGCCCCTTTACAAGTCCCTAGTCAGGCCTCATTTAGAATATGCAGTTCAGTTTTGGTGCCCGTACTTGCGTGAGGATATTGATAGGTTAGAAAGGGTTCAGCGTCGTGCCACGAAACTTATTCCGTCATTGCGCAATAAGCCTTATGAAGATAGGATTAAAGAGTTAGACCTGTATTCACTCGAAACTAGAAGATTAAGGGAGGAGCTTATTGAAGTTTTCAAAATCGTTAATAACATCGATAACGTAAATTTTGACAAATTGTTCACTTTCGATAATAGTAATACTCGCAATAACGGATTTAAGTTGCGTGGGAGACGTTTCATTACTAATATCGCTAAAAACTTCTTTACGTTTAAAGTAATTGATAAATGGAATAATCTTCCCGCGTCAGTCGTTCATTCTACCAGCGTTAATATGTTTAAGAACCGTCTTGACAGACATTTTAAAAATATTAACGTTGTTTAAAATTAAAAAAGAAAGTTAACAACAGGAGCTCTGGTGGTGGTGCTCGAGGATGAGTCTGTTGACGATGAATGCCAGCTTGTGACATGCCAGCGTGTGATGCCAGCAATAAAATTATTATTAAAAAAAAAAAAAAAATTAGACTAACATGAACGTAGATTTAGCTCGTAGAGTAAACTAACCCACTTTTTGTTTAACTGTACCTACTCTTTTTTTTTTTTTTTATCTCTCTACTTTGCATGTCTGTAACTCTCTCTACTTGCATGTTTGTAGTTTGCATGGTATGGCAGTGAGTTAAGACTGTGTTGCATGGTTTGTAAGCGTTCTTATTTTACTTCTTTTCATCTTTCACCCCTCTCCTATTCTCTCCGACTATTTTCTGACTTGTCGGCAGTGGCCGGCGGATGATGATGGTGAATCTTTTTTCTCTTTTTCTGAATGAATGTTAACCCACGAGTGATAGGTGTTGCTTCTTACTTAACCCCTTATTCTCTTCTCTTCTCTTCTCTTAACCCCCTACTCTTTCCTTTCTCTCGGGCTAACCTTAGAGTGGATCTTAGGGTCTTTGTTCGCCTTAGCTTCTGTAGATCTGTAGATCATCTGGAGCGTTGGACAGCCACCCATCCAACAGCAGCCCAGAAAAAATATCGCTTAACTTCGTTGACCAACGGAGTTATAACATTGCATACAACATAACCATGGGGAGATGAAAAAATACATTGAAAGAAGAAAACCTCACACATTACATGTTCTGCTAAAAAATAGCAATATTTATAACTAAAATAAAGAAATTATTTATGTTAAAAATATGGATTTTTCTCCGAAAAGGAAAACTTTCACACAAAGTATTGGATAAACTTAAAATGCAGGAAAATTTTTACTATAACCTTTTTAAAGACTATCTTAATGAAGCTCCTCTCTCTCTAGTCCTCGTGTGAAAGCCCCAAATATCTTATAGGTAATGTATGCCCTGAATATGAGCTTGAATAATCTCAATGAAATTACGACGCAAAAGAGTGAGCAATCATTTCCTGACGAGATGTATTGTTGAATAAATGAGAAATCTTGTATTTATTTTTAATTTTTCTCACGGGTTGTATCATATATATATATATCTATATATATATATATATATATATATATATGGGATGAATTTAGTTGCGAAAACCATCCGGCATCATAGGAAAAATCATAAAAAAAGGCAAAACAAAAGCTTTTATTTACAGAACGTGCTCAATATGTCCACCATTGTTTTCAATACACAAAGTCAGACGTGATACCCAGTCAGCAAGCACAGGGTGAATGATGTCAGGAGTAATGGTGTTACATGCCCCAATAATGCGCTGCGGCAAATGTTCAACACTCCTAATTTTCTCTGCGTATACCAGCGCTTTCAAGTGACCCCAGAAATAAAAATCTAGTGGCGTGAGATCTGGGCTTTTAGCTGGCCATTCCACAGGCCCTCGACGTCCTATCTAATGACCAGGGAATTGTTGGTACAGGTACCCCTTACTTGGGTGCTGTAATGTGCAGGAGCGCCGTCTTGCCGGAACCATGTTGGGAAATTTCCTTCATCGTTCAAGAAACTGGGAAATGCTTCTTCCTTGAGCATACGTAGGTAGGTGCCTCCAGTGACATGTTCATCGAAAAAGAGGGGGCCTATGATGCGATCCTTCCAAATGCCACACCATACCATCACCCGAGATGCACCTTGTTCCTTTGAAGAGGTATACCAGTGAGAGTTGTTTTGAGACCAGTAGCGGGTGTTCTGTCGATTTACCTCACCATTTCCATTAAATACAGCTTCGTCACTGAACAGAATGGTGGGCGGGAAATTGGCATCCCGAGCATAGACATTATGGCCTGGAGAAAGAGAAAAATATGAATTATGGTTTGTAGAAATAGAAAAATATGAATTTCTCCTATGATGCCGGACTTATGGGACACCCTGTATATATATATATATATATATATATATATATATATATATATATATATATATATTTTAATGTATTTTTGGAACAAGCCTACCACAATTTTCCACCATGTTCGAGAGAGTTGCAAGGAGAAGAATTACCTCAAAAGTATTGTCCCCATACAAGGATGTACAACTTCAAATAATATGTAGAATTATTTCTATCCTTTACTTGAACTGAACCGGAGAGGAACTGTTCTCTTCTGAAGGCAGTATGTTCCACGTGCGACAGATCTTATAGGCAATGTAGGCATTGTATATGAGCTTCAATAATTTCAATGAAATTACGACGTAAAAGAGTGAGCAATCGTTCCCTGACGAGATGTATTTCTGAACACACGAAAAGCATTGGAATAATTTTTTCTTTTTACTTGCTGGCTTAAGTATTTCTATATAGATGTTCCTAAAATATTTTTGTGATACAGACAGAAGAGAGAGAGTGTTTCACTTGTAAAGAAAAATGTTTCGCATATGGCCGTTTATCCTATAAAATGATCTGTGAAAAAACAAACTGTCGTTTATTATGGAGTCAGGCATGTATCTATGGTTACGAGGAAATGGCCTCGGTGATGTGAAAGTCCATTCAAAATACAAAAATATTCTTTTCTGTACAGTTTAACCTATCGGATGCGGTATGGAAAATTAAGCTAACGAGAGATAAAATGCATTGTTAAGCAGCGTTTACTTCAGAAAGGAAACTAAAAATATTTCTTTTCTCTACATTTGGTTCGTTCAAAGCCACAAAGCTGCGTTTTTTATCTTTTGTTATTGTACATGGAAAAAGCATTTAAATGCACCCATGTCCATTATAAAAGTTTGGCTTTGGTACATTCAAACACAGCAATGTAGCTTTCACTGAATATAAAATTCCTTTCTTTTTTTTAATGTTTATGTAAATATTCAGTACATCATCTTATGATGCTTTCCGCATGATCACAGAAGTTATAAGAAAATTATAAATAACTAGTTGATTTCATATTTTGTATGGGGTAGTATTTGAAGACTGTTTTTTCGGTTTTTTGAAACCTTGTTGTTATCAAATAAATATGCTGTATATAAAGATGGGGTAAAAAAGATTAAAAAATTACTAATTGGAATTCAGATTATATATATATATATATATATATATATATATATATATATAAGGTCTTTTCATTTTCGTACATTTTTTTCATTAGGGTATGCAAACAATAAGTATGCTTGTGGCCACGGTGGATCTAACAGATCAACTTGAAAAATTCCCTCAACAACCTAGTGATCAAGAATATATTAAAAGTTTTGCTTATGCAATATAAGTCGGGATACTGTAAAGTTTTCCTTTTAATATTAATGTATAAATTAAAGGTTCTTGTAGGACTCGTTTTGTGGCTAATTAAATTCTTAAACTGTTTTAAAATGATATAGTGAGTTAATAAAACTGTGTACAATATAAAGAATCTTGTGTAATTCTTTTATTGTCAATGTTGGTAAAATACTTAGTTCTTTTGCCCCGCAGAATATAGAGACGTTTTGCCTGTCTGTTGTGGACAGTGTAAAGCTTTCGCTGTTACCTAATTTGTTTAGAAACAAAGTATTGATAAAAGTAGCGGATCGTGATTTACCTACTAATTATTATAATCTGTAAAAAGTTAAAAAAATTACTAATCGGATTTCAGAAAATTTAATAGGGGTAGCTAAAGTGGAAACCTTCAAAAATTTTCTGTACAAGTTTCGATTGAATGCATGCTTGCGTATCATTGTACTTCGGTATTTTAGGAGAATTGTTTTGTAAAAAGTTCAAAAAATTACTAATTACTAAGTGGTATTCAGAAAGTATATATATATAATAGTATGGCTTCCTTTAGCAGATAAATAGATATAACATCAATTGCTTCATTTACCGTTTTATATGATAGTTGTATAATCTCTCGTATATCCATCAAATATGAATAATTCAGAAGTTTCGGAACAGAGTAGTGTACCTTCGTCAGGTAAATCCAGTTCATTGTCAGCACAAAGAAAAAGCTGCCTAAAAAATTCTGAGGGTAATCCTAACATTGTCTGCATTGATGAAAGTGACTTTGTAAGTGATGTTAGAAACAGCGTTGACAAAATTGAAGAAGAGTTAAAAATCGTGAACCGGAGATGGAATGACGAAATTGGAAAAGATTGTGCTGCAAGATCGCCACCAAAAGTAAAATTCGTGATAAGGTATAATTTATGCCGTTGCTGATTGTGGTAGAAGGGGACCTTGGGAAGAGTGCTCGGGACAAATTAAGATTTCAGAGACGAATTGATGAAACTGAATCTAGTTTAAAACCTGTATTAAATCCTGAACATCGGCGAAAAGTATTTAATAGAATGCAAGTTTTAAAGTATTAGGTTACTGTTGTTTGTGATCACCAAATCTATGCATTTTTTTTTTCTTGTTTTCTGTTATTTCTTATGTTAACATAATTTCATCAGCCAGTGCTATTAGCAATATATAATAACGTCTCGTTCAAATGCCGACTGACATACAATTTATATGTAAAATTTAGCAGTGACAGGATTTCACTCAAGAACTGAATACTATAAAAG
Source organism: Bathynomus jamesi (assembly GCA_023014485.1). Classification (NCBI taxonomy): domain Eukaryota; kingdom Metazoa; phylum Arthropoda; class Malacostraca; order Isopoda; family Cirolanidae; genus Bathynomus; species Bathynomus jamesi. The sequence goes on along the minus strand of JAJOZX010001226.1, from coordinate 242,986 downwards.
TAGGGTTTGTAAGAGAAGACCTACTCTCTCCTTCACCAGCTCAATACTCCTCTAAAGAAACTTAGCTCCTTTCATTTGAGAATAAAGTTATCTCCCCCAATTTATCCTTTTGGTGTGAAAATAAAAATTTCGAATTTGCTTCTTTCTGATGCTCTTTCCTTTCTTGTTATTTTTATGTTGGTTGTTATTTCAATAATGTTTTGTTCCGATATTATAGTTGGGGTATTTCTACATTATCTATTCAATAAAAATTAATTATGATATTATTTACCCTTCGTTGTATATTTTTAAATTACACTTTCAAAATAACCGCGTAGTGCAAAGCAATAACGATGTGATTGTAAACTCGATTAAGTGCTAGTTTAGTGTTTTGCGCCGTAAAACAAAGTGAGTGTATTTATATATTTAACATAATTGTATGTGTATATATATATATATATATATATATCTCCTGTACTGCTATATTGATGGTTATACGTTTTGTATTTCTTATTTCTGAATTTGTGCGTAGAAGTTGAAGTGTATGTATTTATTTTCAATATATTTAACGTTTTGACGATTATACGTTTCGTATATCTTATATTATTTTTTATTCTTAGTTTTTTTTATCATTCCAATGTATATTTCTTCGTCTGAATAAACAGAATGCTGTAATGGTGTTTTATTTAATTCGGAGAAGAAAGGATTGTCAAAAGTAAATAGACGGTATACATTCTAAGGTTTTAGAATAAATGAAAACGAATGGTAAATTGAATATTAATCTAAGAGAATATGTTAACGGTTCGATTTACTTTTGCTGAGTGAATTTTTTTTCTGAATAATATTAAGGAAAAAAATTGCTCAAAGATTGTCCAAAGTAAATAGACGGTATACATTCTAAGGTTTTAGTGAAAACGAATGGTAAATTGAATATTAATCTAAGAGATATGTTAATGGAACGAATTCTTTTTGCCAATTGTCTAGTTAATTTTTTTTTCTGAATAACTAAGGAAAAGTTGCTCTTGCTTTTAATAAATAGAAACATTATTTGACAACTCGTATGAATTAAAATAAATGGCGGTAGCTGACAACTATATTCATATAAATAAAAATTAAAATAAATGGTGGTATTTAGCAACTCACCCTAATAATGTATACCTGAACAATTAAAACACTATCTGGCAACTTGTTTAAATTAAATAAATGGTGGTATTAGCAACTCACCCTAATAATGTATACCTGAACAATTAAAATAAAGTGATATCTGGCAACTCAACCTACCTCTATATAAGACCTGCTTGGCTTCGGGACCTTCATAATGATGCGAACTTCGGCGGAATAAAGAACGCTCTCCTTCCTTCTTAGGTTAAGACTAAGGTTAGGTTTCCCTTTGGGGGCTAAGGACATCCCGCCTTCTCCCCCAAAGACCTCCTCCGTCTCTCCTTTCTCTTAGGTTAATGCAACCCCTTTGGGGGGAGGTCATCCTCCCTTCTCCCCTCCCTTCATTGCATACCCCTCCCCCTTTGCAACATACCCCACCCCCTCTTTGCAACACTGATCATTATCTCTGCAACATTCTTGCAATCGTCCATTTTGCACCCACACTACTAACATGGACGAGTAATTGGTCGAGTAATATTTATTACATTTACTTTTTAAGAACTGTATATTCCATACTAAGGTTCATAAAAGGTGTTGAAAATGTTTTTACAAGTTGAAACTAGTTAAACCAGTTCAAATCGGATTTGTCTCTTCACTCGCGTTACTTTATACACCCACCCTATATTATAATATATATATATATTATATATATATATATATATATATATATATATATATATATATATATATTTGATAGGTTTGTTTCTGGTAAACCTCAAAGTATAATAAAAAGTGAGCCAATGAAACAACATATAGCATGAATTTAATAAATGATCCGACGTTTCGAGGATGCAACTCTCATCTTCAGGGTAAATTCTAAAATTCTAAAAAGAAAAAGATAAGTAAAATTTTAAAAACAATTAAAAAATTAAAAATTATAAAATAAAACTTACTTTACAACATTGAAAAAAATAGGAACGTTATGATTTAGAGAAGGTTTTTAAGTTTAAAATATAAATACATTCAACTGAATGTTAAAGTATTATGGATTCCATTGGGTTACTAATGGGGCGACCGGTGCTAGACGACCTACCCAAATGATGGTAATTCAAAGTGTTGCATTTAAATATAACTTTAAACTTTATAAAGTTTTTCTCTCACTTTTAAGAAAACTGATTTTAGTATTTTACGTTCTTTAGGTAGTAACAACAATATTGTTATTTGCAAACCTGATAAAGGAAGTGGAGTTGTCATATTGAACAAAAATTGATTATATAGACAAAGTCCTCACTGTTCTTTTTTAGTCATACTCGAAAGTTTTGCCGAGTTAAAGATTCCATTTTGTCTGTTATTTTGCGAAGTGAGAATAAAGTGAATAGGTTTTTACGTCATCTAAAATCAGTTGGTCATTTAAATGAAATTGACGACAGTAACCTTCTTTGTTACTTGTTCTACTCCTGATATTCTTTATGGCCTCCCTAAAGTCCATATAAGGGACGTGCCAATTAGACCTATCCTTGCGGCCTATAATTCTCCTACCTATCTTTTGGCCAAGCTCCTAGTTCCTATTTTGTCTCCACTTACTACCAACGATTACTTGGTAAAAAATTACCATTCTTTTGATCATGAAATTAATAGCTTAAATTCTAATGTTTTTATGCGAAGTCACTGTTTACCAATATACAATTACACGAAACTATTGACCTTTGTGTTGGCAAACTTTTTTCTTCTTGCGAGTTCGTTCATAGTTTTAGGAAACTTCTTCAACTGTCGGTTTTTAATTCCTATTTTGCATTTAATAATCAACTTTATGAACAAACTGAAGGTGTTCCTCTGTGTTCCCCTTTGGGTCCCACTCTGGCAAATATTTTCACGTGTCATTTTGAAGAACAAGTGAGGAGAATTAGGTGTTACAAACTGAGAGAGGAGGGGAAGAAACGGGAATTTAGAGAGAGAGTGTTGAGTGAATTCCATGTTGTTGAACAGAATGTACAGGATTGGTGGGTACATAATGCGAATGTCATGAGAACGGCAGGTAGAGACATATTGGGGGAAACATCAGGTAAAGTGTGGGAAGATAAGGAAGGATGGTGGTGGAGTAATGAGATCCAAAAAGCACTACGAAGTAAGAGAGAAACTAAGAAGTTATGGGAAGAATCGAGGAGTGAAGAGTGTAAGGTGGTATATAAAGAAGCAAAGAAACAGGCAAAGAGAGCAGTGGCGAGAGCAAAGGCGGAGGCATATCGGCAGATGTATGAGGATTTAGAGGATCGTGAAGGACAAAAGAAGATATACAGATTGGCTAAGAGCAGAAATAGAGCGACAAAAGACTTTACACAGGTAAAACAAATTAAGGGTGCTGCAAAGAGATGAAGAGATAAAGGATAGATGGAAGGAATATTTTGAGGAATTATTAAATAAAGAAAACCCAAGATCTTTCTATGAGGATGGATTACCAAATATAGCTATGACAGAACAAGTGGGGAGGATGGAAGTGAGTCGTGCTCTGAATAGGATGAAAAATAACAAAGCGACTGGCCCAGACGAGATACCAGCTGAGGCATGGAAGGCACTGGGATATAAGGGGGTGGATCTGGTGTGGGATCTAATGCAGAAGTTGTTTGACCAGGAGGTGATTCCGGATGAGTGGCGGACAAGCATCATAGTGCCGATATTCAAAGAGAAGGGAGATGTACAAGATTGCACGAATTATAGAGGGATCAAGCTAATATCACATACAATGAAGATATGGGAGCGAATAGTGGAGAGTAAGTTGAGAGACGAAGCGGAAGTGCCATTGGAACAGTTTGGATTTACGCCGGGAAGGAGAACGACAGATGCAGTTTTTGCATTGAAACAGTTGGCAGAGAGGTACAGAGAGGGGCAGAAGGCGTTGCACATGGTTTTTATTGACTTGGAGAAGGCATATGATAGGATACCACGGCAGGAAGTTTGGAGATGCTTAAGGGAAAAGATGGTACCGGAGAAGTATGTTAAACTGATCAAGGGGATGTACAGGGGAGTAACAACTAAGGTGAGGAGTAGTGTGGGTGTGTCAGAGAGCTTTGGGGTGGAAGTTGGTCTGCACCAAGGATCAGCTTTGAGCCCCTTCCTTTTCAATGTGGTATTCGATGTGTTGACGGACAGGATTAGAGGGAGGCGCCGTGGTGCATGATGTATGCAGACGATGTTGTGTTGAGTGGGGAGACGAAAGAGGAGGTGGAGCAGCAGTTGGAAAATTGGAGAGAGGCGTTGGAAAGTAGGGGGATGAGAATTAGCCGAAAGAAGACCGAATATATGAGATGTGATGTGCAGCAGGACCGAGGAGGGGAAGTGACATTGAGTGGAGAGCGTGTTAAGACGGTGGAGTATTTTAAATACTTGAGGTCAACAGTGGATGCAGAGGGGGGAGCAGAGAGAGATAAACTGTAGAATACAGTCGGGGTGGAAGAACTGTAGGGTCCCAGTGAAACTGAAGGGAAAGGTATTCAAAACAGTGGTGAGGCCGGCAATGTTGTATGGAATGGAGACTGTGCCAATGAAGAAGAGCAATGAAAGAAAAATCGATGTGGCTGAAATGAAGATGTTGAGATGGATGTGTGGAGTGACGAGGAGGGATAGGGTCAGAAATGAGCATATAAGGGGAACAGTGAAGGTGGCGGAAGCATCTAAGAAGGTGCAGGAGGCCAGGCTGAGGTGGTATGGACACGTCAGGAGAAGAGAGGAGGAGTATGTGGGGCGCAGAGTGCTGGAGATGGAGTTGCCGGGACGGAGAAAAAGAGGAAGACCGAAGACGAGATGGAGGGACTGTGTGGTGCGGACATCAGGGAGAAGGACTTGGAGGAGGACGCGGTATACGACAGAGGAGAGTGGAGAAGACGAACCAAAAACAGCGACCCCATGTAAAGATGGGATAATAAGCTGCGGAAGAAGAAGAAGATTTTGAAGAACAAGTTCTTCATACCTATCCTCTTGATTTTCGCCGTCTTTTACCTAAGATATGTGGATGACACCTTCACTCTCTTTCGATGTCAATCACATACCGAGAAGTTATTTCGTTATCTCAGTATTTCGTAAATCAACTTTTACAGGTTTGGGTACGATTTTTTACTTACAAACCAATTTTGTTCAAAGTCAACTCCATTCGGACTCTTATTTACAGATCTTATCATTTATGTTCGTCCTATATTAATTAGTCTTCATAATGAATTTCAATATTTAATTAACTTATTTACTTCTAATGGTTTTCCTAAGAAATTAATTAATTCATAAATATATTTCTTGACAATATTTATAGAACTAAGACACCTGTTTATAATGACACGAAGACAATTGTTACCTTACTTTTCCTCACTACGGTCTTGTCAGTGACAAGACCGAGAAAGACCTGTCTGCAGCTGGTAAAATATTTTTCCCACAAATTAATTTTAAATTTGTTTTTGCAAATTCTTCTATTATAGGATCTTGCTTTCGTTTTGAGAATAAATTCCCTCCCCTTTTGTGCTCGTCATGCGTTTATTAACGTGATTGCTCGCACTGCAAGAGCGAGCTTACACTGAAACTTTGGAAGTACAGTTCGGTTACTTCAGTTCCGCACTGACTAGCATTTGGGTAGATCGTTCTGCACCGGTCGCCCCATTAGTAACCCAGTGAAACCCAATAATACGTGATCATTCGGTTGAATGTGACATCTTTATTCACCAATTAATTTTAAGATTTTAAATGCGAGTAATAATATTAATGATTTTAGATTATTGGAATCTATGTCTATTTTTAAACTTAAACATTCTCTAAATTATAACTTCCCATTTCTCTTAATGTTTTAAAGTAAGTTTTATTTTGTCATTTTTTATTTTTTAATTGTTTTTAAAATTTTACTTATCTTTAACTTTTTAGAATTTTAGAATTTACCCTGAAGATGACGGTTGTATCCCTCGAAACGTCGGATCATATATTAAATTCATGCTATATGTTGTTTCCTTGGTTTTCCTTTCCAATATATATACACACCGTGTGTGTGTATATATATATATATATATATATATATATATATATATATATATATATATATATATACTGTATATATATATATAAAGCTGAGATTGTGATTTAATGAAAATACACAATTTCACAGACCAATTAAAAGAAAAAAATCAATATTCACAATCACTTATAAATAATTATTCCAATTCTCAAAACTAATTAATAATCCAACGAACACTAATTATATACCATTTAAATATCTTTACCAAACTAATTGTGACGAAGGAAACTAAACTCAATGTCATTTTGATCACTCCAGTAGCATGGTGGCAAAATGTATGAGTGCAACTGCATTGCAATGTTACGTAATGTTGCAAGAATGCCAACCCCCACCCCCTTTCTTGCAAGAGTGCTAACCCCCACCCAATTTGTTGCAAGAGTGCCAACCCCTACCCCTTTCGTTGCAAGAGTTCCAACCCCCACCCCTTGTTGCAGGGCACCCCCACCCCGCTTTGTTGCCAACCATAAAATTGGGTTGCAAAGGGTATGCAACCTGGAGTTATCCCCCAAGCTGAACCCCCCAAAGGGGCATACCTAACCTAAGGGAGCCTCTTTGGGGGAGAAGTTGGGACGGCCTCACCCTCCAAAGGGGCAGAAAGAGAGAGAGGAAGGTGGAGACCCAGAGTTGGTAACCCAGAGAAAGGGTGTTCACTTGGCTGCCTGCCAAGCTCATATGACTCCTTCACCCGCCCGCCGCTCTCTTATAGGCCCCTAATCAGCCAGTTGGCAGAGTTGCCAGATTCGTTATTTATTTAATTATTCCATATATTAGTCAGCCAATTGCCTGCTGAGTTGCCAGATAGCATTAAATATTAAATTAATCCATATATTAATCAGCCAGTTGGCTGCTGAGTTGCCATTGCCAGATAGCAATATTTATTTAATTATTCTTTATATTATTCAGCCATTTGGCTGCTGAGTTGCCAGATAGCATTTTAATTGTTCAGGAATTCCTTATTAGGGAGAGTTGCTAAATACCACCATTTATTTTTATTTATGAGGATAGTTGTCAGGTACGACCATTTATTTTAATTCACATAATTTACCAAAGCAGGTGAATTTTCACCTAAAAGTTATTGAGAACTAATTATTTTAACATTAAAAGAAATTCTGTTTATTAAATAAATAATTAGAATTTAAACACACTCCTATACATACGAGGGAATGACTAAATTATTCCATGTATTCATCCATTAGCTGACTTAGAAGACCGATTTGAGAAATAACAATTAATTAATTATTCAGAAATCCGAACCAAACAAATGATTAATTGTGTCAAGGAATAAATAAAAACCAATACAACGTTCTGATTATGAATTAGTGGATATACAATGGGGCATATATATGATCAAATAATAGAACGGAAAATATAGTTATATTAATTACACTGCCCAACAAAATTTTTTTATTTGCTGGTGATTTAATTCTAAGACCTGTTTCTGGATGATATTGATGTGCCGATTTAAAAAATCACCTTAGATTTTGTCCATCACATCAGGTTTTCGTGCAATGTGCAATGCAATATGCCTATTTTGGGTGATCCATGAAGGGCACTTATCAAAATTGATGATTTTTGAGACCTGTTAATAGCTGTTTTGCTGTTAAAATTTTATCTGTGGAATACGCAAATCTGTGCATTAAATCTAAAGGTCATGTACAACATATTAAAATCTTGGATATCTGTGATTTCTCCAGGTGTGAGCGTGACGTCATGATCATGGATTCATTTTTTGTTTAAACACTTTTAATCACTTTATGTGTCAATATTACCATTGTATATTAAAGTTCACTCCCTGCACAATTGTTTACTTTTCCATGCTGATTCTGAGTATGTAAAAACTTATTTTTTGAAAAGAAAAAAAATTGGGCATAACCCTGCCAAAATGCGATATTTCCGTATTTGATTGCTCGAAACCTGACGTGATAGGCAAAAACTAAGGTGATTTTTTAAATCAACACACCAAAGTTACCTAAAAACAGGTGTTAGAATTAAATCAGCAAAATTGGTGTTGAGCAGTGTTATATATAATCATACAAAACATAGTATTATCAGATATTAGTATATATGTCATGATTTACCTTTTATTATCTATTATAATTTATTTATCTTTTTACTTCTTAATGCCGAAATTAAAATGTCAACCCAAAACACCCCTTGTTGCAATAAATTCGAAATTCAGAATAAAAATGTAACCACTGTCAGTGAAATGTAAGGAGGACAAATAGAGAAAACTTATATAAATAAAAATGAATGAATATATAAAAAAGTAAAAACAGAAATTAATATCTCAAAAGAATTTACTACACCAATCTCTATATTTCAAAATAAAAAATTATAATAATTTGCAGATGAAGCAAAATATGTGCTCTAAAACCTGAGACATGCTAATGTAACACACTAGCCGTAATTTTACAAAAATAATTTTTCTATTTCAATTTTCACTATTTCAGTTAACATGTACATTGAATTTCTTAGCATTCTCTACTATATATATATGTGTGTGTACAGGGTGTCCCATAAGTCCGGGATCTTAGGAGAAATTCATATTTTTCTATTTCTACAAACCATAATTCATATTTTTCTCTTTCTACAGGCCATGATGTCTGTGAGGAAGGAAGAACGAATCCAGATAATTCTACTCATAGGAACTCGGAATCAAAGAGAGGCCGCTGCTGAATTTAACAGACTGCACCCAGACCGCGAGCCAATAACACAGAGTTGTGTTAGCAGACTTGTTGCAAAGTTTAAGGAAACAGGATCCATAGAAGATAAACCACGCAGTGGACCTTCAAGTAGGTCCACTGACGATGATACAGCGACTGCTATCCTGGCTCATTTTAAGAGAAGTCCCAATAAGTCTCTTCGGCGACTGTTCGCCGAGACAGGAGTGTCGAAAAGTAGCATCCATCGCATTCTTCAGGCTCACAAATGGCATCCATATAAACTTCAGATCCTATAGAAATTAAGTGAAGATGATCCCGACCGGCGGGTGGAATTTTGTGAATGGGCTACGGAACAATACATATTGAGCACGTTCTGTAAATAAAGCTCTGGTTTTGCCTTTTTTTATTATTTTTCCTATGATGCCGGACTTATGGGACACCCTGTATATATATATATATATATATATATATATATATATATATATATATATATCATAAAAACAAGGACAGTTTTGAACGACTAAAAACCATTTCTCTCATCGCAAAATGACAACAACACGATTTTTTGCAAACAAAATTTTCATATCAAATACAAAACTGTTCTCTTTATTTTAGTTTCTCCAAAAAACATCAAAAAACATTATTTACGAAACTAGTTTAGGTCACACCAAATATATATATATATTAGACTGGTCCAACCTATAAGGGTGAATTTTCAAATTTATTATATTTTATATGGTACCCCTGGATATTGTGAAAAATGGTTAAAGAATTATAAATATCAATTTTAATGCAAATTAGATAATATTTAGAGGTGCCGCACGGAGGTCAAACATTTCATTTTATTCTCCAATCGGATTATTTATATTAATATTTTTTACCCCTGAGGTAGCTGTTATCGGTGCGTTTTTTTTATGTGGTATCCCCTATAGGCCTAATCCACAGTCCTCTAATTTTGTTTCTATTCCATTTATTTCCTTTATCTAAGTTCTTCTTTTATTGTAGATTTTTTACGTTTGGAAAACGCTTACGGTGCTGCTCTACAATTTGTAGAAGATATTGTTGTTCTTCACTTTTCGTAAGGTGGCCACTGAAGTTCTTAATTAAAGCAACACCTCTCTCAGCGTTGTCATTTACAACATTCATATTTTTTACATAATTGCTAGCAGCTTTGTAGTCATCATTAGCGTTCCAATCAGCAGGATCTCTGTCCAAAAAGTCCATTGGCAATGCTAATTTTGTGAAGAAGTTGCGAGTTGTTGAACTGACGAAGCTAGCTAGTGTTTTGTCTTGTAGTTTAGGATCATTCACTTTCAAATTTATCCGTTTAGGAGGATTTTGAGAGCCATTCACATCCAGCGCCTTCACCATTTCTCGCTTGACTTCCAGTGACGTTTCTTCATCAAAAAAAGAAAGTCCGATGAGCTCTTCATTCAAATACCAGAGATGGCGAGAGAGCGCTTTAGATGCACCTACAGATATTTCTTTATCATCGTAGGATTGAAGTTTCTTGAGAAGAGATAGGTCATTACCTGGTGCAGAGGAAGCAATGGGTGCTAAAAATCATTCATTTACGTAGCATCGAACAGCATATAATGCAAATCGTTGCATCCCTTCTAGTTCACGTCTAGTGACTTCCATTTGTTTGTGGAAAAGACAAATTTTTATTGTATATATCACTCGCGCCATCCATCGCACACGGTGCAACGTTGATGGAATTTAATGCCATCAAAAGGAATATCTCCAACGTATATGATTGTCAAATCTAAGAGTTCTCGGTAATCTGATCGAGGTTGTAATTTAGTCAAATGTTGCTTACAATTTTCAATTATACTGGGCTTTTCCGCTACATCGATTTGAACAATTTCAAACTTGTTTGTGTCAAAAGTCTTCCATTTACTTTTAAGACGCTTAAATAACAAGATATCCGGACCACCAGTGGCAGCGCCGTGACATTTGTCAAAGACAGATGCTATTACTATTTTGAGAATGTGATGTCGACAAGCTAGTCCGAGGAGCGGCCGTTCAAGTATGCTTTCAATAAGAGTACATGCTCCTTTTTTATCGCCAGTGTTGCTTGCAGTTGTGTCAAAGCACATTGCCTGCACACAATCTCGTAGCCCCCAGTCATCCAAAGTTTCGACCACAGCACCTGCAATATTTTTTCCTGTGCCAGGTTTAAATTTAGGTACTGAGAGAAGCTTAGATTTTCCTCCGCCTGATACAATAATTGGAAGTCTATCCACACTATCATCACCAGTAAGATCTTAGATAAGATTTCCGTCCCAATGAACTGCTAGAGGAATATCAGTTTCAAATGATTGCTTGATGTCATCCGTAATTTGCTGACGAACTGATATTCGTTTTCTCAGTATTGAACTTCTACTCAGAACAATATCATCAACTTCATATACAAGAGAAGATGCAGTAGCTGCTACTACTGATACTGCTTGGCGATCACTTAATTTGTTTCTGTCCAGTGTCATTGCTAATTCTGTTGATACAACCATTGCTGGTTTATGACTATCAAGTTTCTCCTTCTTTATGGTGACTGGTGTACTTGATGTACTTGGCTCTTCCTCGGATGAACTACTATTTGACGAAAATTGAGTCACTGTTGTGTTCATTTTCTTTCTCATAGTTTCTTTCTAAACTTGGCGTTGAAATGCTTCATCTCTAGATCCTCTCTTAGATTGTTTGAGAGCACATATTTTGTCCACACTTCCTATGTAGCCTCTCCTCCCCTTCTCTCGTTGAGCTTGTAGAAAAGCTCTGTCTTCTTCTACTGTCATTTTTCGCAGAGCATTGGCATGGGCAATATCGAATAAATCGTCCAAACGTTCTTGAAAAGAAGTTTCTTTATCTATTTGTGTCTGTGAACGTCTAGATTTAGATTTTTGAAGTCCTCTATAATTAAAATACTCCTTTTCTATTTTTTTCGTAACATTGCGATAGTCAGCAGTTGGTATATTTGCCATTTCCCAAAATTTCAATACTTCAGCGCAAACAGCTTTAGATGCATCTTTCAACGTGTTTTTGGCATGTAGATGATGAAAAATAAGCCGCAGAACGTTACCATAGGATGGTAGCTTTCTTCCACATATTGTCTCAATTGTTTGTCCAATAAGCCACATCTCTGTTGATTTTCTAGTCGCTACTGAACTTGCCATATTTTACATCCTGTTTGTGCATGATGCCATTTGACACTCTCCTACACTGCTATGATGCTATCATCTCAACAACACAAGTAATATACCTACAGAAGATAACTACTCCACAATCCATATAATATTACTAATTTTTTTTATTTCTGATATTTTTGACAGTAGTGCGGCACCCCCGAAATATACTTCAAATGAGCTTATATTTTGGTCAGAAGTTATTCTTATAAAGGTTCACAATAATTTGAGGTAGCATGTTATGATTTCAAAAATTTTGTTTTTTGGACCAGTCTAATATATATATATATATATATATATATATATATATATATGAATGAGTGGGGATCGTTTAACCTCCTTCGCAACATCTAAGATCATATGACGGAGGGGACCTACAGCTTTACGCGGGATCCGAACCTAGGTCGACCCGCCCGGCATTCTAGATCGTAATCGCAGCCAATAAATGCGTTTTGAGAAATATTTTTATCACTGCTACCTAGGGAATGTTTCAGTATATATATATATATATATATATATATATATATATATATATATATATTATTAAAACTTTTAAATAAAGAAAGGTAAATTTCTGACATGGGGAAACAAATTTATACCCATGGGTATTTCAGCTGACCTCTGTACACCTTTTCTAGTCAAATCTCACTCAATATTTGAACCGTTATTCTCTTTGCGCTGTTTACTGCTATCTTATTTTGTGTCTGAAATTTCGCATCATCTCTAATTTACGTGTTTCTTTCATTAATATATATATATATATATATATATATATATATATACACACCAGCCCGACCTTCCGCGATACCGTAGATCCAAGGTAGGGATATTCGTACCGAAAAAAGTCCATCTAAAAATCGTGTAAACCCTCCCCCACGGAGAAAAGTTAATCTGAAAAGCGTGTAAACCCTCTCCCACGGAAAAAAAGTTCATCTAAAATTCGTGTAAACCATCCCCCAATCTTTTAGGCAAAAAATCGAATAAGATAAACTAATTTAACTCAAATACAAATTTTCATCATAATACGCTATTTATCATTAAACTATGACGTGAAATGCGTAATACGGTTTTTAAAACAAATTAGAAACTAAATTAGGGCTATCTTATTAATTTTTCCTTTTAGCCAATTATTGTGCTTCAATATAAATTTGCAGAATGCATTGAGTAATTTTGGTATTTGCACAATTTCTAGAACGAATCATCGCAATCTTACGATATAGTGTTTAGAAGACTTATTCCCGAAAACCACCGAAAACGTTATGTAACATTATTACTTAGACTACCCCAGTTACGTCTAACTTAACTCATTTAAATATAGACTCATACGCGTAAATTTAACCTATCACTTCTACCATAAACGTAGTAGACCGACCTTTTAAGTCAAGTTAGGCTACGTTTTGATAATTTCCAGTTCCGAGAAAAAAGAATCTCATTGCAATTTCTTTACTTTTGTGCATATATATATATATTATATATATATATATATATATATATATATATATTAAAATTTTTAATTCTTTATGTGAATATTTATTTGATAAATACAAAAATTATTTCGCTTATTATTATTTTAAACACTCCTCAAAGTTAATATAATTCGATTTTAAGTTTTAGCTAGCTTACCCCAATAAACAACTCACATAATTCTGCCTTCTACAAACCAATTATATTTATTGTAATTTTAAATATTATGTTATTGGCGTTGTATGATGTGTCCGTTTTTCTGCTAACTTATTATATTTTTGCTTAAATTACAAATGTCATTCTTGTTTAATTTGCTGTTCAAGGAGGAGAATTATACAATGTAGATATTTGAAATCATTTTCAATATCATCATCATCATCAATGCCTTTGCTTAATCACTGTTTTTGGAAATGTTATTCTATGTATGACGCGTTTCACGTAGTTTCTAAATTTAAGATGCCTGCTATATATATATAGTGGCGTTCAAAAATCTGCATCCATCTCAGTTTTAGACAATTTCTAGAAAATAAAACAACTCTGAGAAAGTACGTCCGCTATATTAAGGTATTTTCTTTTACAAGAAATGATAATTCATATATTCTACGACATGTGTAAGTGATGTAACTTTTATTTCATAAGAAAGGACACATTAATGAAAATGGTTCTTTTTGGTCTTGTTACGTTTTTGCTTCCGTTTAACTTTTTATTAGTAAAGTTTTTTTAACAATTTTACGTTTGAATGTCTTTAGTGTTAACTTTTATTTTTATCACTCGTATATTTTTGTCATTTGTATATTTTTTACTTTCGATTTGATTTTGGTTTATGCCTGTTTCTGTTTTGTAATTTTTACTCTTGAACAGTTTTAATTTTGTACTCTAGATGAGTTTTAGCTCTCGACATTTATATATTTTTTGTCATGTATTATTTTTAGCTTTTATTTATTAGGCATTGAAAATGGGGAGAGTTGCCCGAAACGTCGGCTGCAGCTAAATATAATGACTTTTTTGCTCTACGTCTTCGTTTTTATCCTAAATATATATGATAATGCAGATGCTTGCTAGTTTATAGTGGCGCCAAAAAATTTGTTTTTCTTGCCTTCCCCCCTCCTCTTATCCAATAGAAAATCCATTTACATAGAAAATAAGTAGCTATATAGTTTAACCCTTTATTGCCGAACTTTTGGCGTAGGGTTGAGTCTAAATGCGTGTATCTGAAACGTTACGTATTCAACGCACAGTGCGGTAATGGGTTAAAAACGAAATTATTGTGTATATGCTGTAAAAACATATAAAACATTTTTTAAATATATAATTAGACTTTCTTTTAATTAAGCTTAGACCTGCAGGCTACAGCACAAACTGAATAACTGTTTTCAGTGAAGGGTTAACCCCAACAACTTTATGAAAATTGCACACATAAATAATGCCTCCTTCCAGTGACTCAAAAGTGGAGGTCAGTGGGTACCCCCAATCTGTAGTAAGTACGAGTATGACTCCGCCGAGTGTTAACAGATGGCGCAGCAAATTTCAGACCTGCAGTAAGCGCAACCCATTGCTCGACTCTCCCCCTTACCTCCACCTCACTGAGCGACAGGCGTTTCTTAATGGAAACGAAGGAAAGGCGGGGAGCGAACCTGGGCACTACAACACCACTTCCCATGACAGAATCACGCGGACACTGTAGGGGGAAGGATGGTTTCCCAGCGACCTAAATGGTCACAGAAAGAAAGAAAATAATAGTAACCAACAAAACAACGAAGAAGTACTGACCTTGCATACGCATCGCGAAGGAATGGCGGGTGAAATTTCGTGTTCGAAAGTTCCTCTCCGATCACACTCAAGGAAGGAGTGCTGGCATTGGCCCGTCCTACGTTGTGTTTACAGTCCTGGAAGAGAGTAATGAGAATCGAAGCCAATTTGGACTGTATTATAGGATTCCAATGGACATTATTTGGCATACCAAGGATTCATAGTAATTATAACTTATCCCAAATGAAATTTGGCAGAAATTTACAAGGTTTAGTGGGTCACTTTTCAAACTAAAATATTAGTTTCAGATCTAGTGAAGTCACTTTTTATATTAACAGTACTGTTGGATGGGGTACTTTCCATAAGATTTCATCTTTTTATTTTTCATCATCATAGACATTTTCTGGACGCCTGCATAAGCACTTTACATTCCAGGAGAAAGTGCTTATTACACTCTTTTAAATTATTGGTATTTCCTTGGAGTTTGAAACACAATAAAGTTTAATACAGTTCTTAGTACCTCTGTCACTCAATTATTAATTTTACTTCCACGAAACACAAGGCCCTCTCCCTCTCTCTATCTATTTGTCTATATAAATATTTGCATGAACCCTTTTCAGATTGAATCGGATCCCTATGTTCAGGGTTGTTTGGTTTTAGATTTTATAGAAATATAAGTTTTTATAAATCTTAAAAGGATGTAGGAAAACTAGAGACGTAATTTTTTATTTATTTATTTCTTGATCTAGTACTTATTTTTTCTTAATATTCTTCTAAAATCGATATCATTATTAGCCAGCCCACGCAGACACAGTTCCATACCTACCAACCCCGGTCCCATATTTGCGTGAATCCTTTTCAGATAGAATCTGATCCCTAGTTCAGGGTTGTTTGGTTTTAGATTTTATAGAAATATAAGTTTTTATAAATTTTAAAAGATGTAGGAAAATGCAGGAAAATGTAAAGAGTATGAGCTTAAATATAAGTTTAATTAGGAATTTACAATGTGGTGTTATGCTGTTTACTGTTTAATCAAATTATGTAAACATTGTACCCTGTCTCTTATGCCTGTTTTCATTCCGTCTCTCTTTGCTTTGGCTAAATTTGTCTGCTTTGTGATTTAAAATGTCTGGCCTACAATAAAGGATGTAGTACGCTATATAAGAGCATGATAAAACCCAATGAAACCAGTTTAGGGCTACATTTCTAAGTTTAGTCATTATAGCTACGCTCCTTGAAATCTTTTCAGCGTTTTTTATTTACATGAGCAATCCAATGCAGATTTTTATCTAACATTACCCCAAGAAAATTTGTTAATTTATATGTATTTGAGTAAATTAAATTGCTTTGTGAATTAAAAAGCCTGTTGCTTGACATTTTTTAAAAAAGAGACAGGACCTAGTACTCCCTCATGAGGTGGTGGTGCTTTAAAATAAATAGTTAAATTTATCAATATCAGAAATATAGGCCTATCCCTAATCAAACTAAACAATTCCTTCTAAAACTATTAAATCACATACTTGGATATGATCGACGTTTTCAATAGATTAATCGTTATATCCCTTAGTTTAAACGATCTCAGTATCTGCACAGTTATTCTTTTTCCTCTGTTTACTGCTATCTTATTTTGTGTTGGTGTCTAGTGAATACGTAAAACAGACCAATGGCCTGTAGAACAAGTTAACCTGACATTAAATTTAACCTTTTCAAATGAGAAGATTGAGCCAATCACTAATTATGAAGATCATTCTGACTTCAGCAATCTTGTCAGGGTCACAGCCTACTGTTTGAGGTTTGTTCACAACTGTTTAACTACAATTAACAAATAGCTAAATAAGAGCAAATACAATGATTTTGAGGCTGCAATCAAGTACTGGATATGGTATGCAGAACAAAAAATCTGGGGTAGCCTACCAAAACTGGGATCAAACAGCTAGCTACTCTGACTCAGTATTAACTGTAGGCATAGTAAATACGCTACTTTGCTTGTATATATTGGCTTAAAATGTATTTAATTTGTGTTTGGATAAATTAGTTTGCTTTGTGATTTGAAAAGTCTGATGCTAGACTCTAAGTGAGATGCCTTTGGTTGAATTTTGGTAGGCTCGGTAGTAAGTCATGGTTAATTCAGTGAATCATGGTGTCTCGTACCTATGATACCCTTTGGGTACCATAATACTTGAATGGCATATATGTCTATTGCTAAAGATATGCTTATTATTACATATATTTGAATATGTAAATGTTTCAATTAGGGTTTTATTTTCTCCTTTTGTGTGTGTGTGTGTGTGTGTGTGTGTGTGTGTGTGTATGTGTTTTGTGCAGGAAAGAGTCCTAAGCTTCGCCCACTGTAATTTAGGAGAATATTAGGAAAAAATAGTGTAGATCAATAAATAAAACAATTTATGACTCTCGCTTTCCTACATCCTTTTAAAATTTATAAAAACTTATATTTCTATAAAATCTAAAAACAAACAACCCTGAACATAGGGATCCGATTCAATCTGAAAAGGGTTCATGCAAATATTTATATAGACAAATAAATAGAGAGAGGGAGAGGGCCTTGTTTCGTGGAAATAAAATTAATAATTGAATGACAGAGGTACTAAGAACTGTATTAAACTTTATTGTACTTCAAACTCCAAGGAAATACCAATAATTTATAAGAGTGTAATAAGCACTTTCTCCTGGAATGTAAAGTGCGTATGCAGGCGTCCAGAAAATGTCTAAGATGATGAAAAATAAACAGATGAAATCTTATGGAAAATATCCCATTCAACAGTACTGTTAATATAAAAAGTGACTTCACTAGATCTGAAACTAATATTTTAGTTTGAAAAGTGACCCACTAAACCTTGTAAATTTCTGCCAAATTTCTCATTTGGGATAAGTTATAATTACTATGAATCCTTGGTATGCCAAATAATGTCCATTGGAATCCTATAATACAGTCCAAATTGGCTTCGATTCTCATTACTCTCTTCCAGGACTGTAAACACAACATAGGAGGGATCCAATGCCAGCACTCCTTCCTTGAATGTGATCGGAGAGGAACTTTCGAACACGAAATTTCACCCGCCATTCCTTCGCGATGCGTATGCAAGGTCAGTACTTCGTTATTTTGTTGGTTACTATTAATTTCTTTCTTTCTGTGACCATTTAGGTCGCTGGGAAACCATCCTTCCCCCTACGGTGTCCGCGTGATTCTGTCATGGGAAGTGGTGTTGTAGTGCCCAGGTTCGCTCCCCGCCTTTTCTTCGTTTCGATTAAGAAACGCCTGTCGCTCAGTGAGGTGGAGGTAAAGGGGAGAGTCGAGCAACGGGTTGCGCTTATTCCGTGTCTGAGCTTTGCTGCGCCATCTGTTAACACTCGGCGGAGTCATACTCGTACTTACTACAGATTGGGGGTACCCACTGACCTCCACTTTTGAGTCACTGGAAGGAGGCATTATTTATGTGTGTAATTTTGATGAAGTTGTTGGGGTTAACCCTTCACTGAAAACAGTTATTCAGTTTGTGCTGTAGCCTGCAGGTCTAAGCTTAATTAAAAGAAAGTCTAATTATATATTTAAAAAATGTTTTATGTTTTTACAGCATATACACAATAATTTCTTTTTTAAACTATATAGCTACTTATTTTCTATGTAAATGGATTTTCTATTGGATAAGAGGAGGGGGAAAGGCAAGCAAAACAAATTTTTTTGGCGCCACTATAAACTAGCAAGCATCTGCATTATCATATATATTTAGGATAAAAACGAAGACGTAGAGCAAAAAAGTCATTATATTTAGCTGCAGCCGACGTTTCGGGCAACTCTCCCCATTTTCAATGCCTAATAAATAAAAGCTAAAAATAATACTTGACAAAAAATATATAAATGTCGAGAGCTAAAACTAATCTAGAGTACAAAATTAAAACTTTTCAAGAATAAAAATTACAAAGCAGAAACAGGCATAAAACAAAATCAAATCGAAAGTAAAAAATATATAAATGACAAAAATATACGAGTGATAAAAATAAAACTTAACACTAAAGACATTGAAACGTAAAATTGTTAAAAAAACTTTACTGATAAAATGTTAAACGGAAGCAAAAACGTAACAAGACCAAAAAGAACCATTTTCATTAATGTGTCCTTTCTTATGAAATAAAAGTTACATCACTTACACGTGTAGTAGAATATATGAATTATCGTTTCTTGTAAAAGAAAATACCTGAATATAGCAGACATACTTTCTCAGAGTTGTATTATTTTCTAGAAATTGTCTAAAACTGAGATGGATGCAGACTTTTTAACGCCAATATATATATATATACACACATCAGTCTTCTTAAATTTACAAACTATGTGAAACGCGTAATACATAGAATAACATTTCCAAAAACAGTGATTTCGTAAAAGCATTGATGATGATGATATTGAAAATTATTTCACATATCTACATTGCATAATTCTCCTCCTTGAACAGCAAATTAAACAAGAATGTCATTTGTATTTTAAGCAAAAGCACAATAAGTTAGCAGAAAAACGGACACATCATACAACACCAATAACATAATATTTAAAATTACAATAAATATAACTGGTTTGTAGAAGGCACAATTATGTAGGTTGTGCCAAAAAATTCCATTTTCTTTATAAATATCCATAGAAAACGTTGTTTATTGGGATAAGCTAGCTAAAACGTAAAATCGAATTATATTAACTTTGAGGAGTCTGTTTAAAATAATAATCAGCGGATAATTTTTGTATTTATTAAATAAATATTCACATAAACAATAACATTTTTAATAATATATATATACAGGGCGTCCCAAAAAAATGTATACACACTTTAACAGCTGATACCTCAATTGATGTTTCTTTCTTTCCAAGTTAAACCCATTAGAATTAATAACGGCAGTCAGACTAAGCTTTGAACAGAGGAAATTAATTCTAAAATGCTACTGGAAGTGTGAAAACGCAGTTGAAGTGCAAAGACAGTTTAGGAGGGAGTTTCAAACAGATCCACCAACGCGACTTACCATCACTCGAATTAGAGATAAGTTTGAAGCCGATGGAACTGTTCAGAATGTCCACAAGAAGCGTTCCGGAAGACCACGGACATCGACAAGCCCCACAAAGCAAGAAAGAGTACTGGAAACGTATCACCAAAGTCCAAGAAAATCTGTGCGGCAAGCGAGTCGTGAGGTAGGAATTTCAGAATCGTCTTTCCAACGCATTTTGAAGCGCTGTCAATGGAAAAGTTACATTCCAAGATTAGTCCATGCTATTAATGAAGATGATGATCCGGACCGAAGAGTGGA